>CM033465.1:3435685-3695685 GCA_019425755.1 Amaranthus cruentus | reverse complement strand
TATTGATTTGATAATCATTTTACAGCAAATTTATTAAATTGTACGATGATCAAAACTTTTGTAATTAAAAGTGTTATCAAATAAAAAGTTTTGACCTCTAGTGAATTTATAAGTAAACAGATGAAGCATCAACACTCTTCATCTACAAATTAAATAAAAAATAAACATGAGTTAATGAGCAACATTTACATTTAAATCAAGTTATGTTAGGTGTGGCCACGTTAAATCTATTTTAAGATCATGTCAAAGTTGAATTCGATTACAAATTCGGGAAAATGTCAGATCGTCAAATTTGTTTTAAACATCAAAAAAAATGAAAACTGTGATTGTATCCGAAATGGAAAGACCAAATAATTTGCCAATAAAGAGTATGCTTGACTTCGACATCTATTTGACTAAATATCTGAAATCCCATAGCTCCATTAGAAGACAATGGGTTATACTAAAAATAAAAATCCGCCACTCACCCTCAGAAATTCCATTCTACATCAATCAATCTATCAAAAAGCTAAAACAAAATCAAAAAAAATGAATGCCATCAAGCTTAAAACCTCTCCCCGAACCGGAAAAATAATGAGCCAGTACCAGAATTATGATCGACAGCATACTCGGCTCGAACAAGACCAAGCTTCACACCAACTCCATAAGACGAACCCTTGCCCATTCTCCTGTAAACTTCAGTTGGATTACCCTTGACGTCTTTAGAGCTTCCAAGATCGTTTCCATGTTCAGCAAAAGCATACACATGTGTGGTTTTGACAGGTATCCGTAACTCAGCAGCAAGCTACAATATAAACGCACTCAAATGGATCAATGACTGGAGCAAGATGCATCACTTTGTCATAACTGGAACTCGACATTTTGGGTAAATTGCTAGAATAGATTAATGTAACCAAGTATGAACACCTAATTTTTTTAAGTTAGAAAGAAATTTAATCTATTCCCCTCAACAGCCCACCAAATAAATTTTCGCAAATAAAAGGCAGCGCTATTTTGTCCCAATTTCCTCCAAAAGGTCACCGGTTTCACCATATCACGTCTGTGCTGAAATCAGCGCACAGCTAGAACCACAAAGATATTAAAAAACTGGAAAGTCTTACCTCAAGAATGTTTCTAGCTGCACCAAGTTCCCCCATGTTGTAACCCCTAACAGAATAGGGTCCCCCAAGGGTGAAAGCCTCATAACTTGGAAGGTCTCCCACACAACCACCATAGTGACCATGTAGGACAAGAACTGGTGGTGGTGGTTTTCCAGCGCCTTCTTCAACTTGCGTCAGTTGGAGGAACTTGGTTAGTGTCAGTTGATGACGGTTGAAAAGTGGGAATTTAGTGCCTATCCCAAGGCCTTGGTCTACCTGCAGTCAGAAGACAGAAATCAACCCAAATCCACATCAAACATAATTCAAACACAGATTTGTCCTAAATTGATAGATGTCAGAACTCAGAATACTGCAATAATGAAGGCTAAACAGCATAAGCAATGTGAGGCCACTAGACGAAACTCTGTCCATAAGCAACATATTATTTCAGTTTCACATTTTCACTATTTATTTTCATTTATTAAAAAAATAGTTATAGAGCACTAGTGGTCAATTAGAAAAATGAAATTATTAGAATTAAATGTTCTAGCTTTTAAGTCTTGTACTTAAAATTGTAAAGAGTCTGAAGGCCTGCAAGGCAATGATCTCATATCCAGGAGAGACAGAGCAAGGAATAAATGTCCATTAGTTGACGTGTAAAATGAGGCCTACAATCAAATGCCTAACAGATCAAGCTTAGCCAGATGGATTTTTTTGTAGCAGAGGCTCAAGTAGAGCCATTTGATAAAGCCCACATCAGTTTAATCCTTATTTTATTATTCCAAATTCACATGATAGATTCAAGTTCATCCAAACCCAAAAGCGCAAGATTCCAAAGATCAACAACAGCAAATCAGTTATCAGTCATGTATGAGATTCATCCCACACACCAGATCCCCTATTTTCAGGTAAAATTTATTTGCTTTCAATATTGATATTATTTAGCTGATGGATTAATCAGTTATTCAGTTATGTTTTAGTACTTTTTAGAACCTGTTATGAATTCATGTTCTATTTATGGAGGCATCCATTACCAATAAAACACAAGCATTGATTAATTAAAATTCAGAATTGTTTTGTTCATCTCTTTGTTGCATCATAAACTCTTTTAGGATTGAGAGTGAGTGAGAATCGCCCTTGCTTATTTATAAAATAAGCAGCTCTAAAATGTGAACTTAGGAAACCTTAGATTTTCTATTGGCGTAGGTAGCTAGGAGTGTTGTTCAATCCTTCATTAAACCATATGCCATCTTCATTACTTTACCTTCCATACGCTATCGCCATGGCCATGGCCATCTCCATCTTAAAGAAATCTATTTGATTCCTATTCTTAAGCCTACATTAGTTAAGTGATTATATCTTTAACAATGATTTTAATCTTTAATAATTAAACCATATCCTTACGTAAAGAATATTAAATAGATCAATCTCCTAAAATATCATATCAAAACGCCTCCATCTTCCCCAACAAACTTAAAAATAAAAATCATCAAACCTCCATTATATTAAAGCATTATAAAGCTTCAACCTCTGCAATTCCTTTTCCAGCCACTTTGACATGTCCACAAAATATCAAACCCAAAAATCTCAGATCAAAAACTTCGACATTGGTACTTAAAAAAATCAAAATCCTAACCCTAAAAGTGACGCAATGTAGAAGTAATTCAAAAGTGTCAATCTTTCCTAATCCCTTTCCACCCATCCTCGACTTTTCCTCATAACTAACCAACCCTTAAATTTTAAATCCAAAAAGAACCGATCATGAGTCATAAACCACAGATTTTCGAAACCCTAAACTCACCCAAAAGTGATGCAGAGTGAGAAGCAATTCAAAGCTTCAATCTTTGCTAATCTTTTCCACCCATCCTCACAAAACCACACAATTATCCTACCCTTATATTGCCATCACAAAAAGATCCCAACTTGCCCCTTCATTAATGAAAAGTCGAACAGTAAGGAACCCTATTGTTGGTACTCAATTCTCTACCTCAATAAGTTAAAAACATTTTTCTAGACAAATTTTGTGAGTACAAGTGGAGTTTATAAACCTTTATTCCCCCCATTATGTCAACGTCATTTATGGATTCATTTATAAACTTGATTCATTTATTAAAACACCACCCAACTAACTACACACTTTAATTTATTTGATCTCGGTCCTCTCCCTGAAATTCATCCGTTTATTTTCACTTTCCTAATCAAACAAGTATCCCTTGCACCAAAATCATTAGGCTTTTCTGTTCTAACAAAATATTCCTATTTTCAACCAAACATGTCCTATTGCCAACTTCCTTAAAAAAGACCTTCCGAACTCCCTTATGAATGAATACATCTTCGCTCCCACCACCCTTATTTAAGGAACCTTTTATCGGTGGAGCTCAAATTTTCCCGTTTAGCTCAACCGATTGAAAAAGACCTTTCGAACTCCCTATGAATGAATGAAAGCTTTATTGTTCTAACTCCTCCAAGAAACTCTATTTTTCCTCAACACCTCTTGTTTAATGATCAAGGATCTACAAACTCAAACCCTAGCCTTGTTCAACCCTTAGCCTCAAAAGCCATGGTAGCTCTCCTACATGGTAGACGCAACCCAATTCACCAATCTTGGCATCTTACAAAAGAATTGGATGAAGAAAACACATCTCAAACATTCAAGGTACTTAAGGTACTTGGAACGGGTGTAACGATGTATGGGGAAGAATCTAATGATGGGCCGAAACCTAGGATGTATGTCTGCGGGGGAAGCATAACATAACATTCATCTCACAAGGAAAATCAACAGCTACGAGAGAGTGAAACAATAGGTAAATCTAGAGGCTATTGTAGAAGCTTCATGAAAAAGGGGTGATTCTTTAAACCATAGGAAAAATATTGAAGATGTCATTGTGATAGCGAAAATGATTGCAATGTCGTAGAAGCGCCACGTCATAATTTATGAATTGTTTTCTAGAAAATATACGTAAATTAAAGCTTATAATAGACCTTTTAGAACCTAATTCAAATTACAAAAAGATAATAGGCTAATATGATTGGATAGCAACTTACATTGGCAATTACCCGATAATTTTGAATCAGTCTACATACATTCGAAAAGCTCACAATCTATTATAAAACACCACTAAGTAACGTAATGGCCTTATTTTTATTCCATGCCCCAAAACACTTGTTACTAACTCCCAATTGTAAGTAAGTTCCCAATTTAATTACCAACATTAAGGGTTTAAGTTTTATACAAGGTCGAAGCGACTAAATATGTGAAATGTAGGTTTGGCATGAATGATCATCGAATAGATGTTGTAAAAATCAATGTAAAAGAGTTCTAAAATCCTAAGTGAGTGTTTCAAGTATCTTAGCTTAATTTTCTAGAATAGATGAAAATGTTATGCATAGGATTAAGTGCGGGTGCAAGCTGGAACAGTGGCACTAAGGTTATAGGTTAAATTTCTATCACAGTGTCATTCAACAGTGTTTTAGAAGTGGTTATTGTAAAAAATGAGGGCAGTTTGGATGCATATCTTAAGATGGATAAGTGGGCATACTCTTAATGATAAAGTTATAAGTAAAACATTGGAAAAAATCTTTGAGTCACATATAATGAAGACGAAATGAGAGAAAATTGTTCATGTTGGTTTGGTCATGTACAAAAGACCATAAGGAAACGTTAGAGCATTGAAGAGCTTAGAAGTTAAAAACGTTAGAGCATTGAACAGCATGAGTGAAGAATAACAGTGAAAAATTGAACATACAAAAAGGAATGAATGGAGCAGGATAAATATGTAGATTGTCATTGAAATAGGGTATACTAGTATTAGATAAAGTCACATAAAGTATAAACTATAAACTTCATTAGCAACAAATTTTCAATTCAATTTATTTGTTTATGGTCCACACTGTAAAATTAAGAATTTGACATAATTGTTGTAGTGACTCTAAACTATGAAACTTATGTTATGATTGTCAAATTGGACCACCAAATGGTTGATTAGGAACTTGAAAGATGAAAATTAAAAACTAAAGCGAGGAAACCCATGCTATCGTGGACTATGTGCATAATGATAATGGTGGTGGTCAATGGTACGTTAATTCAATGCTATTTCTGGGTTGCTTGTAGTAGTGGGGGCTAGTAAAAATGTGTGTTTGGGAGGGGGGTTGTGGGTGGATAAGATATCCTTCTTGGCTGAAGTTGGGTTCAAAGCATTTTCTTAACCAGCAAACATAAAGGGCCCCTTGAATCAATAGAAACATAAAAATGGAAAATGAAAAACGGAAGCCTACTCAAGTTGAATTGTCTATATTCGTAGATCATTATAGCAGTTCACCAAACGCAAAAAAAGCAAACAAATGATAAGAATATCCAAACAAGGACATGTTTCCCCCCCTTGTTCTTTTTTTCTTGGGAGGAGCTTTCGTCCAAGTATTTGCTTTAGTAAGAATTTTCTAGTTTAGGTGGCAGCAATGTTGGCTCTTGACAAGCCAATCATTACTCATCATTATAAGGAGATCAGTGATGGCACTATATCTAATCACTTTCAAAACTATATTGTCAGAAAGTGCATTGATAGCATGAATCAGCTAAGCTCAAGAATCGGGAAATGGAGAAAAACACAGTACTTTGGGAAAAACAATCAAGAATGGAAAAAGGATTTACCTGAAACACATTTCTGTCACCAACTATAGCTCCATTTACAAACTTTGTATTATCTCGTGTAATATTTGCCTGTGCAAACACCATACGATCAACACCAGTATCACTTAAAGTTGTTGGAGGCCCATCAGCACTAATTCCACCATTTGGTAATATCCTTTGGCCAGTAGTGGCAATATGGCTGCTTTCATCCCGTGTTGTAATCTCTTCACATACAAGCCCATAAGTAAACTTACTTTGCCTTGTGAAATTCTACAAAAGCAACATCGTTTTATCACAAATATGAGCAGAAGAGACAATTTCAATAAGGCTAACTAAGTCAACATGAAAAGAAAAGATGCATCAACCTCGGTAATATTTGCTTTCAAACCAGATCTATCAACCCAAATAGGAGGAACTTCATCCAGTCCTGGGCCACCTGTAAACACTGGACTCAACTTTCTGCTATTGAAGCAGCTTGCTTTGAAAGTTCGATTACGAGGATTATATACACCATCAATATATGGATGCACATATTCAAACTTGAAAGCAAGATCATCCTGAAAATCAGCTAGTAGTTAAAATCAGAAGAATCATATCACCAGGAAGTGGCATAAGAAACGGCCTTGACATCTTTCCTAACAAAAATACTGATCTCTTATGACAGTTTAACAATAATGATCAAAAACAATCACCGCACACAGATTAGTAAATCTAGGCATTAAAGAGCATAAGACAAAAGAGAGAAAGGACACAAGCTAATTTATCCTATGCCTATTCATCAAGCTACCTTCATCCAAGCACGAGAAAAGGTAGCCCTGAATCTTTAATCCTTATGAATAAGATAGCCTTAAGAGATCAGATGTCAAAAGTAAAATTACCTGCGGATTAAGGAAGTTACTGGTGGTTACTGAACCAAGAAATGATCTATTAAGACCCTTGATGTTTCTGTGTTCAAAAGAGACAGTTCCGCCTGGCTGGATGGAGGCCTAACAAATCACAGTTTTTACAAAAGAAGTTAAGTAAGATCATAATGCATACTATTATAGTGAGTGTTTGTTGGAAACAAAAATGAAACTTACTAGTGTAGGACGGCCCTGACGACCAGGAACGATACTCCACTCTGTACTTACTTCAGCTGACTTTTGATCAAGTTCCTTAAGCTTAATTTCAACAATAATTCCTCCTTCATTCTTTTCGTCTGGGCGAGGATTCACTTCAATATTTGAAAACAATCCCAGAGAGTTTATATTTCTCAAAGCTTGCTTGCCTGCTTCTATATTAAAGACATGACCCACTCTAAGCTACAAAACAGACACCACATCAAATTGATTAGCTTTAGTAAAACATAAAATTACTATATTACAACACACTTAAAAGTTATGTTTATTGAACACAATATCACATCAAAGAAACAGCATGTCCAGTTAGTTCTCAGATAACTTGAACTTGAGCCAGCAAAGAACAAACAGCAAGGCACACAACAGTTATCATAACCTCATAACATAATTATGAAATAGTGAAGCATCATAAGCTATTTCCTCTACAGAAGATTTGTCTTTAGTCACTACATTGATCATAAAATTTATATAGCTCATGAAACAAGAAAGTGCTCCATCTCGATAGTAGGTAAAGAATTATAGTTTTTTGTTTTGGATTAAATAGACTACAGTAAAATGACTCATTACATCATTCGCACGTCTTAGTTATGTGAAGTTTCCAACGGTGTTTACAAGGGTAATCAGAAACGACCTCTTGTCTTATAAGGGTAAGATTGTGAACCTCCGACCTCTTAAACCACGCTTACGTGGGAGCTTAATGGCATTAGGATAATGGAACAAAAAGTAACTAGAACGTCGAGCAAGAAAAGATGTTAATTTGCCATAGTCCAAAAACATGGAATCAAAGATTTGGGCATAGATCCACATTACCTATCATTCAATATCACATGTGAGTCGCGACCAAAGTCGATGACATACACAACTCAAGTCCTTTTTTTTTGTTGACATAATGTTAAAAAGAAGCATGGAAAAAAGATTTTTGAGCAAGAATATAATTAGAATATAGTGTAGAGAAATCATAGAAGAAAACACTAAACCAACAAAGATATTCAACAAACTTACTAGTAAACATTTGGCATTAAAAATTGAGTGAGCCAATAAGGTGAGGAAGCATGAATCTCTATTAATGCTCCAACTGTAATTTGCAATTTTTCCATGCTTCTTTTTAACATTTTGATAAGGTGAGGAAGCATGAGTAAGCCCATCAAATCCATTTTGATAAGCCAATCTTTCTTTGTTGTTAATTAGCAATTTTCTTGGATACACGGCAAAGGCGAAGATAAGAAAACAATGCAAAAAAAAGGGAAGAAAATGAGGGCAGGAATTTTAAAATTTGGAAATGGGATTTTGGTTTTCTCAAGGAAGAAGTGAAGAATAGAAAAAGAAGAGAAATTTTTAGAGCTTTTAAATCTCGAGTCTTGACGTGTGTTGAGCTTAGATTTTGGAAAAGAGGAGCGATAGTGTGGAGTGTAGACTGAAGTTTCGTGAACTTGTCCGACTTCACAACTTATCATGAACAATTGGATCTAGAGGATACGTTTTCTTTTATTTTACTCTACATGTCTTTATTAAATAAATATTTTTTTCAGACATAAATTTATTATTTTAAATAGAAATTTTTTATATATATTATGTTCTATTGAAATTTGTTTAATTCTATTTTCTTTTTTATTAATTTTTTTCCAAGTAACAATAGATACCCTAATAGACCCCAAATTGTTTAGAATACAATATTCCACATCCCAAAAATCTTGATCCAAAGCTTTTCAATCCCACCTCAATTTGAAAACTAGTGAAGTGCACTTACAACCGTTTTCATTATCCTAGTAATATTGGTCCAAACTCTTAATTGTTAAACCCTATTCCATCGAATACAACAACAATGTCCTATTGTCCATCGCCCTCACCCTTTGTGGAAAACCATGCAGAGGAACCCTTAGGTTATCAGACCATTGGATTCTCACCAATGGGTCGGCTACATGAATAAATAATTTGCCTAACTCATTACTTATTGCCAGAAGGGTAGGTTTGAGTAACCAACTAGGTAAAACAAATTCCTATGATCACATCTCAAGATCCTAAAACAAAAGTATAAATCTACTAGTGAAACATAATCACCCATATATCTTATACAATGATAAAGATTTTCTTTTGCTATGTTTCAACATTCTTATATATTTCCAATTATATTGCTCAAAAAAGTTGAAACTAAGAATATGCAAATCTTATCAATTATAAGTCTTGGTTTATATTTTCTTTGTATGCCTCTAATGATCATTTTCATATTTTAATCTAGAAATTAGGAAACAACAATAGTGCAAATGATATAAACAATTGTTAAATTATAATGGAATAGAGCAATGTCACATGATTCGTGATTCGGTTTGATTCGTTGTACGGATTCGGATTCGCGATTCGCTACTTGACATATTTTTGTTCGTTCGCTTAGGTTGTTTGGTTTGATCTTTAGGTATTGTTTAATTTAATTGTAATAAATATAAGTAGTCATGACATTAATTTGATTTACTTTAGATTTTCCCTAATGGGTCAATCCAATTAGAGATGGTCTCTCAAATAGACCGTCAGAGACCATCTCTTATAAAAATTTGTGTAAATAAAATAATGTGATTGTAAAAAAAATAATGTGACATTAAATAATAGAAAAAGAAAAGTTAAAATGGGTCTAGCCCACTAACCAAATAACATTGAATGAAAGAAAGTAAATAATAAAAAAAGAAAGTGCTTAAAAGGGGCCTGGCCCACTGATTATATGAGGCTTTTAAAAAAAACTACTGCATAGTCACTCTAAATTAGAAGGACAAGAGTAAAGTGCAAACCCTTAAAAAAGAAAAACCCTAGAGAAGGGCGGCTGAACATAGAGCCTTCCTGAGTTCTTGCCTTCAGCCCTCATGTAAGTTTTCTCTCTCTTTGTTTTCTGTCCTATCTTCTCTTCAATTTTTACAGTTTTCTTTTTTCTTTCTTTGGTGTTGAAATTTTAAAGTTTGAGGAAGTTTCTATCTTTGCAAACGTGAACATTGTCGTCGACGACTTGATTCGCTCATCAAGGCGATTCAATCGGCGAACGAACCCCGATTCGGGTCGATTGAACCGAATCGTGATTCGTGGGTAAAACCACCGAATCATGTGACACTGGAATAGAGTAAAAAGGATCATTAAATCATGTGCACTTAGTATTTATGTGAAGTTGCATATAGTGTTTGCTGCCAAGGATCAATCGAAAACAACTACTTCGATATTGTTATCACTAACAAGGGCGGTAAGGTTGTGTATATTGAGTCCCCCCAAACCTTATCCCAAGTGGAAGCCACTTAAAAGCATTGGGTAAAGCAATGTTGTTGTTGATTTATGATCACAAGGAAATAAGGAAACATGAACTCTTCTCAACACATAGTTTTGAGTGTGGGGACAAGGAGGTATACTGATGAATAAAAATGAGGTCCTTACGTCACACGAGCACTTCATAATGGATTTAAGCTTACTAAACCGCAAAACACGTTATGTAGCCTCTGATTTGTAGTCATGGAATACCAACCATATAAGTAGTTGTTCTAAGTTCTAACAAATAACTCATTACTATCTTTCTTAAGTGTATTAGGTTTAGAAAGGGCTATTAAAAGCTTTAATTGGAATACATATTATATAAACTTAAATTACTATGTTAAAATATTTTTTAAGTGAACAATCCAGATTGCAATCTGCAAAAGGAGTCATAACACCACAAGGTGCCACGTCTGTGATACTATGACCATAACCGCAATCTCAACGATAGCCACAATTTTTTTTTAAAAAAAAATATGAGCACAATTATAACAATGTCTAAACAGCTCTAAAATGAGTTTTACCTGCTTAGGCAGCTCCCTCCAGACGACAGGAAACTGTGTATTCCCTTCTACCACATTCCCAAGTTTATCCTGAAACTGGATCAACAACTGGGTAATATCTCCTTCCACTACCTCACATACAACTTCATTTGTATTCAAATTCCCAAAATTAACCACTTGAGCACATGCATACCCCTCGTCATGGTACCATTTCTGAACTGTATCCCTGATTTGTTGCAGCAACCTGGCAGATACCAAACCCTTGTCCATCAAAATCTTCCTCACATCTCGGTAAAGTGCAGGTGGCAAAAGACACGGACGTGCTTTATCAATCCTCCTCCTATAATCCTTCTCCTGACTGATAAAATAATCCAGCTTCTCCTTTTCAGTCATATCAGGATCCATCTCAACGGGCTTTGTCTGTGGCATCAAACCCACATTGATGCACCTGAACACAAATACACAAAAACATACCAATTTCAATTTTAGCACATATTATTTTGCACGACCTCAAAAAAAATTTGAAATACTTCTAGCACGGAACTACCATATTGATTTGCATATCAGGAAGAACACAGTGAAAATTTTAAAATACATAGCATACAGCATATAAACCTAGAGTTCATATACAAAAAAGTTCATTTATAAAAAAACAACAACCACATTGATGCATCTACTCAATTACATAAAACTAAACATCCATTTCACTGCTTCCACTATCATTAGATCGACAACTTTCTCAAAAACAATTTACTCAAAACTTAAGTATCGATATTTTCTCAAAATGTTTCATCAATGACATATCAATTATGATAAATCCCAATTACCCAAAATCACTAACAGAGTACAATACTTATCCAGGGATGCTACTTTCCAAGCAACTTATCATGGGATGCACTTTGACAGAAACTGAAAGTAACTATAAACATTCCAAAAATAACAAATTGAGCATATGATTCCAATGACCGAAGAACACCACAAAAAGTACAATACTTGAAGTAATAATCAAAAAATTACTCAAAACTTGTAATAAGTAACAACATTTACTCAAAATGTGCAAACACTGACCTACCCTACCAATTATGAAAAATTTCAACAACCCAAAACCACCAACACAAAAAGTTCAACAAAAATAAATTGAGCATGTATATTCCAATCACCCAAAACTAATAACACATAAAGTATAATACTTGAAGTAATAATCAATTAACAAATTGACTTGTGATGAGCATCAATATTTTTCAAAATATTTCATCACAGACCAGCCGATAATGGCAAAATCCAACTACACAAAGACACCAACACAAAAATAAATCACCACTTGTATACACTAACCAATCTATGTTATAGTCCATATACATTCCAATCATAACAAATTGAGCATATACATTCCAATAAATGACCCAAAAACAACAACACAAAAAGTATAACACTTAGAGTAACAATTAATTGAAAACACAAAAATGATCCCAAAATAAAACCTGAATTTCTCAGCAGCTTGCCAGGTACTTTCGAAGAAATTAATAGAAACTTTGATAGTACCGTCAGGATTAGTTTTCCCTTCTAAATCAACCTTCTCAAACATTCCACAAGTAACTAAAGTTTCAAGCTCTTTTTGAAGCTGTGCTTTAGTATAAACTCCACCAGGTCTCAAAGAAACCATTTCAAAGAATGAATCTTCAGTACCAACAGTAGTTTTAGTTCTTTGATCAAAGAAAAGAATATCAGAAACCTTATATTTCTTAAACCCGCTTAATTTATTAAGCTGGACTACAATATTAGCTGGTAATCCATGAGGATCCCATTTGTCAGAACCATTATCGTTATCATCTTCTGCTAAGGCTGTTGGTGTAAGCAAACGTGACCACCATGAATCTCCATTACCACCGCTACCACCACCACCACCACCACCATTTCCTCCATTGTTGAAACCTCCGTTTCCACCATTGAAGAAAATGAGGAGTCCAATTGGGGAAGATATGATTAGGGTTTTGGTGATTGGATGAGAAAGAATTGGTTGAAGGCAAGAGGATGTAAGAGAATTCCGGAAAGATTGATTAGGGTTTTTTGTGGATTCATGAGAGGGGAGAAAAGAGTGAATGGAAGCGGATTTGGAGAGATGGGTATTGTTAGAAAGGTGAAAAGAATGGTGGGATTTGGAGAAGAGAGAAGATAATTGAGAAGGTGAGGATAATGGAGGAGCGGTGATGGCGCCTGGAATGGTGAAGGCCGCCATTGATGGGTGGATAAGAAAAGGTCAGAGGAGGAAAAAAGAAGGGATTTGTGAGGGTTTAGAGAAGGGAGAAGGGAGAAGGGAGAGAGGTGTATTGTGCCAAAACCCAAAAGTCCCTACCAACTATCGAATATTGGATCCAACTCCAAAATAAATCTCACTCAAAAATTAATCACAATAATCTACTTTTTTACTGATTTTCATGGAATAATTTCAACATAATATCAATCAAAATGAGGTAAACACAGACGTATCATTTTACATAAAAAATAAATATAATATTAAAATATAAAAAATAGAAAACTTTAAAAAATTTAAAAAGAAATCAATTAATTTAGGTTTATTTTATTAATTTTAACTTTTAATTTTTTTTATATTTTTCAATTCAATATTTACTTATGTATTCTTTTTTTTAGCAATTAAGCTGTAAGAATCGGTCACCATTTGGGCAACAATGTTCTCGAGTAATTGATCTTAAAATTTGGATTATTCATTGTTAATTAAAATTGTTGATTATTATAAGGAAATCAGTAAAAGATTAGATTATTTGGGTAATTTTTCCTAGATCTTTGAAATGGGAGCTAGATTAGAGTCTAAGTTGAATACTCAAACTCTAATATCACCAAGATCGAAAGGTATGAAGTACCTTGATGAACCAATTATATTTTCAATGAAATTAACAACATTTGAAGGAAATAAACAAAGCAAAAACAAACACAAGCATTTGAAGGAAATAAACAAAAATAAAAACAAACACACTTTAAGTCACACATAACTCACCCATAGGATTCCATCTCTATGCACACACATACTAATTCATAGACTTGATTGTGCACTTAAGTCACAATTTACTTCAACAATCTTATTCGAATATTTCCTTGGTGACCTTTTTGGTTACTCCTCTATTTCAGCAACTAATAACTCTTTGAGAGACGATATCTTTAAGATATAGCTCTCAAAAGGCCATGCACACAATAAATGATTAATTTAATAAAATTTTGATTATCTTTTAAACATTACTATGGTAGGGATTTAAGGTATGACAAGTAGGGATTTGATTGATATAAGGTAGGCATTTGAGGTATATCATTAAGGTTTAAGGAATATCAAGTAAGGGTTTGAGATATACCAAACATGTATTTAAGGTTAGATCAAGAACATGTTCTCTTCAACTTATTTTTTGAACTTATTACTTATTCTTATTGGAATCAAATCAGATCAAATTAGATCAAACCAGATCAAATCAATTCAGATCAGATCAGAAAAGTTCAGATCAGATCAGATCAGACTAGACTAGACAAGATTAGACCAGACTAGATCATATCAGATCAAATTCGATCATGATTACTTATTATTATTTTTATTTTTTTTGAGGAAAAGATTTTTATATTACCCAATCAAAAAACGGGATACAAGGGTACCGAGACCCCTAGGATTCCAGCTAATCTCCCCATGGGTGCAATAGTATAAACACAAAGCTCACCTTCTAGGAAAGGTTTCTAAGTGTCACTCTTCATGTGTAGAGGAGGAAAGCAAGAAACCTCAAAAAGCTATAAATAAGGCAAAGCCAGATGGAAACTATCTATGTCAGGAGGACATGCACAACTTGACAAGACAAAAGAGCAAAAGAGTCTATAAACTGGCCTATATATATCTAAACATCAGTGCACAAAGGTTGAGGCCTAAAAAACAGCAGCTATCCGAAAGGCATCACCGGAAGAAGAGCTGAAGACAAACCGAGAATACAAAACAGCAACAAGCGACAGGAGTTGAGCTTTACTCTGAATCAGTTCTCAAGGACACTATAAATTTGAATCTGGTATCCAAGGCTTCTTTGATGCTGTCTACTACCTGTTTAATCATTGGAACCTTTTGGCTCCACACAGCTTCGTTTCTGGTGCTCCATATTGCATAGATGAGGTTGGAGATAGTAGCCTCAAACTGCTTCCTTTTGTGGCGCCCCATTTGGTTCCTCCTTAGGATATCGTCCAAAGTCTCAATTTTATTGTTGGTCGCATACCATTCCTTTAGATAAGCTACACTTACTAAAGTGGCATCGGAAGAAGAGGTGGTCCTCTGTTTCGCTCTCCAAATCGCAGACCGGGCATGTGTCAGTCTCGATTATCCCAGCAAGCAGTAAGGGATGTTTTGTTTTCAGTCGGTTGTTGAAAGCCAACCAGGCTATGAACCTGCTTCTGGGGGTAGATACCCTATTCCAAACATATTGGATCCACCTGACTCTATTACCTTCTCCCCTGATGTCATTATAAACTTTTTTGATTTGGTAAGTCGGTGCGTTCATCCAGCTCGAAAAGTTTATCCTTGACCTAACAGAGCTTTTTAACGACCCAGCTGGATGTGACGGGGGGGTTGAACAGTAACTAGTTACCGCCTTTTGTATATTCTCCATGGATCCATTTCACCCAGAGGGATTCGTGGAGGGTGCTGATGTGCCAAGCAACTTTACCCACAGCTGCTAGGTTCCAGGTCTCCAAATCTCTGATTCCCAGCCCCCCTTCTTTCTTTGGCTTGCACACTTTCTCCCAATTGATATTCCCAGGGTTCTTGGATTCTGAATTGCTTTCATAACATTTGTACCTACAACTTCCTAAGCAGCCTTGTAAAAACCACTGTTGAAACCATCCAGCCCTAGTGCTTTGTCTTCAGGGATGCTCCACATTGCATCTTTAATTTCGTTTGGGGTGAAATTCAAATCGAGCATATTTTGTTGCTCCTAGTTAAGAACAAGGCCACTATGAATCACGTTCATGTTGATTCTCGTTCACTCCTTCATTTTACTTCCAAGGAGGTCTGTGTAGTATTCCTTGAAGGATTCCTGAATTTCTCTTGGGTCGGTGATGGTGCAATCCTGAAGGCGAAGAACATTAATTGTGCTGCATTTCCTGTGATGCTGGAGAGAATGGTGGAAATATCTGGCGTTGTCATCCCCGAAAGTGAGCCATTTCAGTTTGGGTTTTTGTTTGAGACCAACTTCCCATTCTTTCTTTAATTTCTTGTACACCTCAGTTTTCAGGCATTCGATATCTGCTAGGTTCTTGTCCCCTGGGTGTGTGTGGAGGTTCTCTTGGGCTTTTCGAAGGTCAGCTTCAGCTGCGGCCAAGTCCCCTACTTCTGTGTTTTTGAATTTCCCTTTACATACTTCCTTAACCCTTCTAAGCTTATGATCAAGGTAGTTACGACTCTCTGGCGAGTTGTTGTGCCAAGCTGCTCGGATGGTTTCCTTGAATTCTTTGTGTTTCCCCCAGTGGTTAAGGAATTTGAAAAGAATTGCGCATTTGGGGGGCTTGAGGAATTGAACTAGCATCGGTGAGTGGACGAAATCTCCCTCCGGGAGGAAGCAAAGCTCTGTTGTGGGCAACACTCTATCAATCTTGCTCAGGACTTTGGCTTCACCTTTTTGCTTGTTTGACCATGTAAAGAAACGCCATGTCCGTTTCCTTATTATTATTATTATTATTATTATTATTATTATATGAAGAATGAAAATTTTCATTACCACAAACAAAACAATACAAGCTACAAACACAAAAGGACTCGCCCACATTATCCTCCTATGCCAAGATGTGGTAAAGCACTAAGGAAGACGAAGCTGCATGCCTAGTTGTCTCGTTAAAATGGATCTTCGGAAAGCCTATAATACTCTGAGTTGGGACTTGCTAAAGGACATGATGATTGCACTCAATTTCCCTACCGTGTTCGTAAAGAGAGTTATGACATGTGTTTTCTCTTCCCGATACTCTCTTATCATGAATGGTAACCCCCTGGAACCCTTCACGGCTAAACATGGAGTTAGGCAAGGTGATCCCATGTCTCCCCTACTATTTGTCATAAGCATGAAATACCTTTCAAGGATTCTCAAAGCAACAGGTGAAGCTGAGGATTTCAAGTTCAACCCTAGATGCTCCGAATTGATATTAAACCACCTAGTGTTCGCAGATGACTTGATGTTGTTCTGTAAAGGAGATATGCATTCAATTCAGACTCTCGGCCAAGGGGTGCAACTTTTCTCTTCTAGTTTGGGCCTAGAAGCCAACTACTCTAAATCAGGTATTTACCTTGCAGGGGTCAGTGATCACGTCAGAATACATGCAGCCAATGTCCTAGATTTTACATTTGAGAGCCTCCCTATAAAGTACCTAGGCATGCCCCTCACCTCCAAACGGTCTACCACTGCTGATAGTGAATACCTCGTGGATAAGATGACTAGCCAGATTCGTTCATGGTTTGCCAAGAACCACTCCTATATAGCAAAACTTCAGCCGGTCAACTCGGTCCTCATGAGTATCTCTAACTATTAGAGCCAAACTGTTATTCTCCCCAAAAGAGTTATAAACTAGATCAATGTTGTGTGTCACTCAAACCTTTGGCATGGGGAAACTGACAATAGAGCGCCAGGGAATGTGAACTGAGAGAAGGTTTGTAGGCCTAAAAAGAGTGAGGTGGGGAAACTCTTCCTAGAAGATGGGCTCCATTTTCACACTGAAGCAATTGATAGGGAGAATCCTAGATATCTGGGTTTTTCCATGTTTGTAAAGCTTTTGGTTTTGTGTTATTAGAAAATCGTTTGACAAAAAAGTTACAATTATTTTCTTCATAAGATTTTTTCTCTCAAAATAATAATAATAATAATAATAATAATAATAATAATAATAATAATAACAATAATAATAATAAAAATAAAAATTATAATAATAATAATAATAATAATAATAATAATAATAATAATAATAATAATAATAATAATAATAATAATACACAATACTAAGTTATTATTGAATTAATTAATTAAATAATTAAAATATACTCCCTCCGTTCTTATATGTGTGTCCTATTTGAGGATTTCACACATATTAAGATAGTGGGAATCTTTGTTGATTGTGGGTAATATTTTATTAGAATAGTGAAATGATTTAATGATTGTATTGGTATTATGAGAGAGAAAATATAAATTAATTAAAGGTAAAGAAAAAGAAAAACAAAAAAAATAATCTTGTCATTACATTTAGAGAGAGAAACGGTTACATGTACAAACCAAAACAGAAAATCTTTTACAATTGGGACTTTCCATTTTTGGAAAGTTTTGGAGTTAAATCACATTTTAGGAGGGAAATGTCTAAAATTACAATTCCATTGGGCATATACAATAAACATGGATTAGTAATCTAACAAAATCTAATCAAGGAATAGAATTCATTTGACTTTACAAATTCTGATCCAAAACAGCAGCTTAATTGATCAAGGATTGGTATAAAAACAGCAGCTAAGTAATGGGAATTTCATCCCAAAAAAAAGTTGAACAGTAGAAAGAACCTCAATTTGATCATCAGCTTCACAGTAGTAAGAGTATCAGTAGCTTCTAAATTGTCAGTAGCTTCACAGCCATCACAAAAACAGAAGCTCAATCCAAAAACAGAAGCTCAATCACAAAGTCAGTAGCTTCACAGCCATCACAAAAACAAAAGCTCGATTCAAAAACAGAAGCTCAATCACAAAGTCAACTTCCCCAAAATCGTAGTTAAAAAAAATTGGAAAAGGCCTTGGAAAAGGGGTTCATCCAAAGCCGCTAGCACACCACATTATCAAAATCAGGAAGTGAAGACGATATCGAGGGGGCATGGTACTTCGGATCAAGTCAATATGATCCTCAATCAAGCTCAGAATCCGAGCAAGAACCACCACATATTGTTGAGCAACAGGGGGAACAAGAAGCGCACCATAATCCAAGGCTTACCAATGAAATGCGACATCTTATGTTTCAAGAGCTGCTTTCATTGCACACAAACGACAAATTACCTCATGGAACATTCCAAATCATCGGTCAAAAATACGGTTATCATCATAGGACCATAAGGCGATTATGGCATAGGGCAATACAATCAAAAGAACCAAACAAACCATACATGGTGGAGTCTAAATTCAAGAATTGTGGAAGAAAACGGGTTGTTGTGCCTCCAAACGTTCTTGAGTCAAGACCGATGGGGGAACGAACATGTATAAGGGATGTGGCACAATGTTTAGACTTGGCACCATCGACCGTTTGGAGGCTAATCAAGAGAGGAGAAATCAAAGCACATTCAAATCCTCTTCACCCTTGTCTAACCGATGCCAATAAGGTTAGAAGGGTGGAGTGGATATTGAGTCTTATTCAAGAGGATAGCATTCAAAGGCATCCAATCTACAAGGGTATGTTTGATTTTATTTAAATTGATGAGAAGTGGTTCTACCTAACAAAAAAAACTCAAAGATTTTACCTTGCACACAAAGAAAAGATCCCGTATAGGGCAGCAAAATCATCCAAGTTCATACCGAAGGCAATGTTCTTAGGGGCAGTTGCTAGGCCTAGATGGAACACACAGGGGCAATGTATTTTTGATGGAAAAATAGGGATTTTTCCCTTCATTAATAGGGTGGCAGCCCAAAGGGATTCAAAAAATAGGCCAAGGGGATCGATAGAAATCAAGCCAACCGAATCCGTCACACAAGAGGTATATAGAAACATGCTCATACAAAATCTCATTCCGGCCATACTTAGAAAGTGGCCAAGAGAAGGTCCATCGGTCATATTCATTCAACAAGACAACGCTAGAGTCCACATAACAAACGACGATCCGGTTTGGCAACAACACAACGTACAAGGAGGGCTTACATTCATATTAACACAACAACCACCCAATAGTCCAGATTGTAACATATTGGACTTGGGATTTTTTAGAAGCATTCAATCATTGATGCACAAGAAGATGCCTAAGAATATGACGGAGTTGATTGGTGCCGTCGAAGAAGCGTATGATGAACTTCATCCAAAGACATTGACAAATGTCTGGATTTCATTGCAACATCACTTGAATGAAATTCTTAAGGTCAAGGGAAGTAACGACTATGTACAACCGCATTTAGGCAAGAAAGTTGAAGAAGATAATGGCCTCCTAAGAATTCAAGTTAGGATTCCAACACAACTAGTTAGGGAATCGGTTGCGTTTGTGAATCCTACAATGAATCCTCAAGCATCCCAAACACAACAAGAGAATGAAGATGTGGCACAATCCTCAAATGCAATGCAAGAAGCTTATGATCAAGCATTAGAAGAGACACAAGGGTGATTATTTTTTTTTTAAACTTTGAACTCAACCCCTCAGTGTATGTTTTGACAAATCATCATAAAAATTTTTGATTTAAAGATGTTAGGAGCAACATTTTGAAAAAAACTAGATATGAAATCAAAGGTTGATGTACATGAGAATGTATGGCTCATTTTGGTAGTAAATCAAGTAAAAAAATGCCCCCTGTTTCATCATAGAGGTTCTAAAGCCTCTCAGATTGTGTATAATCATCACTTTAATTGAAAGCCATTTACCATGCAACAAACACAACGATTTCAAACGTTTTTTTTCAAAAGCTACTCAACTACACTGTTTAAATCAATTTTTCAGAATTATGCAAATCATCATTGGGGTATCATCATTCAAAGGAAGGAAACCCTAAATCAGATTATGAACAGAAACGGTTACATGTACAAACCAAAACAGAACTTGAACATAAATATGAACAGAACTTGAAAAAATCCCTAAATCAAAACATGAACCAAAAAAATGACATGTAAAAAACCCTAAATCAAAAAATGAACAGAACTTGAACAAAACCCTAAATTAGAAGTCACCCCAAACAAACAAACAAACAAACAGCATCATAAAAAATAAAAATACCCAAAATATTTCCAACAACAAACAAATCCAGAAGTCACCCAAAATGTGAAATTACAACCTAAATCCCAAAAGTTTCTTTTAGTCTCATCTATATAAAACGAAATTTAAGATAAACTTAAACAAATGGGTCTTACAATCAACGACGACATTTTTTAGGGTTTTCTTTTGCCCTAGCAGAAATTACTTCTTCAGGAGTGTCAGGAACAACCTTAACATCATCATCTTCAACAGGAGGAGTTTGAGGAAGCGTTTTAGATGGAGAATCAAACACGAATTTAATTTTCACATGTGGATCACCACGCATTTTCGAGCAAACATCATCTTCAAGAACTTTTTGATAAGCCTCAAGCTCTTTTTTTGACCATCTTAGTATCTCATTTGAGTAAGAATGTGACAAGCCATGGATGGAACAAGAACACAACTCACCATATTCACAAAGACCATTATACAAATGACTAGGAATTGATAATGAACTTGAAGAGGGTTTATTATCCATAAATTAACCCAGAAAAACGTCAAAGCTAGTTCAAGAACAGGGGACGTTTTCAAGCCAACCACCAAAAATCACGAAACCTACCTCAAATTGTAGAGAAAATGACGATCTATATTTTAGTCCAAAAAAATGAACCGAAAATTGGGTGAAAACAGGGGGCAAAGCTTAAAAAGCTCAATGAAAATGGAGGTTCAGAAGAGAGAGAGGGAGTTACTGAGAAATGAGAGAGAAACGCAAAAAAAGAGAGGGAGCAATTATGAGCATTTTAACCGAGGAAGAGATTCGACGGATATAGGGTTTTAGAAGAGAGAGAGTGTGAAAAAGGGGTATCAAAAGTTTCCATTTTAGGAAATGGGACAAACTAATGAAACTACCCGTTATAGTAATGTGAACAATCAAAAAAGAACGGAGGGAGTATTTTTTAATTTTTAAATAATTAATTAATTAATTAATTAATTAATTAATAATAATAATAGTAATAATAAATATTATAATTATTGTAATTATGATTAATATTAATTACTTACTTAATAAAATAATTAATAAATAAATATATAAATAATAATGATAATAATATAAATGATGTAATAAGATTATTATATTAATTAATTAAAAATATTTATTACTCTCTCAGGCCTTTTTTGTTTGTCCTATTTGAGGATTTCACACAAATTAAGAAAGGTGGAATCTTTGTAGATAGTGGGTATTATTTTATTAGAATAGTGGTGTGAATTAATGATTGTATTGGTATTATGAGAGAGAAAATATAAATTAATTAAAGATAAAGTAAAACAAAAAACAAAAACAAATGATTGTCATTAATAGGAAAGAGAACCGTACACAACAACCATATTAGGAGGGTAATTCCATTTTTGGAAAGTTTTGGTTACAAAGGGGGCTTTCCATTTTTGGAAAGTTTTGGAGGGTAATTCCAAATTAAGGAGGGAATTACATAAAATCTGAAAAATAAACCCAAACATCGCATTGGGCAATTACAATAAACATGGATTACTTATGTAATTGGAAGCTAATGAATGATTAGAAATCAAATGACTATACAAATTCTGCTGTGGATGTATATAAACACAACAACTTTGAGCAAGTACTTCAACCAAAGCACATGGGGCTTCAAAAATCAGTAACTTCAAAAAAAAATCAGTAGCTTCAAAAATCAGTAGCTCCACAAAATCAGTGAATCAAGTACAAAACAGAACCTTCACAAAAAATCAGTAGCTCCCCAAAAATTAGAACCTTCAAACAGAACCAGTAGCTTCGAAAATTACTGCATCATTGCCTTAATCATGGCCTTAGGAAGTCAAGACGAAATCGAGGGCGCATGGTACTTTGGATCAACACAATATGATCCTTAATCAAGCTCAGAACCAGAGCAAGAACCACCATAGATGGTTGAGCAATAAGAAGAACAACAACACACTCATCATAAGCCAAGGCTCAGCAATGAGATGAAACATCTTATATTTCAAGAGTTGCTTTCATTGAAAACAACCGATTCATTACCTCATGGAACATTCCAAATCATTGGTCAAAAATATGGTTATCATCATAGGACCATAAGGAGGTTATGGCATAGGGCAATGTAATCAATAGAAGTCAAAATTCAAGAATTGTGGAAGAAAGTGAGTTGCTGTGCCTCCAAACGTTCTTGAGTCAAGACCGATGGGAGAACGAACATGTATAAGGGATGTTGCAAGTTGTTTAGACTTGCATCGTCGACCGTTTGGAGGCTAATCAAAAGAGGTAAAATTAAGACAAATTCAAATCCTTTTCACCCTTGTTTAACCGAAGCCAACAAAGTAAGAAGGGTGGAGTAGATTTTGAGTCCCATCCAAGAAGATAGCATTCAAAGGCATCCAATTTACAAGGGGATGTTTGATTTCATTCACATTGATGAGAAATGGTTTTATCTAACAAAAAAAACTCAAAGAGTTTACCTTGCACACAAAGAAAAGATCCCGTATAGAGCAGCAAAGTCATCCAAGTTCATACCGAAGGCCATGTTCCTAGGGGCAGTTGCTAGGCCTAGATGAAATCAACATGGTCAATGCACATTTGATGGGAAAATAGGTATTTTTCCCTTTATTAACAGAGTGGCTGCCCAAGGGGATTCGAAAAATAGGCCAAGGGAGTCAATAGAAATCAAGACAACAGAATCAATAACTTAAGAAGTTTATAGAAACATGCTCATACAAAATCTCATTCCGACAATACTTAGAAAATGGCCAAGTGAAGGGCCTTCGGTCATATTCATTCAACAAGACAACGCAAGAGTGCACATAACAAACGACGATCCATTTTGGCAACAACACAACAAGCTAGGAGGGTTAACATCTATACTTAATACTAAAACAAACACCACCTAATGCCACATGTCATGCTCTAAGAGATTTTTTTCCCGCCTAAAATCTTTCTCCATGTGCATCTACATTTAGAAACTTAAAGATTACCAAAATTGTTGCTTAATTAGCTCTACTTTGACCAAATGTAGTTATTATTAATTGTATTTATTTTGATGAATATTTACTATACAATTTTTTTGTTAATGTTGACTATGATGTTTTTTTTCTAGAAAGTGACTATGATGTATTTAATTTATACTATACAGATTTAGCTCTGCTTTGACCAAATGTGTTTATTATCATTTAATAGAATAATTTTCATTTGCTGTCATAATTAACCTCAATTAATCTTATTTTAAATATTGTATATTTTTGTATTAATCTTATTTTAAATATTGTATATCTTTTATATCTTCTAATACTAAAACATAGACTACCTAAGGTGTTACGTGTCATGTTCTGATAAGTTTAGTTTCCACCTAATAACTACAGTACTGAATACGCTATTACCTCAAATAGCCTTTAATATTTAGATTTTCTACTGTAATAATCCCTACAATTAAGGAATTAATTACTACAATATTATTGACTTTTTATGTCTCATTAAACTAATTATCATATTTTATGAAAATCATTGCAATTTGTGATGGAAGATTACTTCTATCTTTTTCTCATAAAAATTCCCTATCTTTCTTCAATTCTCATATCTAAAAAAATTGGGTTTTTTATTTTTAATATCTCTCTCTATAATTTTTTGGGTTTAGCTAATTTAAACCAAAGAGTGAAGTAAAGCATCTAACCAATCAAGCCATATCTTCGACATTAGTCTATATTTATATTTTATTTTCTTAAATATTTTATTTATTACTTTTTGATATCATATTTTTTCTTTGCATGTGAATAATTTATTTATAAATTTAAATTAAAGAATTAATTATTGCATCATTACTGTCTTTATATGTCTCATTAAACTAATTATCACATTTTTTGAAGATAATTACAACTTGTGATGGAAGATTACCTCTATTTTTTTTCTCATAAAAGATTTCTATCTTTCTTCTATTCTCATATCTAAAAATATTGGGTTTTTTTAATTTCTAATTATCTCTCTATATATATTTTTTTTGGGTTTAGCTAATCCGAACCAAATAGAGAAGTAAAGCACGTAACCAATCCCCGATGAATGGGTCATATGACTCATATCTCTTGCATTAGTCTATTTTTATCTTTTATTTTCTTAAATATTTTATTTATTGATTTTTGACATCATATTTTTTCTATTTATGTGTGGTCGATTCTCATTTATAAATTTAATTTTAATTGCTTTTTATTGTTATTATTTTGATTGATCAAACCTGGATCTCTTTTTCTCTATTTTAGTAAATTTTAATTTCTTTATTCAAATTGAGGTGAAGTACGATGTGTTTAGAAATGGACGAAATCTACAGAGTAGTAATTAAACTTGAAAAGGATTGACAATAAAATCATGATATTGTTTCCTAATACTAAAATCTAAAATTTTATTTACCTGATAGGAAAATAATGAACAAGAAATTAAATAGAACTCAATAATGATTTGATTATTACCTAACATAAAACCAATATGTATTAATGCACAATCATATATAGTTTCTTGGGTCAAAAGTAAGCAATAACTAAAGATTTTAATATGTGATGATTATGATAACACAAATTCTTGTAAGAGACGGTCTCTTTAACACTATGTTTGGATAGCAAATTAGGAGAGAAAAGAAAGGAAGGGAAGGGGAAGGAAAGGAAGGGAAAAGAAAGGGAGGGATAAGGAGGGAAATTGTATATTGTTTTTTGTTTAGAAGGGAAGGGGAGGGAAAATGAAGGAAAGTGTTTAAAAAATATATGAAGTAAGAGTAGAAAGTAAGCCTTGATGGATTGGGCCTTGGGCCTGAGAGACGTCTCTCAAAAAGACGGTCTCTCGGGAGATTAGCTGTTATGATAATATTTATACTTTGACATACAAATTGTATTAAAAAAAGTGATTCAATATTTATGGTTGATAAAAGTTTTTATAAATGTATCTATTTCACTAGCTTTATATATCGTTTAACTTTATTTTCCGTCGTAATGTATACTATGGTACACAAACCTATATTTCAAATTGCGTATCAATATTATTTCTTTTATTCAACTATTTTTGATATTTTTTATTTATTTACGTAAAAATATATGTTAAATATGATAAAATATTAAATAACCCGTGCTTAACACGGGCAATCACCTAGTTCATACTAACACAACAACCACCCAATAGTCCAGATTGTAACATCTTGGACTTGGGATTCTTTAGAAGCATTCAATCATTGATGCACAAGAAGATGCCAAAGAATATGACATAGTTGATAAGTGCCGTTGAAGACGCGTATGATGAACTTCATCCAAAGACATTAACAAATTTCTGGATTTCGTTGCAACATCACTTGAACTAAATTTTGAAGGTCAAGGGAAGTAATGATAATGTACTACCTCATTTTGGCAAGAAAGTTGAAGAGGATAATGGGCGACTAAGAATTCAAGTTCGAATTCCAACACAACTAGTTAGGGAAGTTGTTGCGTTTGTGAATCCTAACATGATTCCTCAAGCATCACAAACACTACAAGAGAATGAAGATGTGGCACAATCATCTAATGCAATGCAAGAAGCTTATGATCAAGTAATAGAAGAGACACAAGGCTGAATTTTTTTATTTTGAACTAAACCCCTCAGTGTATGTTTTGTGAAATTATTTATAAAATTTGTCTTTAACAATCTTAGGAGCAACATTTTGTAACAACAAAAATGAAGTCAAAGGTTCATGTACATGTATTTTTATGGCTCATTTAGTTAGTGTTATCAGTAAAAAAAAGCCCTTTGGTTCATCATAGAGGATAATTAACCTCTCAGAATGATCAACATAAAAAATGAATGCCATTAAACATGCATATAACACAATGAATTCAAACGTTTTACAAAAGCTACTCAACTACGATGTTAAATTCATTTTTTCAGAGTACTTGAAATCATCATTGGGGTTTCATCATTCAAAAACTTAACTCAAGAACATGAATATGAACAGAAACAGTCTCAAAAAGAACATCAGAAGACAGTTGCAAACACTCAAATTCAACAGCTTCTCAAACAAAAAAACATATCTGAAACAGCCCAAACCGGCGTAAACAATATTATAATATTGTCTACAAAGCACAACGAAAGACTTATAAAAGTCTGGGTTGAATCCGACCTGTGGCTCGATAGCCACAACAAACTAATATCAGAGAATTTAAAACTGTTTACATAAATAAGTGAATACTATTTACAAAACGTTATAAAATATTACAATTTAATTTACAAATGTAATGAAATATTATTCTGAGTCCCAATAAGTGAATACTATTTAAAACTGTTTACGTTAAATAAGTGAATACTATTTAAAACTGTTTACATTAAATAAGTAAATATTATTTACAAAACGTTATAAAATATTACAATTTAATTTACAAAACTAATAAAATATTATTCTGAGTCCCAATAAAATAACATACTTAAAATTTAATAACCCTAATTAACTTAGTTAATTACTATTAATTAAGCCGATAAAATAGGGGCTGTCTCAATATCAAAACCCTAAATTCAAATAGCTTCATAAAAAAACATCAGATCAAGAACAAACTAAAACATCATCATCCAAAAACAACAGATCAAATCATTATTGGGGTTTCATCATTCAAAAACTTAACTTAAGAACATTAACATGTACAGAAACAGTCTCAAAAAGAACATTAGAAGACAGTTGCAAACTCTCAAATTCAACAGCTTCTCAAACAAAAAAACATATCGAAACCCTAAATTCGAATAGCTTCATAAAAAACTTCAGATCAAGAACAAACTAAAACATCATCATCCAAAAACAAAAGATCAAAACCCTAAGTTCGAATAGCCTCATAAAAAAACATCAGATCAAGAACCAACATCATCATCCAAATAACAACAGATCAAAACCAAAACAAACATCATCATCATAAAAAAAACCCAAAATTATCCAACAACACACAAATCCAGAAATCACCCAAAATATCAAAATTAAACATAAACTTAGAAAAGTTCGTCTTACAATCATCGACGACGTTTTTTAGGGTTTTGTTTAGCCCTAGCAGAAAGCACTTCTTCTGGAGTATCAGGAACAACTAAATTTTCACCTTCTTCAACAGGAGAACTTGAAGGAGTAGATTTTATTGGAGATTCATACACGAATTTAACAATATTCAGAGGTGGATCTTTCCCATTAAGGTAACACCAAGTAGGAGGAGAAGAACTATTTTCACGCAACTTCTAACAAACATCATCTTCAAGTACCTTTTAATAGGCCTCAAGTTCTTTCTTAGACCATCTTAAAATCTCATTCGAGTAAGAGTGTGACAGGTCATGCATGGAACAAGAACACAATTCACCATATTCACAAAGCCCATCATATAAATAACTGGGCATTGTTGAAGAATTTGAAGAGGTTTTCTTCTCCATAAGTAAACCTAGAAAATATCAATGGTGAATGAAGAACAAGGGACGTTTTTTTAAGACATGTGCCAAAATTCACGAAACTTACCTCAAATTATAGAGAAAAAGCAGATCTATATTTTAGTCCAAAAAAATTAAACCGAAATAGGGTAAGAGCAGGGGGTAAAGCTTCAAAGATTCCATGAAAATGGCGTCTGAGAAGAGAGAGAGAGAGAGAGAGAGAGCAAGAGTGAAATCAGAGAGACACGAAAAATAAGAGAGGTAATAATGGGGGCGGTTTCAACGAGGGTATCTTAATGGGTATAGTGGGATTATATGAGGGAAAAAGAGAATATGTGAGGGATAAAAACTTTCCAAAATAGGAAAGTATTCTAAATAGGACAAACTTATGAAACTACCCGTTATAGTAATGTGGACAAACTTAAAAGAACGAAGAGAGTAATTAATAAATAAATAAATTAATAATAATATATAAATGATTATTTAAAATTATAATAATATTAATGACACTATTATTAATCAATTATTTAATTAATTATTTAAATAATATTAACATTCATTAATTATTTTTCAATTAGATAATAATAAT
The DNA here is from genome assembly GCA_019425755.1 of Amaranthus cruentus. Taxonomy (NCBI): domain Eukaryota; kingdom Viridiplantae; phylum Streptophyta; class Magnoliopsida; order Caryophyllales; family Amaranthaceae; genus Amaranthus; species Amaranthus cruentus. The sequence goes on along the minus strand of CM033465.1, from coordinate 3,667,158 downwards.
ATTAATAGTAATAATAATAATAATAATAATAATAATAATAATAATAATAATAATAATAATAATAATAATGATAATAATAATAATAATATTTGTTGCAAAGCTGGGGTTTCCGCCCGCAAGGAGGCACCTTTAGGGTTTTTGTCAGAGGCGGGGAAAGACCTTAGGCCAGCGAATCTTCTCTTGTTCAATTGGTCTCATGGAAAAGATGTTTGTGTAGATGTGACCGGAAGCTCGCCTTTTGCTGGTACAGGGGTCTCCTCATGGGCTCCTGGTGCTTCTTTAGCCAAGGCCACGGAAAGAAAGAGAAACAAATACACGGCAAAGTGTGAGGAAAACAACTATAAATTCATCCCATTCGCTTTCTCCACTTTCGGAGAATTAGGTGAAGACGCAAATCTAAGCCCTATATATTTCATAGGCTAGCGTTTTGTATTCAAAAGGGTGTGGGTGCTCAGCTTGTCGCTAGGCTCCCTACCAACTTCTTGTAGAATCTTTTTCTATGATATGAAACATCAGTTATAATAATAATAATAAAATAATAATAATAATAATAATAATAATAATAATAATAATAATAATAATAATAATAATAATAATAATAATAATAATAATAATAATAACAACTTTATAAAAACAAATAAGATCATATAAGATCAGATCAGATCAGACCAGCCCAGATCAAATCAGACCAGATTAGACCAGACCAGATCAGACTCAATCAGACTAGATCAGATTAGATCAGACCTTAGTAAATTCAGATCAGATCCAATCAGATCAGACGAATAGAACCTCCAAGTAGGTGTTTGGGGTTGTCAAATAGGTGTTTGAAATATCCCAAGTAGGTATTTGGGATAAACCAATTAAGTATATAGAGTATACTCAGTAGGTGTTTAAGATATGTCAAATAGGGATGTAACACCATGTTAATATACCATATAAATAAATAATTATTTAATATATTGTACTCGATTAAAATATATAAACACGTATATTTTAATTTGCATACCATATAAATAAATAATTATTTAATACATTTTAGTCGATTAAAATATATAAAAACGTACATTTTACTTCTTCATCGTATAAGTTTTCGTAGTGCACGTGTTTCATTGCGTAAAAAGTTTATCCCGTAACAGTTTTTATCGTCTTACAAATTAATTGAACAATTTAATCAAATTATTATTATTAAAAAAAGTTACTATGGGGAAATGAAGGGTTGGTTGGTTTCTAAAAGGTTGATGTAACTCATCCTCTTAATGCCACTCATGGGGACATTTAAGCTAATGACTTAATTCATTTCTGAATCATGCCTTAAACCTTTCATATGGATGCCTAATTTAGAACCAAAATCACAATTTTTGCTATATTTCCTCTATTCTATTCAAACAAAGAGAGAAAAAGAGAAAAAAAATAATTTAAGGCCTGGTTTCGGGTGTTCAAGTGTCCTAATCAAACATTTTAATCTTTGATTGGTAAGTCTTTTATTAGAATTACATAAAAAAAAAATTGATTAGTGATGAAAACATGTTATTAGAAGTACTCTTTATATTTTGTTTCATGATTTTATATGATGATAAGATTATGTATATATGTTTATATATCACTAATTTATATATAGGTATTTTGTTTCATGAGTAGAAATTTAAAAGAAAATGGGTGATGGGTTGATTTAGAAAATAAGGTTAATTGTTTATATGATTTAAGATTGATAATCATCATTGATAAAAGTTAGATGTGTTTGACTTTTAAGAATTTTGGTTGATATGTATATATGTTAGTATGAAAAATGAGTTTTAAAGTGAGATATATGAAAATGGAGTTACATTTATATATTTTCTGATTTTTATAAAATTATTTATAATTTTGGTCGATTTAATAATTTTGGTAAAAGGGTGATAAGTTATGTTGTTGTGTTACGGTTTTTGAACCGTGGTTGAAATCCGTTGAATTAAGTAATGAGATAAAAATAATTAATTTTAGAAAAAAATAATAATTTCGAACAAAATATTTCTGTATCGGGAAGTGTGCCTTATGCCTTTATGGTTCGGGTGCGTTTCGTTCATTGTTTCACCGCCGATTCAATTAAAAGTCGCTTAAATGCTAAAATCAATTAAAAATAGTAAATGGACGTTAAAAAGTATGAAATTTGGTTGCCAATGTAATTGATGCCTTTCGGACGCAGCGTTGAAGTGATTGTGTTGGATTGTCGTACCACTAAGGTACACGCTTAGACAATACTTTTGGTAATTGGTTATGTAAAGTAATGTTGTATTCATTCTATGATGTGATGTTGTATATCCCTTAAGGCTCAGACACCTCAAATAATCTGAAAGTAGTTTAACTTGGATAAGGATGATTGTGTTTATTACCTCTATGGGGTTGTTATGTTGGATTTGGAATTATTATTATTCGTTCCCATGGCAGTTGTGGATCATTACGGTCACCGTGGGGGTATGCATACTTTACCTTAGATGACCCGAAAAGTACAGGCGACGTCTAAGGTCGGAGTTTGCCTTGGGATTAGCTCTCCCATTTGTATTGCTTCAAATTTTTTAACACTCTGGCGACCCGAACAGGACGGGCAACGACATGAGTTGGGAAATTGAAAAGTCAAATATGAATTTAAAATGTTAGAGCCTTTGCATGCTAGGATGAACTCATTGCTTGTATGTAACCTATATAATGCACTTTATGAAATCTCTGACGTGTACTTATTTATGTTCATTGGAACGTGCAATGATGTTTTCATTCGACAACTAGCAGATTTATTGTTGGTGGAATTGCACGAGTGAGAATTAGACATTAGAACCCGTAGTTGAGCAATCCAATACACTTGATTATTGTTATATGTCTAATGAACGTTAGTTTATTTTTCAATCGCAAGTACTTTTACGTTATAGACAATAATTGGTTTGATGAGGCCAAAAGGCTCTCGAGATGTAAACTTTTAAGACATCCGCTGACTTATTTATTATTGTTGTCGTTCATTCATTTCTTTGTCACTAGAACGTCGTCGGTCCTAGAATCCGGTTTAACAAAAATGTCTGACATGTAACTCGGAATTCATATTTACAATTGAATATCCTGTTCATTTTAACTCGGACTATTACAAGAGATTTGAGATATACCAAGTAGGTATTAATGGGTATACCAAATACGTATTTGTAGTTGTTAAGTATGTGTTTGGGGTATATTTAGTGTGGGCTTGAGTATGTAACTTGAGGTATGTCAAGTATTTGTTTGAGGTTTGTCAAATAAGTATTTTAAGGTATAATAAGTAGGTGTTTAAGATGTATAAGAATCAGACAATTTAATAAACCTACTTAACAAGTTCAGCACGCTAATTCACCTACTTAATATTTTGTAAACCCCTACTTGACGTATCCTAAATGTCCACTAAAGTTATCCTAAAATCCGACCGAGTAAGCGTGCAGTTACACCATATTATTTCTTTTTTTAAGCTTTAAAAAAATATGATGGGTCGTCCCATTAGAGAAGGTCTCTCACAACAATTAGTGCTCAGCCAGAGGAGCTCAAAATAAGCACAGGGACCCGAAATTTGTCGACCTTGTAACTGAACCCGATTCGACTCGACTTTAAACGTGATTTACAATCATATAAAAAACAACATGGATACAAAACTTGATTTTAAACCGATTCAAAACACCTAACATGAAATCAACCTAATGACCCAAATAAATACCTTTCAGCATTTTATTGATCGTGGATAAAAGTAATTAAATTTGCATAAGTCTTTAATGTCATGTTTGGGAACAAATATTTCATTTGTAATTTTGAAATTGGCTCAAATTTATTGTTTGGCAAATCAAAAATTTTAAAATTTGGATTTGAGTCAAATCCACTATGGTTATAAAAGTGGTCAAAAATGAGAATTTGAGAATGACTTCTCAAACCTTGTCATTCTCAAGTTCTTAATTAATGAATCCATAATTGAAATCTACAATTCAAAATGAAATGGACGTTCCCAAACGCAACCTAAAGGAATTCCATGTGGTAACTCTGAAATTTTGGTTTTTTCATGTGGTAGAGAAATGTTTTTTTATTTGACGTGATAACCTTGTTCTTCCAACTTTTCTAAGTGATAGAGAAAAAAGAAGTTTTTTTTTGTTAACTTTACGCTATTTTTACTTAAAGTAATGACAATTTTTCAAAAAACAAACGTCACGATCACCTTAATTGACCACATATTTCAAAGTAATGGGGTGTTCATAAAAACTCGCTTTGAAATACCCGATTCCAATTATTCGGTATCTAGTTTCAATAACCGGATAATTTATTTGACTCGCCTTTTCCTTCAAGACAAAACCCACTTTCCAAAACCTAAAGCCGACTCGGGTTTAGGACCAAATTCATGATAGCCGAGTCGGCTTAGACAGCTGACTCGATTTTTGATTTGTTCTTTTTGTCCTTTCCTTTGAACCCTTTTTGGACCTAATAATTTAATACATATTGTCCCACTACTTTAGTAGTACTTTGTGATTATAAACTTAGGATTATTAGACACTAAATGTTCAACAATCCTCCCCCATTCAGGGGATAATAAGCCTCTCATTTACAAAACAAAACTTACAATCCAATTGATGGATCAACACTACAAAAATTTTGCAAAATTGCGACTCAGAAATACCGACTGTAGCATTTTAGTCGCAAATTCCGACTAAAATACCGACTAAAAGCAATTAGTCGGTGTTACCGACTAAATACCGACCAAAAGCATTATGGTAGCAAACTACAGACTCATTTACGACCAAAATATTAGTCGCTAGACTAGCGACTAGGCTATTGGTCGGTAGTTAGTCGAAACATATATAACAAGATTAAAAATAAAATAAAATAAAACGTTGTCCGTAAATAAAATTTAACGGCTTTCACTCCTACTCGAGGGGTAGGATATAGTGATTAACGGTATAAATTTTTTTTGTACACTTAATCACAAAATTCGAAATATTGTATAAAAAAATTTTAATGAGCTTTTTTTCGTGCCATTTTGTTATAATAATTATCCGTTCTGAATTGAAATATATGTTTTTATCCTACTTATTATCTTGTATGTTTACTATAAAATTGTGTTAGAAACGCTTAAAATATGTTTCTCAAAATTGTAGAAAATGAGCAACGTATTATTTCTAGAAGCTAACAAAGCGCAGCCAAATATCAACGTCCATTCGTAGGACGTTTGAGGCCTACCAAGATCCTGGAGGATATGCTTGGAGGTTCCTATCTAGGGCTGCTATCGATTTCTATTGGCAGCAGTTTCAAGTAAGTCTATTTACTACATTATTTGATTAACTTTAAATTGACTTGTTTGTTTAACTAATATTAATTGTTTTTGTCGTTTCAGCAACAATGGACTTGGGATCCCTCTATCACTTCCAAGGTCCGCGAATGAGAGAGGCCAAGCTCGGATAAAGGATCTTATGCATCTTCATGGACCAACTATGAAGAGGACAATGAATATAAGCCCAAATGGAGCGATAAGGGGGCTTGGGATGAATGGGTAAAGGCCTGGAAAGACCCATCATACCGAGGCCAGTGAGCGAGGGAGGAAGAGCACGTCGCAGGATGAATCGGTGTCGCAGAAGTCACCATACCGTGACTCAGGTATCCGCATGGGACATTGCATCTTGGTATGTTCTTGATTTTTTTTGAATTTGAATTTTTTCTCTAAATATTAATTAATTACTTTGTTTAACCATTAACTTTGTTTTCACAGGAAAAGCGAGCACGCCGTCCTCTTATGAGTTGTTTCTACACACTCATAAGGTGAAAACAAAGGACGGGTTGCAGTGGATCAACAAAAAGTCCAAGGATGTAAATGTAAGTGTAATTGTATGTTGTTTTTTAGTACTAATGAATTATAGTGTAAGTTAGTTTTTGGGTTGTTAGTTTAGCTTTTGGTAAATTAGCTGTTTTAGAATACTTTGGATTTTGAGGAAATGCTGGTTTTATATAATTTTTGCTTTGTTTAGGGCAGTACTTGCCTCTGCTGGAGCTTCTGCAGAGTCGAAAGGATATGAATGGCGCCTATTTTGTTCAAAAATATCGAATCGGATGAGCCGCGAAGAAGCCCAATAAGTCGTGTTTGGGGTTGGTGATGCCATGTGGTCTATTACGTGATGTTGTGGCGCGAGACTCAAACCGCCACTCCTCCCAGAAGCAATTCCACGAATGGCGGTTGGATGAGCTTCGTGCCATGAACCAAGTTAGCTAAAGCCTCAATCGAACATTCAGGGAGGAGTTTGGCATAGTGGTCGAGCATAGGCTTGGCGAAGAGGTACAACAACTTCTTAGCTTTATCGCACGGTTTTCGCAGAAAGGGGCTTGTCGCAACCTCCTCCTCCCCCCCCGTGATCCTTGTATTTTTATTATTTTTATTTTTTTAGTTTTATATGTAAAAACAATGAGTTGTATATATTAATTCCTTTTTTTAATATTTTTATTTATGCGTTTACTATTATCTTTTATTGCGTTTATTTATTAAATTGGATCGATAATTTATTTGCGTTTTTTTATTAAATTGAATCGATAATTTATTTTAATAATAAAATAATAAAAACTGGTCAAATGTGGTCAACGACAATTGACCACATTTGACCAGTTTTATTATTTATTATAAAACATACCAACTAGATTATATGCGTTTAGTAGGTGATTAGTCGGTGGATATTTTTACAGTCAACAGAATATTGACTTCTCCGACCAACTTCCTACCACATCTTAGTCGTTAAGCAGTCGGTAAAATTAGGCGCTAAAATGTGGTCAAAATCTGGTCAAATAAAAGTTTGAATTTTCCGACTTAGCTCCTACTAATGTACAGTCGGAGATGAGTCGGCAAATAATTAAAATAATATTTTTAGAAAAACCAATAAATATCCACAAAATCGGTTTTCGGTTTACAGCGACTAGATAGCTACTAGGCTTTAGTCGGTAGTTGCGACTGAACAACGACTACAAGCTTTGGTCGCAGTTTGCGACTAAATACCTACCACGTTCATGTTAGTCGCAACCTGCGACTAGTTATCGACCCAGGTCATTTACCGACAAAAATATACCGACTGACTTGTTAGAGTCGCAGCTTAGTCGGTATTGCTCTATACCGACCAAATACCGACTAGATGCCGTAGTCGCAAGTCTGCATTTTTTTTGTAGTGCAATGCTAATATCCCTTATGATTGAATTAACGCCTAGTACAACACACTTCACAAGTAATTGAGCCAGAATTGATATCCATACGGATTTGAAACAAATGACTCTTCCAACCACTTGAGGATGAAGTACACACAAAACCAATAACACAAAGTCATTAACCTGACACATTATAAGGCCGTGTTCGTATCTTATTCATAAGTTTATCATAGTTGGTATGCTAATCTTGACTACTTGAAGCGGCCACACTTCAAACTTATATAGGTAGGTTCTCAATACGTTTAAAACATATCCCCGTAATCCGCATACAACACCAAGAGCTCTTCTACTCTTGATCTTGAGAACTTTCAATGGACGACTACCTCGTTCAACACGGTCCAAAGCGACGATGGGTCATTAGAGCTTGTTGCTTACAAAAATGAAAAGGACTTTAACACATTGAATTCAAGACACGAAGTTACTCATGCGTGAATTGGGCTTTTCCAAATGATTTTTATTGACATAATTCGATTGCAATTGACGCTTGTTCAATTGAATCCCTTCTAATGGCTTTCGTAAACGAATCCACCACATTGAATTTAGTGTTCACATAGTCAAAAGTTATGACCCCATTAGTGATAAGTCCTTGCATTAGGCTGTGTCTAAGAGCAATATGACGAGACTTACCATTATACACTTGACTATAAGCCCTACCTAAAGCCGTCATGCAATCTGCATTAATCGCCACCTTTGATATTGGCTTAGGTAACAAAGGTATCTCAAACATGAGATTCCTCAACCACTCCGCTTCACTAGACGCTGAAACAAGAGCTATGAACTCAGCTGACATAGTAGAATCAGCTATACATGTTTGTTTCTTAGAAGACAACGAAATAGCACTTCCCCCATAAATAAACGCCCAACCACTTGTAGAAGAATTATCCTCTTCATTACTGATCCAAATCGCATTGGAATAACCTTCTAAAATAGGTGGTTCACTGCTTTAAGCAATACCATAATCCATGGTACGCAACAAGTATCTTAATATTCTCCTTATTGCCATCCAATGATGGGGACCCGAGTTGCTTATAAATCTACTAAGCTATGTCTACAGGTCATAGCATACATCAAAGATCCTATGACCTTTAAATACTCCAATTGAGAAATTGGTTCACTGGTATGTTTGGCAAATTTCATACCTGATTCCATGGGAGTAGAGACAGATGCTTTATGAAGCATACTAAACCGCTTAAGTATCTTCTCAACATAGTGAGATTGACTTAGCTTAATTCGGTTACCTTGCCTCATGATCTTAATACCTAAGATCACATCGACCTCCCCCATATTCTTCATCTGAAAAAATCTCGACAAAAAGTCTTTCGTCTCTTGAACTTGTACGAAACTAGTACCAAAGATGAGCATGTCATCGACATATAGACAAATGATAACTCCATTACCATGGCTATCAAACTTGCTATAAACGCACTTATCGGCTTGATTCAATTTGAATCCAAAGATAAAAATCGTTTTCATCAAATTTTTGATGCAATTGCTTAGGTGCTTGTTTAAGTCCATATAAGGATTAACAAGTTTGCACACCTTTTGCTCTTTTCCTTTCAAAACAAATCCTTCCGGTTGTTTCATATAAATCTCCTCATCTAATTCCCCATATAAAAATGCAGTTTTAACATCCATTTGATGTATTTCTAGATGATAGACCGTAGCTAAAGCTACCAATAACCAAATATTAGTTATTCTTGCAACTGGTGCATATGTATCGAAATGATCAATACCAAGCTTTTGTCTAAAGCCTCGTGCCACTAAACGGGCCTTGAAGTTGTCAATGGTATTATCAATTTTCATTTTCTTTCGAAAACCTCTTTCCAAAAACCGTTATCATGTGATGCCATAGCATCGCTATAAGTCAATGGATCACCTTCCACACTAAATAAATATGGAACACTAGAAGATACTTCACTTCTAGCATGGTTATCAGAATCTCAATCCTGATCAACGATTCTACGATCCTACGATCCAAAATTGGGTGACCGATCGGGTTCGTAGGTAGAATCTTAATGTTGGTAGAATCGTACGATCCTACATAGCTCCAGGATTTGAGTGGTAGGATCATAACACGATTCTATGATCCTACGATCTTTTGATCCGATCCTACAAGGGTAGTTTCAAACATAAAAAAATTTCATATAATCTGTATTTTAATTATGTATATATATGTATCATATATGTATATATCTAAAAAATTATATCAATATTACTAACATTCAAGTTTTTCTTGATTCGTATTGTAAATATGATATTAAAGGTATTTTTTCACAAAACTTAATAGATGAAGTCAAAAGAGTTTTAATTTAAACCTTAAAACATAAAAAAATAACAAATTTAATTGAAAATCAGTTATGCATATTTGTGGGATCACACGATCCTACGATTCGATTCTACCGATTTCAATTCTACCCTCTCAACGATCCTATGTAGAATCCCGATCCTAACAACCTTGACTTCTAGTACCTTCAACTAAGTATACTTGGAAGTCCGGTCCAAAGCTTTTAGCTTTCCGTTATCTCTTACTCCGTTTGGGAATAGGATCAACAAATTCTTGTTCATCTAGTTGTTGATTGTCATCAACACCTAGAGGTGAACCTTGTTGATTATAATCAACATATACATTGGTACAAACTTGTAGATTTCTTTGTCTACTCAATGACGAAAATTTATTTTCACAAAAAATGGCATCTGTTAACTCAATGATTGAATGAATCGACATGTAGTCATTTTGTTCTATAACATAGAACCTATAAGTTTTGCTATGAATAGCATAACCTATAAAAAGGCATTCTATCCCTCGTTCACTGAGTTTCTTTCTTTTGTTACCGGGCAATCTTACAATGGGCTTACAACCCTAAACCTTAGATAGCTTAAGTTTGGATTCTTTTGTACCAAAGTTCATAAGGAGTCTCCTTATTTGTTCTCATTGGAACTCGGTTAAGAATGTGAGAAGCCGTCAACATTGCTTCACCCCAAAATCCATCACTCAAGCCCGAGTAGGATAACATGAAATTAACCATCTCTTGTAAAGTACGATTTTTCCTCTCCGCCACACCATTTGATTGTGGTGTGTATTCGGCGGTTGTTTCATTTATAATGCCAATTGAATTAAAGTAACTTGGATCATAATATGCACCTCTTTATTAGTTTAATCGTTTAAGTTTACTACCAATTTGTATTTCTACTTCTTTTTTGTAATTCTTAAAGTGATCAAGAGCCTCATCTTTTGTATGTAACAGATATACAAACAAAACTTGGAAAAATCATCAATAAATGTTATGACATATTTCTTATTTCCCAATGATGGTATACTATGAAAGTCACAAAGATCACTATGAATTAATTCCAAAATTTCGGATTTCCGTTCAACACTTTTAAAAGGTGTTCTTGTGGTCTTATTTAACATGCACGTTTTACAAATTTTAGACATTTTAACACACATGGGAATTAAATCATGATTGGAAATAAAAGAAATTTTATCAAAATTCACATGTCCTAATCTAACATGCCACAAGTAATGCAAATCATCCTTATCATTCATACTTGAAATATTACAAATAAAGTTTTTATTCAATTCTAAAGACAATTTAAACAAACTATTACATAAATAAGCACGTCCTACAAATAAGTTATTCTTAGAGATAATACACCTATAGGCTTCAAAGACTAATTTAATTTGTAGCCCAATCGATTCAAAATCGAACTCGAGACAAGATTTCTACTAATTTCGGGTGCATAATAAGCATCCCTTAAAAGTAAGAGATTCCCCGAAGTAAATAATGTTAATAGCTCAATTTGTCCTTTGCCTTGGACCATGATAGGTGCGTTATTTCCCATAAAGAGATGCTCCCCATCAACCACCTTGTGAAAGGTTTTGAACCATCTTGTAGAATTGCATATATGTCTCGAAGCCCCCGAATCGATCTACCAAGACAAAGAATCATCCTGCACAACACTTAAATTAGTATTCATTCAAGAAAAATTCAAAGAGAAATTTTCATTCAAACTTGCATGATTACCTTGTGTGGAAGGGTCTTTGCTTGTAGAAGCTTGACCATTCCCTTCGCCTTCTTTTGCTTGTTCTTGAAAACAAAGCAATTTTTCTTTCGGTGTCCTGGCTTACCACATTCCCAACATACATTTTCAGTATTTGAGATAACGGCCTTCCCTTTTGAAGAATCTACTTTCTTCCTTTTCTCTTCGGAATGGGATGGTCTCCCTTCCGCAACCATGCTAATAGTTCTAACATTAGGATTTTCATCCTTCCGATTCTCTTGAATCCTTATGCTAGATTCAACAACAATATGTTGTCCAAGATCAGAGAGTGTAATCTCCTCGGTTTTATGCTTTAAATCATGTTTAACATCCCTCCATGAGGGAGGCAACTTGTCTATAATGCTTGAAACAAGAAAAACACCATCTATTTCAATTTTATGTAATTTTAAATTGGCATGCATTCTTTGAAACTCATGAAATTGATCAATTATGGGGCGATTTTCTACCATCTATAAGAATTAAAATTACTTACAAGAAAGTTTTTGGAACTTGCATCCTTCGCCATGTATTTGTTCTCCAATGCATCCCATAACTCCTTAGCGGACTCATGGTATTGGTAGATGTCAAAGAGAGAATCTTGCATGCCATTGAGGATATGACCCCGCCAAATGAAATCATCATTTTCGCACTTACTTTTCTTCCTTGCTTGCTCAAGAGTTTCATTTCCGACTCCTCCGGTTTGGGTGAACTTATCACGTAATTGACGCTCAAAGTTGTTAGGAGGACATCATCTTTTTTTGCCAACGTCGAAAATCGACACCAAAACATTTTTCCAACTTAGCAAAGTTAGATGTAAAATCTTTGATATTTGCCATCCCGAAGATAATATCACAAAAGATTATTAAGACTAAAATAATGCAAATACAAATTACAAAATGGGAATTTGTATATATCCCTTTGATGATGACAAAATAAAAACTTACAAATAACAATACTAAAACTTGAAGATTGATTTGTAACGACACCCGTTACCCGGAAGCTTGATACGCAAGGTTGTTAAAATCGGGATTTTACTTTGAATCGGAAGCACCTCTTAAAATCGAATCGTAAAATCGACCGATTTTACCAATTTTTCTGATTTAAGTAGTTTTTAAAGTTTGTATTTATTTCAAAACATTTTAAATGTAAAAGAAACACTTAAAATTATCTATTATCAATATATATTGTGCAATATAATAAAACAAAAGTCAAGGTAGTTACTTCATGAGTTCACGACTTCACTGTTACATGATATGCAATATAAATTACACCATCTACTAATAAAGTCAATTAAAAGTTGACAAACTTGACTAATTAACAAAATACTCATGAGCAAATTTAATCACAAATAAATAAGTAAATACTCTTTAACTACATAATACTACTATTTAATCTAACATGAGTAATCAATAAAAATGAATCAATTATACTATTAAAATTAACAATTATACTTTTTTATTCAATAAAACCATTCACACATCCCACACAAATTCAATAATAATAAAACAATGAGAGAGAAGAAGGAGGTCTGGAGGTAAGGCGTAGGCTGCACGCTGCTGTATGAAGATTTAGGTAAATTGAGATTTAGGGCTTTTTTTAAAGTAAAAATTGTCATGTGGCTAGTTTTAGGCATTTTCATGAAATCGGTAAAATCGTTAAAATTGACCGATTTTACCGATTTCACCCGATTTTACTGATTCTATGGGCGATTTTACTTGATTCCGATTTCACTTTCGATCCAACTCGTAAGACCCAGGTGGAATCGTAAAATCGTGCGATTTTACGATCCGGATCGCGATTTTAATAACATTGTTGATACGTGCTGTAGGCGTCTGATCACTTTCCTTTTGTGATATTTCTTTCACAAAGGTACTTGCGTTTGGTGTTCGGAAATTCACAAAGAGATACAAACAACACAACACACCCTTAGTACTTAGGGTATGTTAATGTAACTTAACAATAATGTGTTTAGAAAACTATAAGATTTGGAAGCTCTAAACAAGAGTTAATTACTCTCTTGAAAAAAAACACAAGCAAATGAGAATAAGAGAGATAGAATTCAGGAAAGGTTTGCCCTCTACTCAAGACCAAGCCCCTATTTATACTACAAGAGTATAGCCAAGAGTCATGGTCCTATTAATCACCATTGATGATCAAATTGATGGTCATCAATCAATACCATTAATCTATGGTATTCATTAGCATTTTATTCACCCTAATATTCCTTAGAAATATAAGAATTATTGTGAAAATCCAATGCATTTACTCAGGGAAAACCGAAAAAGCCAACGGTCACAAGACAGCAGCAACTGCCGAGTTGGCGGTCCTACCCCTACCAAGAAAATCTGACTCGACTTTTCCTTCTGGACAAAACCCACTTTTCAGAACCTAAAGCCGACTCGGTTTTAGGCCCAATTCATGACAGCCGAGTCGACTTTTATTGCTGACTCGTTTTTTCATTTGTTCTTTCTGTCTTTTCCTTTGAACCCCATTTGGACCTAGTATTCTAATACATATGGTCCCACTACTTTAGTAGTACTTTGTGATTATAAACTTAGGATTATTAGACACTAAATGCTGAACATAATTTTTCTTATTATTGTCCACTGTTGCCATGAATTAGTCATTAAGACAAATTGAAAACTATCGCCAATAGTCCTCTTTTTAGAACTTTTGCTACTCCTCCTTACTTTAATAATGTGCAAAGTTAAAAGACACTTTTCTTTTAGTTTTTCTGTGTTTTTAATTCTTTTAGTTAAAAGTTGACTATTCGTAAATTATTCTCATCGTCATATATCTCTTATTCCATAGTTTGTCTTTTGTGACTAATTAAACTAAGTAGTTGGAGGGAGTTAGTATTTGAATTTTACATAAATTAAAAAATATTCTAAAAGAAAAAAAGAGACAACAAAACACATGGGTAAAAGAAACTAACACCGTATATCCGATTCCAACCCGGAAAAAACCGGGTATCCGGATTTTAAATAACCGATGTAACGCACGTCGAAACAAGATCACATTTTTTAGTTTCCTAAAAAACAGATGTCCAAATATCCGGATCGGATTTGATCCGGTATCCGGTTTGGAACACCCCTAATGTCTACCACATTGAAAAGTTAGAAGCTCAAGGATATCACACGAGTTTAAAAAAAATACTTGTCTACAACGTGGAAAAGCTAAAAACTCTGGGTTACCACATGAAAATTTTCAATTTTAAATGAGGTGGACTCATGGTGGGACCCTATCTATTAGGCTGACCCATGTACATTTAGTGTCTCAAAGTGATCGCTTTAATTTTGAAATGATAAGTTACAGAAATTGACTATTTTTTTGGGCTCATCTCATGGCGAGACAGTCTCACAGAATACAAGCTGATGGTTTTGTGAAGAATATAAGGAGTAAAAGTGATATGATCATACTAAAAAATTTGGAACAAAATCATTCACACCAACCAAGATAAAAATAAGAAAAACTAAGGGTCAGTTACTTAATTTAAAGGCTAGAATAACTTGATGGAGTTTGATAGGGGATTTTGATATTTTAGTTTTTATTTTAAAATAGGTGTTAAAATCCTAGCATGGATATTAAAGAAAATAATGGAGAGGATCCTAATACGTTTTTGAGTTATAATTATTTAAAAAAATTTGTTTACTAGAAGGTAGGTTGATAGGGATGACTATTTGACGATCAAACCCAAGACTTTTCCAAACTTTAAAAAACTTTTTGATCTAATATTATAAAACAATATTTTATTAAATGCATATTGAGAGCATTTAAAAGTTATGTGGTTTTATAATTATACAATAACTAGGATAGAAACCAGTGAATTGCACGGATTTTTAAATACGTTAATAATTTAATAAAGGATTTACATATGTATGACCCTTTCCTTAATTTTTCATGTCCCCTCATCGCTCTGAATTTCTTGAATGTAATTTAAACTCTTCGTTATTCTAGAAAATATTTTTCACCAACATTAAAGTCTAACAAAAAAGAGAAATGGTATGAACAAATGATTAGAATGATCATATAGGCTATTTATAGGGAAGGTCTTAATAAATAACAGTTATTTGTAAGGTTAACAAATCACTCTTATATGGAATGAATTGATAGGGTGAGAGTTTTGTTATTTTAATTTATCATATTTAATTTTGTTATTTTATTATTTTTCTTTTTGTCTTTTTGTTGTGATTTAAAAATCACGGTTATTGATTAGGAGTTTTGCTATTTATATTGTAATTTTTGCCATTAAAGTAAAAATACATTTTTATTTTTATAAAGGTATAATCACATTACATAGATTCACACAATGTTTATAGTTGATTGATTTTCATTAAACCATATTTGGTAGTAAAGACTTAAGATGGCCTGATTGCCTTCACACAGATTCCAGTTAGCTGATTTTTTGTAAAAATTTATTTGTTTCTATAATTGTCATCTGGTCCAATATATTTCACATTTTTCAAAAAATTCAAAATTGTAATTATGGTAGTCTAACAACGTAAATGACTGAGTTTATGATCAAGTAATTTCCTAAATTGATGTATTATACTTTTATACATAGTGTAATTTTGCGGTATAATTTTATAAATAGTGTAATTTCAATTACACTAGAATAAATGTAATTTATTATGTAGTATAATTTCTACGTGGTGTAATTGCATAATTTTATTAGACAATATATAATATTGTACACAGTACATTATATATTTCTCATTTTAATTTTTTAAACAGTCAATTGATATACAACATTGTAATTGGAATAATTGGGATTTATTGCATTCACAAATATATGAGTTTATCCGAAAATATAAATTATTAAATAAGGTAATTAATTGTAAAACTGCAAATTAGTCAAATTTCATTATAATTTTTAAACAGTGCATTTATATACAATAATGTAATAGGAATAATTGTGATTTATTGCATCCATAAATTTATGAGTTTTTCCAAAAACATAAATTTGTAAATATGTTAAGGGTGAAAATACAAATCAGTAAAATTCCACTCATATTGTTCAGTGAAAAAAAACAATTGGCATAAACCTCCGTTTTTTCTATTATACAATAAAATTAATAGAATGTATGATTAAAAGTTAATAATGTTACCTGAATATAGTCGTGTATAGTCTTTTAATTATTTACTCTTTCTTTATTAAATTTGTAGTAATTAGTATTAAAAACGCAAAGACTAAAAAATAATTTTATATGATATAGTCGTGTATAGCCGTATATAATAAATAAAATAATTTTTAAAATACTCAAAAAATAAGCACAAACTAAAAAATAAATAAAAAAGGTTAAAAATCCTACTTATCATCTTAGACAAAAAAATAATAACATTAATAAATTTTATATGACTAGATCTACCAGAAAAATTAGAAGATATTATAATTACCTATTATCCAAGACAAAGTTCTTGGTCGTAACGGATAAATCCATATTATTTAAGGAGTTATCCTGATGTTGGACAATTTTATCTTTTTAAAGAATTCTTTGTTTTAAGCATTTACGATAATATTATTTTGTTGTATTACTATGACATACAAATAATTAATCAGGCAATAATATTAAAATATCACATATAATTTCAAATACAAAACTCTAATAATATAAAAGTAAGATCCATAATAAAAAAAACATTACAAACTTTTTTATTTGTTTAACGTTTGATTTTAAGCAAAACTAAATTGACAGAAATTTAAAATAGATTATTAGTTACTCACTCAAATTTTAAGTAAAACAATTATGAAAACTCATGAAATAAAATTGGATGAAGTTTTTTCAAGCATTATAGAAAATTTGTCTCCTACTTGAAGGGGTGTTAGACATGCTTTAAAGCATAAAAGAGAATATATTATGCCACTCCAATCTTTGACTATATATTATTGTTGAGTCTAGCATAAGGATTCTAGAGAATCAAATGGAAGAAAATTCAAATATTGGTATTATCAACATGGTTACGAAAGGGAAACCATACCATCCCATCCGGGGAAAAGTGAAAAAAAATGCATCTTTTAAGTGGAAGACAAGTAGTTCTCTACCAACAACACTGGGGAAAAGGCATGTTAGGAGTGTGGCAAGCCTTGAGTTAAAAAAAATGTTTTGTTTTCAAAAACGAGCAAAAGAAGAAAAAGAGTTGTCAAGCTTCTATAAGCAAAGACCCTCCGAAACAAGGTGATCCTAGAATTTTGATTGAAAAATTCTCCATTGACTTTTTCTTCAATAATTACTAACTTTGATGTTATGCAAGAATGACACATTTTCTTAGTGGATCGATTTGGGGGCTTTAAGACATGTTTGCAACTCTGCAAAATGGTTCAAAACCTTACATAAGGTGGTTAATGGAAAGCATCTATTTATGGGAAATAATGCCCCCATCATGCTCTAAGGCAAAGGACAAGTTGAATTGTTTATTTTAGAGAATCTCTTGTTTTTGAGAGATGTTTATTATGCACACGAAATTAGTAGATATTTTGTCTTGGGTCCGATGTTGAATCGATTAGGTGATAACCGGTTTTTAGCGCGTCGTAAAAACTAAGAACCAGGCTATGCAAACAACATTTATAATCACCTACAATGCTACTACAACAAGTGTAGTAGTAAAAAGGGGGTCGAACCACAGATACAGGAGAGTTAGACTAAAGCTTTGGTGTGGGAAATATGTATGGAAGGTTGAAAGGTGGGTGAACTATACTGAGAACAAGAACAAACAATGAAAGAAAGCGGGATTAGGTCCACCCTAGGTAGGTCTATTGGAAATAGAAATAGGTTAGGTTAAGGGAGATTGAACAAAAATCGATCGAGACACTCTAGATATCGAGGGGAAGTTGGTGACCTATAGCCATGCGAACGACCCATAATCGCCCTATGTCTCACTTGGAGTGGAAGGAGAAGATTCGAATCGAATATCAATGAACAACCAACATCAACCTCAACCCACAAGACCAAAACCTAGGGTTTCTCTAACCTATACCCTAAAAGAACTACTATAACATGTTGAAAGAAATAAACAAAACAATAAAGAAGGAAAGCATTAAAACTACTTTAGAAAGCATTTAAAGAAGTGAAAGACATGAAAGCATTAAATGGAATGAAGAACAAGATAGCAATGAATCTAAACTATGAAAACATTAAAGAAAAGCATTAAAGAAAGCATTAAATGACATTAAAGCAATAAAGGAATGTAAACTTACATAAGTAAAAGTGCTAGAATAAAGAGGAAGACATAAATAAAGAACAAATCTAAAACTAGGGCAAGAAATGAAGAAGAAAAGCAATAAATGTGATGAACAAGTTGGGAGGGTTTCCCCCAAGCAAGTCATGGCTAAAACATTCAGAAAAGAGCCTTTATATAGGATGTACAAAGAGGGAACAAAAATCCCTAAAGATCCTACGGAATTAGACTTGTGAAGAAAATGAAACTGCGCGTTTTATAAGTGCATTCGCCCGAATTTAGGGTCCCATTCGCCCGAATCTACAGTCATTCGCCCGATTGTGTTGGATTCGGGGTTTTGAGAGAGTTTGAATTGCAATCAAAGCCTCTCTTGGACCATTCGCCGGACCATTCGCCCGAATATGTCCTCATTCGACGGAATGAGGTGAAATTAGCCCAAAATAGAGGATTTGATCATTGATCTTTGGGGAGTTGCTTGCATTCGCCCGAATCTGGGCTACATTCGCCCGAATGGGTGGTGTTTTAGCTCTTTGCAGCTTCGATAAAGTGATAAATGACCTCTGAACTTTGCGAGATCTTCGGGAATGGCTTGGAATACTCCAGAATGCTTCAAAACACATGTCTCTTCTTCGATTATGATGTCGAAGTCTCATATGGAACGAAAATACCTCAAAATCTCTACTGAAAACACTTGAAAGTACCTTTAAACACCATGGTGACAAGAGCAAGGTAAAATCATGCGTAAAGTATGCAAAATCCAATTGAAAACGCGAGACTTGGCACTAAAATGAGGAGATAAATGTGCTCTAAAACGAGCAAATCATTACGCAACATGCTAGTGTTTGAAGTGGATAGGTGTATTATCTCCAATAATAACTTGTTTGTAGGACTTGCTTATCTATGTAAATAGTCTATTTAAGTGTCTTTAAATTAAATAAAGATGTTATTTATAATGTTGAAACTTCATCTAGTAATGAAAAGGTTGATTTACATTACTTGTGTGATGTTAGACTTAGACAAGTTAATTCTGATAAATTACTTATATGTCTAAACATGACTTGATTCCTATGTGCTATAGATTGTCCAAGAATTACAAAACATGCATGTTAAATAAGATCACAAGAACACCATTTAATACTATTAGACATAAATAATCTGAAATTTTGGATTTAATACGTAGTGATCTTTGTGACTTTCTTAGTACACCATCATTGGGAAATAAAAAATGTCATTACTTTTACTCATGAATTTTCCAAGTTTGAAATTTTGGATTTAATTTTTTTATATATATATATATATATATATATATATATATATATATATATATATATATATATATATATATATATATATATATATATATATATATACCTTTTACATGAAACTCTTAATTATTTTAAGATTTAGAAAAATGAAGTAGAAATACAAATTGGTAGTAAAGTTAAAAGATTAAGATGATACAGGAGGTGAATATTATGATCCATCTTATTTTAGTTCAATAGGTATATATATGAAACAACCGCCTCATACACACCACAATCAAATGGTGTTGCAGAGAGGAAAAACCGTATTCTACATGTGATGGTTAATGTCATGTTATCCTACTCAAGCTTGACTGAAGGATTTTAGGGTGAAGCAATAATGACGGCTTGTCATATTCTTAACCGGGTTCCAAGATAACAAATAAGGAGACTCCTTATGAACTTTTGTACAAAAGAAATCCAAAATTAAGTTATCTTAGAGTTTGGGGTTTTAGGGCCATTGTAAGATTGCCCGATAAGAAAAGAAAGAAACTCGGTGAATAAGGAATAGAATGCATATTTATAGGTTATACTATTCATAGCAAAACTTATAGGTTATATAATAGAAGAAAATGACTACATATTGATTTATTCGATGATTAAGTTAGATGTAATTTTTGATGAAAATAGATTTTCATCATTGAGTAAACAAAGAAATATACAAAATAAAAGTACCAATGAGGCTGTTGATGATAATCAACAAGGTTCACTTCTAAATGTTGATAAAACTCGACACCAAGATGATAAAAGAAATCACTCGCGAAGTGTGTTGCACTAGGCGTTGATTGTATTATTTATATCTCGTTGTGAATTTCTAAATTTAAACCCAAGTACCTTTGTGGGGAAAATATTACAAAAGGAAAGTGAGCACACGCCTACAACAAGTATTAAGTTTCCGGGTAACGGTCTTCGTCACAAAAGTATCTTCAAGTTAATTTAAGTGTAATTGTGTAAGTTTGTTTTTAGCCATTAACAAAGGAACATACAAATTCCCCCAAATTGTAATTTGTATTTGTAAAACCCCAATAATTTCAGCAATGTAAAGTAAAATAAAATAAAATTAAATCAACAGTTATTTCTAAAATGAAAGGTTTTCAAATTCTCCCAATTAGTGATCCCATTAATATCCCATTCAATTAGTCATAATTTCACAAACTCTCCCAAAATTCTCCCATCAATTATTCTCTTAAATTCCTTCCTAAATCAATCAATAATTTACAATTCATCCCTCCCTCTCTAAGACTTGGTAAAAAACAAAAACCCCAAATTTCAATGTTCTGTCAAACCCTAATTCCTTCCTGAATGAAAACATACTTTGAATGCATAGTAGAGAAAATATTCGATCCCTTCTTTTTCCTTGCCTCCCTTCTTCTTCCTTCTCTCCTTCCTTTCTTCTTCCCTGTGTAACACCTTGCTTCATTTTGTAAATTTGATTTTCTTGTTTAAACTTTATCTCTCCTCTCTTAACTCTTCCTCACATTTTACTTTCTTTAATTTAAAAACCAATTGTTCTTTTTTTTAATCAATTACTTTATTTTTGTATTTATATTTTAATCTTTTTGATATTATTATTTAAACTTTATGTGTGACCTCTTTATGTCACTTTTTTTAATCTATTTTTTATGCCTTCTTTTTTTTATTACTATTTTTCTAATATTGATGACTTTAGCAACCAATTTAAAAATTTTATTTCAAATAAAAAAAATATACACTATTAAGTTTTTTACACCATAAAAGAAAATGGTTAATTATTTTTAAAGGGTATTACAATTAATTTATTTAACGCTTTTAACCTAAAATTGTAGACTGAGATTTTGGAGGAGCCATAGAAAATACGATCTACTAGTTCACATAACCCTTAATATTTTTACACTACTCAAGGTAATTTCAATGTCCATTATACTACAATCCGCTATTTGACATAAATTATATTATATAGTTTTATATTTAAAAATCTAAAATTGATTACGTTATTGTGATTAATATATTGTTCTTCTGTCATACGATTTTTGAGACTTTTCATCCCGTGTCTTAATATTATTTTTATTTTATTATGATTATCTTCGGTTGAAATTTAATATAATAATAACGATCTAGAAAGTAAATTGTATTGTTGACGTAGGCGATTAAGGTGATGACCTTTGTTGACGTAGGCGATTAACAGGGATTAGTCTTGGCCTACTAGCATTCACATTTCTCCTTTAAAATTATTTTAGTCTTATTATTGTGACCGGCAAAATTTTGAAAAGATGATAAATTATGTTCCTTCATTTGAATGGTCGAATCAATTTATATTAAAAATTATTTTACAATTATTATTTTACGGAATAGAGTTGTATTACTCAGTTTATGCTGATTTTTTTGTATATTGTTCTCTTATTTTTCCATCTTATTTTGCAGGTTGTTCTAGGGGATCTTGAGTGAGGATGCTCAAACACATAGACTTTTGTATGTCTATCTTATTTTTTAATGTCACTATAAGGGATGACAATGAGTCGGATCTAAAGCGGGTCCAGGTGGACCCTGGATCCAAATCCGTTTCCAAGAGCAGGACCTTGATCCGTGAGTCTAATTTTTCAAGACCATATCCGGATCCGTGGGTACTGCGAATCCAATACCGGATTCGGGGTCCAAAACGGGTCTGACTAATTTCTTTTTTGTAATTTTTAAACGTATTGAGATTGCAATAAAGCTATACTCATTGACTATTGATAATAATATATATATAATTGACTTGAAAATACCCAACGACTACATTAAAGTATATTTAATATAATTTCAAATAAGGGATTAATATTTGATTGTTTAGATTTCAGATTGCATTAGTGGAAGGGAGTTGCAAAATGTGTTAGGCTTTTTTAAATAGCCTAAATTCCAATTTAGGCGCAATATATTTAATGCATATTAAATTAAACACAAAATCTCTTAAAAAATGGTCTATAGGATAGACCAGAGAATTGGGCCTGCCCAATTTGTATTTTGATAATTCCAAAAAATAAAATAAAAAAAAAAAGAAAAAAAAATGGATTCCAATGTTTTTGAAAGAAGCGCGCGGTCTTGTCATTTCATCTTCCCATTTTACTCATCATTACTCATCAGGAAAAGAAACTGTCTATTGCTCTTCAACTCTTCACGCCATCCTCGCCATTTTCGCCGTCTTCAGAGTTTAGTCATCTTTCATCTTCATCTCCATTTTCGACCATAATCTTGTACTATTTCCATTTTGAGATTTTTGAGATTTTATTTCAAACTTTTCAAAGATAATTTTCGCCCATATTTCCATTTTTAAATTCTATGTTTTGAGATTTTTTAATTTTCCATTTTTTAATTTTCAGAGATAATTTCGCCCATCTTTGAGAATGGCGTGGATTTTTGAGATTTGTTTTGTACTATTTCCACTCTTCTTCATCCATTGGTGTTTTAATTTTTAAACAGGTCTTGAAAATGTCTAATTTGAACAAAGGAGGTGGTGCTAGGCAGCCTAAATCAACCTATCCTGTGAAACAACGGGCTCCTAGGCCGCAGACTTCGTTGGTGAAGATAGAGACGGAGGATGGAATGTAAGTCCATTTTTAATCTGAATTTACATATACCCGGAATCATAAAGGCGTACTTTTGGAATCATAAAGGCATTGATTTGGTGTTATATATGGTATCATTCATATTTTGAAATGGCATACATTTTGGATTATTATAGTATACATTTGGTGTTTTAGTTGAATAGTTTTGGAATCATAAAGGCATGTTTTTGGAAACATAAAGTCATAGTTTTGGAATCATAAAGGCATAATTTTGGTGTTATATTATAACAGTTTTGGTGTTATATGTGCTATTATAGTATATTTTGAATTGGAATACAGTTGGGATTCTATACATTTGGTGTTATCTTTTTAGTGTTATATGTGATATTTGGCATTATATTTGGTGTTATATATGGTATTATATCATATTTTGAAATGGCGTACATTTTGGATTATTATAGTATACATTTGGTGTTATAGTATAATAGTTTTGGAATCATAAAGGCATGGTTTTGGCATTATATTTTCTGTTTTCTGTTTGGGATATATAATATAAACAATCTTTTGTTTTCTTATCAGTGTGAATAAAAACATATACACCAATTGCAAACCTCATCTATTCATGATACTTGAGAAAGAACGCATAGAATTAACCTCAAGACAAGTAGAGGGCGTGAATGCAATTGGATTCGGGCCACTGTTGAAGATGAAGCCTTTTAAATTTCCTCCCTGCATTGTTGCGTACTTGGTAGCGCATTTTGACCCAATTACTCACATCCAGAAGCTACCAAACCAACCAACCTACATCAGTACAGCTGATGATGTACACGATATTTTTGGGTTGCCTTGTAACCCTTCCAAGCGTGTCATCACTCGTTCGAAAAGAGCGGAAAATGAGGTTGGTGAATGGCCCCGTAGTTTGGGATTCCAGAAGCCGAAAAGGGTCTCCGCAAAGGACTTACTTATTATGATTGGCTTTCATCCCTTAGGTGGGGATGACTTCAAAAAAATGTTTGTACTATATGTTCTTGCTATTCTTCAAAACCCCTACCCCGATTTTAAACTGAAGTTGTCTGTCTTCCCTTGCATCAATGATGCTTCTGCTATTCATACATATGACTAGTGTTCGTACATTCTGGAAAATTTGTGTGACGCTGTACAACGTTCAGCCAAGTTTGTT
This sequence comes from Amaranthus cruentus, assembly GCA_019425755.1. Classification (NCBI taxonomy): domain Eukaryota; kingdom Viridiplantae; phylum Streptophyta; class Magnoliopsida; order Caryophyllales; family Amaranthaceae; genus Amaranthus; species Amaranthus cruentus. The sequence continues at coordinate 3,642,733 of CM033465.1, read as the reverse complement.
AATGGGTGTGTTGTTGTTTTGTTTGTATGCTATTGTTATCGGTTCCCTCACCAAGGGAAGCCACTACCGCAATCTTTGCCTTTAATAAGGCATATGTAAGACGATGATATTAAGCTAAGGTTTGACCAAGAGAAGGTCACTGGTTTTGATAAAGGAATTTCTAGGGCTGGTTTTTCGTTGACTAGCAAATATGTCGATTGGTGTACAACCCGTTTAAGTGGTGTTGAAGAGGATGATGAAAAGGATGAAGCCACTAACTTGTCGAATGACAAGGAAACTTGTAAGGATGCAAGTCGAGATGATGATAGGTCGTTCACCTATACTTTTGATCATAGGTGGGAGACCGACATGGAGATGGCGAATAGAAGTTACAATGTAAGTTCAGTATCTTATATTTGGTATTATACTGATATATATTTATTGTTATAGTGTTGATGTTGTATTGATATATGATGATTAGTTTTGGTGATATTAATCATACATATTTAGGTTTACAGTATAATAGTTTTGGTATTATACTAATACATATTTGGTGTTATAGTTGAATAGTTTTGGTATTATACTGATACATATTTGGTGTTATACTAATACATATTTAGTATTATGTATAATAGTGTTGGTGTTATACTGATACATATTTGGTGTTATAATTGAATAAGTTTGGTGTTATAATTATACATGTTTGGTGTTATATGTGGTGTGATATATATTTATGTTGTATTTAAAATTTGGAGATGGTCGAGGCAATTTTTAAGAGAGATTTAGAAGTTATTACGCACACTTATTGCCAAAGAGTGGCCGCGTATAACTTGCGACAAACTAAGGGCACCGATGATGTGTCAATAAAAGAAGTTGTTTCTGAGAGCCAACATATTTGGGGTAATGCCGATTGGTTGGTGTCTATTGACGGATTTTGTAGCATGCTGATTAATAAGAACAAGGCGGGTGCATAAGAAGGACCACCCCTTCCAAGCCCAAACCCTAACATTACACCCCCTTCCAGCCCAACCCCTAACATTCCACCCCCAACTGCAGCACCACATGAAAGCAGTCCACCGTCAACCCCAATAACATCCACTCCGACCCCTAACAATCCCTTTGTTGAAACCCCCATCCCCTCAGCTCTGAAGGAGTTGTGCAGCTTGGATTTAGACAAGATTATTCCTGATTTTTTTCCTGCATCAGCATTTGTTGCAACTAATCTCAAGTACTTGAGGTCGATGAAGGGGTTAGAGTTGAAATTTAATCGTTAGTGTAATTTTGGTAGGAATATCTCTTTACAAATTTAATCGTTATACTTATTCTCGTTCACAAAGTTTATTCCAATGCATTACCAGTTAAAACATGTAATATTTGGTGGAAATGAAAAATCGTGAAAGAAAAACATTTTTATAATCAATCTTTCATTACCTTGGAACTAACATAAATACATAATTGATAATACATATGATGAAAATTTACACTATATATCATTTACATTACCACCAATTAGCAATGTTTACCAAACGAATAAAAGTTTTGGGGACAAGTCTTTATTTTATTTTATTTTTTTTGATACCAAGTCTTTATTTTTGAAGACTCAATATTTGTTCTACCTCTCCATTGGAAGTCTTGGACAAAGTCTCACTTGAAAAACTCCCTCAAAGACTAGGGATATTCACAAACATGGTCCCAAAGACCAAAACTCCCAACCAATAATAAGTTTCCATGCTTGTGTATAATTATTCAAGCTAACAAATGATGTGGCTAAACTTGATTGATGCGGAGCACCCACCACTTTTTTCTTCCCTTTGACAATGAAAAGTTCCTTATGTGGCACATATGCAAGACTTCTATGCAATATTTTTCCTATAATAGTATTAGCAGTTACATGCCTTCTTTTGATAAAATACGTTACGACTAATTTAGCTTCTGGGTGTCGTCACAATTAGAGCATATACAATTTTTTGCCTGTTTGATTATTGCTGTCCTTTCTCTAGTCCTACCTTATAATTAAAAAAAAGCTATATCCTTTTCACATATGTGATATTAGTTTGAAATTTGACATGTAAACATAATCCTTTAGTCAATATAAGAAAATAAGACTTTGACATTTACATATCCTTGCTCAAGTTGATTACCTTTTTAAGGGGTAGTAAATGAAACTTTAGCCAATTGTCCACAAGAAAGCATTGGTTGTTAGATATACTTAAGTAGGTAGTCTTAAATTTTAATTTATCTGAAAGTGACAGAAGTCAAGTCTTTTGATGTTTTCTGTAAACCACAACATTTTACCAAAAAAAAAATGATTATAAGTTCCTTGAAGTTCAACCCTTAAATGAATCATGTTTCATGGCTAAATTTTGTACTCACTTGCACAAGTGTTTAATGCTGTTCTTTTTTATTATACTTAGCTTTGCTGAAGAAGAAAAACAGTTTATTTACAATGGGTTTCAAGGAGCAAAACTTCATCTTGATGGGCTTGCAAACATACACCCTAATGGCCTTCTACAGATGACAAACACTTCTTTGCAAGGAAGCGGACATGTTTTCTACCCACGACCCCTAAAATTCAATATCAATAGTTCGTTTTCCACAAGTTTTGTCTTTGCCATCAATACTGATGTGCCCGGTCATAGTGGCCATGAAATTGCTTTTGTTATCGCTTCGTCTATGAACTTCAAGCATGCAGTTCCGGCTGAGTATCTTGGACTTTTTAACATTTCAAGCAATGGTCTTCCCACTAATCATGTCTTTGCTGTAGAGCTAGATACCGTTCAAAATGCTGTGTTTGGTGATATTGATGGCAACCATGTTGGGATTGATGTTAATGGCCTGAAGTCAGTTGGTTCTGCGTCAGCAGCTTATTATTCTGACGAAGGAGAAAATAGGAACCTTGTGCTCTCAGATGGAAGACCGATGCAGATTTGGATAGATTATGACGGAGAAAAAATGCTAATGAATGTGGCTTTAGCTCCGCTTAAGCATCCAAAACCTGAAAAATATCTTTTATCTACTCGTGTCGATCTTTCTCCAGCTCTCCTTGGTTCTATGTATGTTGGTTTCTCCTCATCTACCGGTCTTACTGCGACCGAGCATTACATATCAGGTTGGAGCTGGAGTCAAATCGGTCAAGCTCCACACCTTGACCTTTCCAAACTTCCTCCATTTCCCCGAATCAGAAATCAGAGGAAAAAGCTGAAATTCCTTTTGATAGTGTTAATTGTTGTCGTAGTACTATTGTTGGAAGTGATTGTCGGAGTTGCATTTGCATTTTGGACGAAGAAGTACAAAGAGCTTAAGGAGCCTTGGGAACAAAAATATGCCTCTGACAGGTTTTCCTATAGAGATCTCTATATAGCTACTAAGGGTTTTACAGACTCTGAGCTCCTTGGTTCGGGAGGTTTTGGAAGAGTTTACAGAGGCATTCTACCTTCTAGACAAATCCAAATTCCTGTAAAGAAGGTATCACATGATTCCAGTCAGGGTATTAGAGAATTTGTATCGGAAGTTGTAACTATGGGAAGGCTTAGGCATCGAAACTTAGTCCAGCTTCTAGGATATTGTCGCAGAAAAGGTGAGCTTCTTCTGGTGTACGACTACATGCCCAATGGAAGCCTTGACAAGTTTCTGTTCAAGAGTATGAATTCCAATCTTTCATGGCGTCAAAGATTCAGTATAGTTAAGGGGGTTGCATCCGCCCTTTTGTATCTCCACGAGGAGTCAGAACAGGTTATTCTTCATCGCGATGTAAAGGCAAGTAATGTTCTATTGGATGCTAACATGAATGCACGACTAGGGGATTTCGGGTTAGCTAGACTATATGATCATTAAAATGATCCCCGAAGTACCCGTGTAGTTGGGACAGTTGGGTATCTTGCACCAGAACTCAGTGTAACTGGGAGACCTACTACTGCCACTGATGTCTTCGCTTTTGGCATATTCTTACTTGAGGTTTGTTGTGGAAGGCGTCCAAACAGCTTGCAGGAGCTTTCCAGGGAAGATTTTGTATTGGTTGATTGGGTATATGAGTGCTGGAAGAAGGGAAAAATTCTGATGACAAGTGATCCGAAGCTAGAAGGAAATTTCCAAGTAGCCGAAATGGAGCTTGTTCTGAAATTAGGCTTGTTGTGTTCACATCCTAAGCCAGAAGGACGGCCTAGCATGAGACAGGCCGTTCAATTTCTTCAAGGAGATTCAAATCTTCCTGATATTCCTTCAGATTATGAGAATCAAGGCCATAATCTTTTTGGCGAGAGCTGGGAAATATCAATGTCATTTCTGTCATCATGAATTGGTGCTGCTGCATCTCATGCTAACAAAACTAGTTTCTGTTTCATGTAAAGGCCTCTGTGTTAAATAAGTTCTTACTTTATTGAATTAGGTTCCACTTCGCGGTGCAGGGAAAAGATAGAGCAGGACACTATGAAACTGAAAATAGACAAGAAAATATTTTGTGTTATGCAGTTTGTTAGTATAAGTACAGATGGTATTGTAATGATGAGATATGTATATCTAGTAGTGCTCGAAACTCTGCCTATCTTCTTTTCTTCTTCGTCTTCTTTTTCTTCTTCTTCCACTTCGTCTTCTTTTTCTTCTTCTTCCACTTCGTCTTCTTGCTTTTCGTCTTAAATCTCTCTGCCACATTGCTGTACAGGAGTTGAGTGACTAGTAGCAAGGGTATGTTAAGACACAAATACTTGATTTAACTATTAGGCTACTGCTAGAGAAGACATGAGTAAACAGAAGCCTTGACAGTGTTCTTTAAAGAAATGATCTCGATCCAAACATTACTTGGTAACAGAGAATGAACACTATCAAGGGGGTCGCGTCTTCCCTGCTACACCTTTTTGAAGAATGGAAAAATGTTGTTCTTCATCGAGATGTGAAAGCTAGTACGGTTTTATTAGATGCTGATATGAATGTTCGACTCGGTGATTTTGGACTTGCTGTCAGAAGTGTTGGGATTAATGTTTTTCAGGTGTGCTGTCAAATGTGTGCACATACATGATACATCAGCATCAACTAAGATTATCTCCAACATAACAAAGTTAATTATAGGAGAGTTATTAAGATAGGATTGATGTTGTTTCTTGTTTTTACTACTTTTGTTTTTGCCTTCCTTTTTATTTTAATTCTGATTAATAAGAAATCACGTTTGTTTACCTTTAGCTTAGCTACCATTTTTAACAATCATGAAAGTAATCCTACAAGTTTCAATACTGTTGGAACAATAGGATATCTTGCACCACAACTTACCATAATAGGAAAGCCTACTCGTGCAACCCATGTTTGTATGTGTGTACGGTGATATGATATCGTTTATTTGGGTAATAAACTTAAATATTTTATAAAGAACGTTAAACACGAGAGATGAAGTTAAATTGTTATGTAAGTTAAATATAATTCATCATTAATTCTTGTATTACATATAAATAAATTAATGAAATTACTTAAAACATATAACAAAACATGATAGTATATTAATAGAAATTACTTTGAATCAAAAATAGTTTCTCTATAAAAACAAATTAATCTAAGTCCTAAACATGTCAAACATTTAATTTATTATCATTTAAAATCAATGATTTAATTCTTCCAACAATCTGCATATTTAAATAATGAAAATTAGAAAAATATAAAATTGAAAAAAAAAATCAAAGAAATGAAACGTAAAAGAAAATTGGCGAGTGGTTGTTGTTGGTTGCTAACCGGGACAAAGTTGGGTGGTACGGTACCTTTAATTTAAAATGTTATTTCCAAAAAAAAAAAAAAAATTTAAAATGTTGGAAAATTTTCCACTTGGGTGCTATGATTAAATTTGCAAATTGGATTGATAGAAAATTACATGAGACTATTTTTTTAGTTTTAGCATAGGTTTTGCTTGAACCCACTGAATTCATACTAAAATTGCCTCTGACCTCTAATGTAAAATTGCGGATATTTCAGTACTCTATTTAAATGTGACATGTATTTTACCTATTTGAGTGCGAATTACATGAGACTATTTTTTTTTAAGGTTTAGCATAGTTTTTAGTTTGTGAGTGTTTTTTCATTAACTGTTGAGTTCTTAATGAAATATAATACTATATTATTTGAGTGCCAAGTGTCTAAGACGCCATTTGTTTATCACAAAAACTTGGACGAGACCGTCCTACTCTAAGACGAGATCTGGGCCGGCCCATTGTCAGGCGCGTGTACTACACGTGCGCGCTTTGCCCTTCAAATTTCGTTTTTTTGTTTTTTTCATTTTTCTGGAAAAATTTCAATTTCGATCTTAAAGGTATCAATTTTGACCTTAAAGATATCAATTTTGCTCAATTATGCTCTTACTTTGCTCAGTTTTGCATTCAAGTTTAGAATATGTATATTGAATTACATTAATGTAGTTCATACAAAGTGTAATCAATTTTTCCATTAAATTGTTCAGTTTCATTATTAAATTGTTTAATTATCCATTGCGCAAGATTTTAAGCATAATTCATGTTATTCTGATCTACATGCATGATTAAATTTTTCCATTAAATTGTTCAGTTTCATGATTAATGTAGTTCATACAGGTATTCAGTTTTTATAGTATTCAGTTTCATTGTTAATTTATTCAATTCTCATTTTATAGTATTCAGTTTCATGATTAATGTAGTTCATACAGGTATGATTAAATTGAAATTGATATCTTTAAGGTCAAAACTGATATCTTTATGATTAGAATTGAAAAATGCCCAGAAGATGGAATCAAAGAGAAAAAGCATGTAATTGGACCGACCCAATCTTGTCTCAACTTAAGACGGTCTCGCCCAAGACCAGCTGTTTATTTATACTATTAAGCGTGCTTCACTCAATCAATTTTGAAGTCTTTTTGCTTGTGTATATAAGAGGTGTTCAAACAGACTCAATAACTCGATACTTACCCAACCTTATAACTTAACCCGACTTCAATCTGAAGCATGGTTGTTAAAATCGCGATTCTACTCTACGATTCTACGATTGTACGATCCAATAACAAACGAGCGATTTGAATCGCAGGTAGAATCTTAAAGTTGTAGAATTTTACGATTCTAGTTGGAATAAAATTTTTAGAGGTAGAATCATAACACGATTCTACGATTTAACGATCCGATTCTACTAATTTAATATGAATTATTTTTAATTTTTCTTATGTATCATCTTTTACTAATCCTTTTTTACATATACACATAAATTTCAAGTTTTCCATCATGAAAACTTTTAAAGAACAAATTTCTTAATCGGTATGAAGATTTTAAACTAATTATTAAAAAGTTTTCATTATGTTCTTAAAAATAAAGTCAAAGAAACTTAAATTCATTTATTTAAACTTTTAAATTTGACAATAATGATAAGAAAGTAAATATTTTATATATATTTAATTTTATTTGTAGAATCGTACGATTCTACGATTTGATTCTACGGTTCTACCGATTCGATTCTACCTCTCAAAACGATTCTATATAGAATCGCGATTTTAACAACTTTGATCTGAAGTTAACATTATGCAAAAAGTCAATGTTGATACAAAACCCGATTTTAAAACGACTCGAAGCACATGACTGAAATCAATTCAATGACACCAAATGAACACCTATAGTTTTTCTTCATCCTGGTACAACTTTTCTCACAATTATCACATCCAACAACCTTCCCTCTCAAATTGCATTAATTATTAATATTAATATAAATCTAAACATTTTGACATAGCACAAGCAAAGGACTTTTATTATAGTACATTGGTTTTAAATTCCATAAATGTTAGTGATATGTCATTGTCACTTTGAGCACCTTTGATTTTTCTACTAACTTAATTGACCTGCTGCCCTTCAACAAAGGCAAGGCTATTGGATTGACTCTTCCTTGCTTCCCTTTCCAACCATCTACTAATATTTTGACAGAATCCCTTTCTCACACTATCTTCAAAAACCTTAATCAATCAGAAAAATCTCTGTTCATCCTACTTCCATGGCTTTCAAAATCACCCTTCATTTTATAATAATTTATTTCTGGTCCTTGACACCCACAATCATCCTTGCTCAGAATTCAAACCAATTCATCTATCAAAATTTCCAGGGTGCCAAACTTCATATAGATGGTGCTGCAACACTCCATTCTAATGGCTTATTACAGCTAACCAACTACACAAAACAGTTAACTGCTCATGTTTTTCATCCAACTCCTCTTAACTTTTCTTCATCATCATCTTCTTACTCATTTTCTACCACTTTTGTTTTTGCTATGTACCCAGAAATTCCAATCATAAGTGGGCATGGAATTGTGTTCATTCTTTCCCCTTCAATGGAGTTTCCCAGTGGCGTTCCTGGCAAATTTTTCGGTATTTTTGATTCTTCAGCTGATTTTAAGCCTTCAGATAATATTTTTGCTGTAGAATTAGATACCATTCAGGATTTTGAATTCAATGATATTGATAGTAACCATGTTGGTATTAATGTCAATAGCTTGATTTCTAATGTCTCGGCGTCTGCCTCTTATTATTCTGATGTTGATAAACAGAACAAAAGTCTTACCTTAATCAGTGCAAAACCAATGCAAATTTGGATTGATTATAATGATAAAACTATGGTGTGTAATGTAACATTGGCTCCTCTTGGAATACTTAAACCAAGTAGGCCTTTGTTATCTCATCATGTCAATCTTTCTGCTATTGTTAGGAAAACAATGTATGTTGGTTTTACTTCCTCTACCGGTTCGGTGGCTAGTAGTCATTATCTGCTTGGGTGGAGCTTTGCCCATGGTGGGAACGTCATGCGAAGCCTTGATTTATCAAAGCTTCCTAAGCTTCCGCGCTATGGAAATGGGCGAAAATTGAGTGTTGGTTCAATGATTTTGGTTATTGTTATATCAGTCATAGTTGTAACAATTGGTTTGGTTTATTATATGATAAGAAGAAAGAAATTTGAGGAAGTTGTGGAAGATTGGGAGCAAGAATACCTATTGCAGAGGTTTTCATATAAGGATCTTTATAATGCTACAAAGGGGTTTAAAGACAAGGAGCTTTTAGGAGTGGGAGGTTTTGGGAAGGTTTATCGAGGGGTCTTAAAGTCGCCAAAGCTTGAAGTTGCTGTTAAGAAAGTTTCACATGGTTCGGGCCAAGGAATGAAGGAATTTGTTGCGGAAGTTGCGTGTATGGGGAGGTTAAGACACCGAAACTTGGTACAACTCTTAGGATACTGTCGTAGGAAAGGTGAGCTTCTCTTAGTCTATGATTACATGCCTAATGGTAGCCTTGATAAGTATCTTTACGAAGAAGATAAACCGAATCTTTCATGGAACGCAAGATTCAAGGTCATTCGGGGTGTGGCTTCTGCACTTGTATACCTTCATGAAGAGTGGGAGCAAGTAGTTGTGCATCGAGATGTTAAAGCAAGTAATGTTATGTTAGATGCAGACATGAATGCAAGATTAGGTGACTTTGGATTAGCAAGATTATATGATCATGGTACTAATCCTCAGACTACACATGTGGTTGGGACAGTTGGATATCTAGCACCCGAGCTTACTAGAAAAGGAAAGGCGACTACTAGCACCGATGTTTTCTCTTTTGGGGTATTCATCCTTGAAGTTGCGTGTGGGAAGAGTCCAATTACTACCCATCAAGGTTCGAATGGGGAGATGTATTTGATTGATTGGGTGTATGAATGTTGGAAGAACCGGATGATTCTCGAAGCTTGTGATCCCAAATTAGGAGGAGCGTATGTTGTGAACGAGATAGAGCTAGTTCTAAAACTAGGCATGCTTTGTTGTAATCCTAAACCAGAAGGAAGACCTAACATGAGGCAAGTGATGCAGTTTTTGAATGGAGATAATCCTTTGCCAGAGATGACGCCTTTTGACGCGAAAGCTGCTCAGGCGAACTTGGCTTCATTTCCGATATCTTCTGCAGGCAACTCCGCTTATGCTTCTTATAGCAACGAATCCATACTACAAGTGGGTCGGTAGATTACTGTAAGCAATGCAATGCAATGCCATGCCTACAAATGGTTCATGTTTATATGAATTCATCTTCTTTTTTGTTTCTTCTTCTCCATGTATTATTCCATAACACATTCCTGCTTCTGCAGAAGTAGGGGTTCTGTTCTTGTAATGTAGTTTCTGATAGCTTTAAAGATGAGTTTTCATAGGCCAGTTTTTCTGAAAATCTTGTAAGTTAGCCTGATGATATAATTCGGTTATTGAGATCGATTCTTGTAAGTTGTAACGAAGTTTTTTCGTGTTAGATCGACTCTCAGATTACTTTCTATTCGGAAAATTATTAATCTTTGTCATTAGAATAAGTAATCATGTCTTACAAATCTATATCTTTTTTAAACATATTAATCATATCATACATATAAAAACATATCCAAATGTAACTTGCAAGTTGAACTTAATCTGTTATTGATTTAAGGTGGAAATAGTCAATTGTTGAGATTTTGGGGCCCACAACAGAAAATAACTCCTACTTTGTGATTCAAGTTGCATTTGAAAATTTTACAATACAAGAGAAGTCAAGTCACCTTCCATGTTTCTTATTAGGTAGTAAAAGCTGATGAGTTATGACTTTGGCTTCTTTAGTTTTCTAGACAAAAGAAATGCTTATAATTTTGAAAAGATCATCAAAATTATTTTTTTTTAACAAATTCTTACTTGAGACCGTTTTTTGTAAAGACGGTTCTTAAAAGCTCAGTCTACTTCTAAATATGTATTGTTACAACTCTAAATATAGATTTGGGCTGGATTTTTAAAAGTGATCTTTACAAAAGACGGTCTCTCAAGAAAGCACCTGTTTTTTTTTTTTGTGTTTGTCGCCAAATTTTACATCGGAAATTATAAAGTTGGAATCATCATACTCTTTTCTTATACAAAATACATTTTGGAAGCATTCGAAATATGATGACGCTTAATAGGAAGTTACGTCAATTCAGTGCAGTCTTTGCCTTGGTTTTACGTACGTTGGTTTCCGTTGTTCAACAGGCACTGTCTCAAAAAGACCTTTCCAAGCTTCCATGGCTTCCACAATTCAAGGATGGAAAGCTCAGTATAAACCAGCTGATTATTATAGTTCTGCTTATGGTAGTTGTTATATTGTTGTTACTGATTGCAAAGCAGTTCCCTTCATAGACTCTCATACAAGGATCCTTTTTGTAGCAACAAAGGGCTTCAAAAACTCCAAGCTCTTAGAGTTGGTGGTTATGTGAAAGTCTACAAGGGAGTATATTGCCCTCTGCAAATACACAAGTTGCTGCCAGACGAATTTCTCATGATTCAAAACAAGGGATGAAAGAATTTATCGCAGAGATTTTGAGTATGAGCAGTGAAATGAGAGGCACTCTCACTCAACAAAGGTCAAACTTTTGAAATTTGAGTTTTTATGTGCTGAAAGGACAAAATACAAAATTTAAAGGAATTACAATGAAGGTTTAGGGAGGAAGAGAGGAGCTAATGGAGGGAATAAACTAAGCAATAGGTGAGCTATACAAATGAGGCTTTGGCATACTAAGAAAAGACCTAGAACTAGAGTATTTACAGGGAAACATAAGGCAATGACATAACAAGTAAATAGGGCATCCGCACAAATGACAATTCGAGGTAGAACGTTGTTGAAGCCCTGTGCTCGTTCGAGCATTTGTGCTTTCTCAGTGATTGGGTCTATGAAAGCTGGAATAGGGGAGAAACCATTAAGGTCAGTGATCCTAAGATGGAAGGAGAATATCAAGAAAATGTGGAGATGGCCTTGACGTTAGGCCTTTTGCTTTTGAACCCAAAGGAGGAAGCAAGGCCTACTATGAGGCAAGTGGTTCAGTTTGTCATTGGGAGCGCAACTGTGCCTGATATGCCGTCTGAATAGTGAATATGATCCTAAATTTGCTTCATTCCGAGAGGTTTTTTCAACTTTTGGTTTTATTACCATCATCATATCGTTCATCAGGAACTGTATCTCTCGGTTTCATGTCTAGCTCAAATTCAGTTCTACATGGCAGTTGAAATCATAATTTTGTAAGTTTTGTTAAGAACGCTGCCAGTACCTAATAGGGTAAATGATCGGGAATAGCTTGTGCATAAATTTGTATTTCTGCGAAAAATTGATTCTGTCCAGTCCAAGCAACTGGGGTTAGTTAAAGAAAAATATTTCTCTAAACTATAGGAATTTAAGGATTTTTATTGCTTTTGAGAAAAAAAAAAGTGAACTTTCTTGGAGGTATTCCACTAAAAACCATCTTAAATTAATATTCTACCGAAAACAAATATAGCAAATTGAGGGGGGAGGGGGGCAATGGATTACCAATCCCTCAATGCCTTAATTCAAAGAGATGTGTGCAAGTGAAAAGGCCAAGTTGGATAGAGGAAGTCATGAGTGCAATTGATTCACATATTTTGGCAGTAGAGTAAGACACTAACGAAAATGGTTAATAGGGAGATATTGATGTTGATAGCCTGATATATGTCGATGCTGCTTCAGCATCATACTATTCTGATTTCTGATAATCATGATGTGGATGCTAATTTACTGAGTGATTGGTGGAAGAAGGGAGAAATTATTAAGGCCAGTGATCCTAAGCTGGAAGAAATGGAGCTGGTCTTCAAGTTGGGCTTTTTGTGTTACCCACAATGAGACAAGTAGTTAATAGTTTCAACTTTGCCTGAAATACCATCTGATTACAATCCTGAAACGGTAGTTTTTCTTGGCCAGTCGCAGAAATATCAAGCTTATAACCAGAATCGGAAACTGTTTCTCTTGAAGTAAAGCCAACCACAAAATCAGTCCTCTGATACGGCTAGCTTTCAGAGTGATCATAATAATAGCAGAGCCATGAGGATTGACATCTCTTCAGAAAGTAATTGAACTTTTACCCATATACATTATACATTATTCTTCTTTATCACTACATTAAACAGCATGAACTTAGCATTTCCTTATTAAGTCACGAGCAACACCGTTTCATTGTAACTTCTATTGTGAGACTATTAGTTGCTCTTGAATCAGATTACGAAGTCACCCTAATAATTTTTTTCAAGAATTTTCCTTCAGTCTTGGAATTCTCATGATATTAAGAGAAGATCAAGAAATTGCATGACATAATGAAAACCTCTAATGCAAAAAAAAAAAAAAAAAAAGAGTAATCTTAGTACCTAGGTTTAAAGTAGACTCATGCAGAACTGAATCCTGACGTCAAGTATCAGCATGCAAGAACTGAAAGCTCTGTTCCAAAGTGCAAATTTAAGAAGACAGAGTTGTTGCTCCCAACATCTTGAACTGCCACAAAATGACTATAATAAAAGAAACTGTTTACAATGCTTATGTATTAAGTTAGACTACAATTTGTATTTACGTAGGAAAGTCAGGAAACAATTTACAGTTCTCAACTTGTAGCATGTGTACCAAATTCAATCCGACAATTTAGCCTCAATTTCTTCCAGACTTAAGCCTTTGGTCTCGGGAACCAGTGTCACTATAAATATGAGGGACAGAAAAGCAATACTTCCAAATAGAAGGAAAAGATTATCTGCTCCAAGCAACTCCTGCAAAAATATCTGATTTTAGCAAAGAACGTTGCATGACTAATAAGTAACTGACATATGAAAAAGTTAAATGTAACCCAGACCTTCAATGGTGAGAAAGCAAAGGTCACGATAGCATTTGAACCAAAATTTGTTAAAACGGCTAGACTGATTCCTCTTCCTCTTGTGCGAAGGGGAAATATTTCTGATACCATTAACCAACTGATAGGTCCAAAGGATATCTGAGGAATCATTTTGACAAAAATTATGTCAGTCGCAAACCACGGTTTGCTTTTATGCAAGCTATCTCTACAAAGACGGTCAATATGAGATGATATCATAGAAAATTACTTGATAGCTACCGACGTATACAAGTAAGGCTGCTACGGCAACTAATGGGAGCCCATCAAGAAACTTGTAGTAAGCCGCAAGAAGGAACAAGGACACAGCCTACACAATATCAAAAGAGAAAAAAGACTTCATTTACCAAGTAAGCACCTCTTCCCCACACCAAAGAGGTGAAGAATTAGATCTACTCTGGCTAACAGTTCCCATAAGTATTCTATAGAGAAAAAGACGGGTTAGGTATACATACAATTCCGCTAACACCTCCTATAAGTAAGGGTTTCCTTCCAAGGTCATCGACTTTAAGAACAGCAACTCCTGTCATAACAAACTGCAAAATGGAATTGAGAAGCATCAACAAACGCTATATACACTGCATGCAAATGGCAGTATGTTATTCCTTGCAAACTACAATACCTTAAATAGGCCAATCAACACTGAAACTCGCGTGGCATCAGAAGCAGCAGAAAATCCAGCACTCTAATAACCATCGGAAAAATATAAGTCAATCAAGCATACAAAATATTGGTAAAAACTTATTCATTAAATGAAACTGAGGAATGACTTAGGTAAGTTTTGGCTTACCTGTAGAATTTGACCGGCATAATACAAAACACTGGGCTGCCCGGTTATCTGAAGAAAATTACAGTAAAGATGTCGATACAAATTGAAAAATGGGCTTTAGTGCAGCTCGTAAGTTAGTCAGTAACAAGTATTAGATCAAAGAATTACCTGCTGAAAAAGTACGAGACCTCCTCCAATTATGAAAGCTTTTAAATTAGGTCCTTGAAACACCTCTAAAAAGCTTGCTTCCGACTCCTGATCTTGGTAAGCAGCCTTCATTGAAACTATTGTGTCTTCAATTTGATTTTCAGACACCTTGTCACCAACAGGTCTACCTCGGAGTCTACTAAGAGCAGCAATAGCTCGTTCCTTGTACTCTTGTAAAGATCCTTCACCTTGAACAGCTCGAAGAAGCAACCAACGAGGCGAAGGAGGAAGACTTAACATTCCAAGGCCCATTAAAGAAGCAAGAGGAACACTCAGCCCAAACATGTAACGCCAACCTCCAACCACATCGATCTCAAAGCTACCAACAAAGTAACCCAACTAAAAGAAATGCAAAGGTCCCACATATTAAATTAAAAATGGAGAACAAGAAGAATAAAGGGAAGTCAATTCTCGGTGAAAATATACCAAGATGCCAAGAACGATGAAGAGTTCTTTCAATGAAATTAGAGTTCCTCGAATCTGGGAAGGACAAGTTTCTGCAATGTAAAGTGGAGCCCCATGCATAGCCTAGCAAAATGCAAAATCCGCGCATATTTAATTAATATCAAGTTCATTTACTCGTGGATAGAATCAATCCAAAAGCTAATGGAAGTCTCACCCAACCAATGCCAAGGCCATAAAGAAGCCTACCAACCAAAAGTACATTCAGGTCCGGAGCTAACGCAGTGGTAAGGCTGCCTATTGCATAAAGAATTGCAGCAATAACAAGTTCTCGCCTCCTTCCTTCATATTTTAGGAGGAAGAAGAGATTTACTTTTGATGATCCCAAACGCAACATAAGTATAAAGGAAAACTTGTATTGAACACTAAAGATATACCAAGGAAATCAGCTATTGGAAAGACAAAGATAGAGCCAAAAAGAGCTCCATAAAGTGATCCACTCACCTACATCACAATACAGATAAAGGAATGGTTTAAAAAAACTTGTTCCAAATGTGTGTTGAATCCGGAAAAAGTCATTAATCAATAAAAAAGCTTACCACTAAGCCTTGTTGAACTGCTGACAAATTATACCATGTTGTTCCACTAAGTTCAGCAGACTGCATTAATAATAAAAGTATTACACACTCATTTTTTTATTGGGGCGTGGCGTGTGGGTGTTAGGACGAAGAATCCTAGGCATGGGAAATGCGGAATTAATCCGTCTTGTAGGTGGCGAGAATTAAATCCTTTTCGCAATAGTGAAAGAGATATCCTTTAACACTAGGCCAACTCATCCTTCTCAATATAATCTCATGTTAATAAATCTATTCTGAACATATTTCTTCGACAAAACAAAACAGAACTTTTGTGTGCTGAAGTGAATTGAACGCATGAGTAATGTGAATTGAAGTATAGATGAGTTGAAAAGAACACACTCTAAAGTCGAAACTAGTATCAAAAAGAAGTAAATACCTGTAATGATATAGTTGCTCCAGAAGTAGCACCAATATCATATCCAAAAAGCAGCCCACCTAATGCAGGGAATAAAAACCTGAAATTTTAATATGAAAATTTTTAAGCCAAATCAAAAGATTACTTTTTACTTCATGTCAGCAGGAATAAAATCAGCTTAACTAACTTCAAAATAAAATCATAATGCTAATTTGTGTTAGGATCTTTGATGATGAAAGAAATATTGAAGCCTATTTAAAAAGAAGATGTTCTTCAAACAATATACAATAATTACACACAACAACATATACAACCTTTATACTTACATTAAGAAGAGTTATTTACATACGATTTAAGATTTAGTCTCCTTAAGCTAGTTTTACAATTTATCTTTGAGTGAAGTTTGTCTCGTTTATACTTTGTTATGTATTGTTGGTGTTTTTAGACTTATTCTTTTTAGTTACTTGGTGAGTGCATAGGTAGTAGTGGTAGGGGTGTTGCTAGGGTTTTTAGTGTAGAGGATAAGGGAACATCTTCTAGCTAGTGTGTAACCTACAGGAAAGCCTAAGAGTAATAGAAGAACTGAGCATTATAAATACTAAGAGTTGAAAAAAAAAGAAATTGTACAAGTATCAAAATTTGCAAATTCCAAGTATATAGGTGTCATTTACAATTCTTGAATTTGAATATCAAAATTAAATTCTATATTTTCAAATGAATTCTATGTTGACAAATACTACCTAATTCAATATTTAATAGCGGTAATTGTGTATCATTAAAAATTATAAAACATAGATATTAATTAACCTTATATTGAGACGAATCAAACAAGTTCTCATTTGACTATGTTTTAATGCATGGTTTAAGAATAACAGGCAAATGAAGAGTTATTGATAAATAGTATCCCCAAAGCAAATGGGACATTTGAAAAGAAACGAAGGGTGTATTAGTTATTGAATAATAAATTTGTTGGAAGAAAAGTGGTACCATAAGCATTGAAAAATATGATAATAAAATTAGTGGAAAAATATTGGGACTACAACTATTTAAAAAACGTTAAAATAAAGCCTTTGGAAACTATAAGCAATATAAAATATTTAAATGAAGTTAGTGGTAAATATATGGGGACTATAAGCATTATTAAAATATTAAAATGAGGATGAACATGGTTAATAATGTCTAAAATTTGTGATATAAATAGAAAGATTTTGTATGAGAACAACAAATGGAAGAACCAAAAATGGCAAATAGGAACAACTTTACGAAACGCAGGGAGTAGTTTCATAGAGACAAACACGACGGTTTGCCAATCCTCCTCCAATATTTAATGGAGATAACTTCTCTCAGTGGCGTCCTATAATATATATTTGAAAAATTCCACGTGGTAACCCTAAGGTTTTGGGTTCTCCACGTGGTAACCAAAACTTTTAAAAGATCGACGCGGTAACCCTGAGGTTTACCAAATTCTTCCACCGTTAGCTTTTTGCACATAAAACGTTAGCAAAACGTTAGCAAACGTCAATTTCGAAGCTTTAAGGTTGTTGTACGCCTATTTATGTGACTTACCATTTCAAATGTCATCGGTTTCAACCTTTTCCCGCAAATTATAATCCCTAACTCTACCATCATTGGATTTGGGGAAAAAAATATGATTTGGATGAAAGATGGTAGAGTTGAGGTTTATGTTTTGGGGAAAAAGGTTGAAACTGATGGCATTTGAAATGGTGAGTCGCGTAAATAGGCCTAAAGCATCCTTTAAGTTTCGAAATTAACGTTTGCAAAAGTTCTTATGTGCAAAAAGGTCACAGACTCACAGTGGAACAATTACGTAAACCTCAGGGTTACCGCGTGGATTTTTTAAAAGTTTTGGTTACCACGTGGAAAACCCAAAACCTCAGGGTTGCCACGTGAAATTTCCCTATATAATTTAATCATCGACCAAGAAATTGAAGGTTTGGTAAATTTAAAAAAACGGCCCCAAGATACTTATGGAAGACGCACGGAGACAGGGAAATTCCAAAAATAAAAGAGAATTTTCTCAAACTGATTTAGAGCTTGTTGCCAAGAATTATTGTGTTATCAACATATTAACTATTGCAGTGCGCCCTCAGCCCAGATAAATTCAACACAATCAAATCTTGCAAAATTGCAAAGGAAATTTGGGATAAGCTTACAGTTACCTATGGACGAAATCAACAACACAACGATATGTTTACAAGATTTACACAAATTATTAACAACCGTAATTCTCTAGGGGAAGAGTTTAAGAATTAAAAATGGTTCGAAAACTCCAAAAAATGTTTACAAATAGCCAAATGAGGTCCTAAAGCTATAGGGATAGAGGAGGCTTAGGATCTCACAACATAGCCACTAGATGATTTGGTTGGAAAACTAATCACGCATGATCTTACACTGAACAATAATGATAGAGTATTTTCTTCCTCAACGAAGAGCATGGCCTTCAAAGCTAAAACGGAAGAATTTTACACTGATAATGAAGTATGTGTTTCAGATGATGAAAATAGTCGTTTTGCATTATTTGTGTGTGGTCTGTCAAAGATCTTGAAGATAAAAAAATCCTTCAACAACAAGAAGGAAATACTATGGACCTACATCACGCAATTATAAAGTTCAAAATTCTAACATACGTAATATGTTTAACAATCCCGCTTGTTTTTGAATGTGACTATTGCCTCTCTGTCACTTTATCAAGGATTGCCCCAAGAAGGACAAAAGTCAAGTGATAAAAAAGCGTTACAAAAACAAAAAGTCTTTGCTAGCAATATCAAAAAATTCTAAAGGTTCAAACGATCATGAAGATACTTATCACGCAAATCTATGCCTAATGGCTAGAGAGATCGACACAAAATCAAGGCTCCTAATTGAGGTAATGGTACATCATTTAATTCCATACCCTAGAGAAACTCTTGCTGAAATCTTACATAATATGATGTGGCATCTTGAAATTAAGTCTAGTGATTCCAAATTAGAAGAACAAATTAAACAAGATGTAAATTTGTTAATAGAGTTAGAAGCCTTAAGGGACACAAAAGATAATCTCATTAGATAAAAGATTTAAAAGTTTAAATGGACTGAAAGGTTAGGACCCTTGCTGATGATGGGTTGAGCACTGAACTTCTTCACCCACTTTAGGATCTAAAGCCAAAAATTCAAACTAACCCACACTTTGTGTAAGGTATATATTCTGTAGTGTTTGAATTTGAAAAGTAGGTTGCTAGATCATGGAACAAGTCTAACAATTTGAAATCGAATTTCGACTTTGAAGCAATTGTTTACAACACTCCTGAAGAATCAAAAGACATGCATATCAATAGTCCTGAAGATTAGGAATATAGTTGTTTGAAGATTTGAATGATTGGAGTTCAAATTTTACAGTCAAGTATCAAAGCGTACTTTAAAAGATGTTTTTCTTCAAGCAAGATACAACTACACATAGCAACATATACAAGCTTTATACTTACATACCTTAAGAGCAGCAATTTACTTACAGTTTCAGATTTAGTCTTCTTAAGATAGTTTTACATTTTATCTTTGAGTGAAGATGATTGTAAAAGTAAAGCATTGAACTTATTAAGTGTTAAGCTTGAGAGCTTGGTGGTCAAGAGCGTCGCGTCTATACTTTTTTATGTATTGTACAAGTGATAGTGTAAGTGCTTTAGAGTTGTTCTTTTTAGTTACTTGGCGAGTGCATAGGTTGTGGTGGTAGAAATGATGTTAGGGTATTTAGCGTAGAGGATAAGCGAACTTCTTCTAGTTAGCGTGTATCCTACAAGAAAGCCTAAGAGCATTGAAAAGAAGAGCATTAGAAATTATAAGGGTAGGAGATAAACCCAAAGATTAGAACATAAATCCTTTTGAGGATTGAACTCATTAGATACTTTATTTTATCCCAATTTATTTCTATCTTTAGTTTTGGCATTAACTTTTTATTAATTTTTAAAAGAGCAACACAAGAACCTCTAATACAGTTGTTTTAGTGTCTACTCGGGATATCTAAAGAATTTCATCAAGACTCTGAAACACAATTTGCAAAAATCTACAATACTTTATTCAACCTCTTCTGGATTATAGTTACTTTGGATTCTCAGAGCAATCCTCTGAGTTTGGCATAACACTCTAAAACGATGCTATATTAGAGATCGAACAATGTGTTTCAATCTCTAATATCACCAAGATCGAAGGTATAAAGTCTTGTGTTAAACAAATTACACTATAAATGATATCGATGTTTGTAGGAGATAATAATGCAATATAATGACACAAAGATTTAACGAGGTTCACCCAATTAAGGCTACATCCTCCGGTGTGTAGTATCACTTATATTATCACAAAGGAGTTCAAAGAACTCTCAAATGGAGAACTACGATAGAGAAGAGATTAGGCTAGTGTTTGGCTTGGGGTGTATTTTTGTGGATATATTTGATGAGCATATGAGCTCACTATTTATAGAGGTTAATTACATTAATGATGACACATACTTAATACTAAGAATTAATGAGAATCTAACAGCTATAAGCAAAAGTAATGAACAAAACGAAATCCAAAGTCCATTGTATCTGAGTGCTCGTTCGACCCCCTCTCACGCTCGTTCGAGCATCTCATCAGGACCAGCCACAGTGATGCTGCTGCCAGGTACTCGTTCGAGCCTTTAATGTGCTCGTTCGAGCACTGTTGTTCCTCAACATTCTGTTTCAATTGTGCAGCTGTCTCGAACAAGTCAATTGGTCTCAACTTAGGCATTTATCGAGCATTGTTGAGAGCATCTTTAGACTCTTGCACTACCTCGTTAAGATCACATTTATCATGCTCCATAATTCTTATGTTTAGGACTCCTCTAATGCCATCATAACTCAAGCATTTAACTACACACTTAAACACCTTATTCATCTCACAAATTAAGACTCACCCTTTGTTGAAGCAAGACCCAATTCCCGCGACGTCGACGATGACTTTGAGCATCTCATAGCTCATGCATTATCTTGCACACTTGAGAGTGGTGCGGAGTGTGGCATGGAGTACGGAGTGCTAAAGTTCGGATCGCTTGATCAAGTGATGATCAATGATGGTGATGTGCGGTGCCTTGATGAAGGCAAAGATCGAGGATTGAAGTGCTCGATTGGTCGAGCAAATTGGATGCAATCGAGCAGCAGCTCGAGCCCAAGATCAGAAGCAAGACAGCAGCCCCTGTGAAGGTGGCTCGACCGGGTCGAGCGGTGTGGTCCAAACTTTCTGACGGGTTTTCTTATTCTTGCGGTTTTATTGTGGGCTTTGAGCCCTTTTGTCCTAAGCTTGCCTAATGTGTTTTATGACTATATAAGGAGTCTAAAACACTATTAGGGTAGTGTGTGAGGCATACATAAGATTGAGAGCTAGGGTTTTAAGCCAAAAGAGTTCTTCATTCTTAGTTTATGCATTTTGTGAGAGATTGAAGTAAAGCTTCAATCTTTGCTTTGTGAGTGTGTTCTCAAAGCTTGTGTGAGTTGAATCATTAATACATAGAATTTATTTGGTGCACGCAAGTCACCATTAACACTAACACACTCGATCACCAAAAAATTGTAAATTTAGTAGTAATTACTAGCAAGTAATAAATTCACCCTTGGACCTAATTGAAGATCTTCCAGTGAATTATTTCTAAAGTTAGCAAATTGGAGCAAATCAAACCAATTAACCAAATGAGTCATGTATGCATAATTACTTACGGCAAAATTACAGAAGACCAATTTTCAAAAGTTTAACTTCAATTCCAGGAAAAAAATTGTAAGAAAATAGAAAAATAAAAATTACTTACGGCAAAATTACAGAAGACCAAGAAAAGACTTCAATTTCTGTAGAATCTTGCTGAAGAGGGTAATCCTGTTTCTGGGCTTTTAGCTTACGAGACAATAGTGAAGTTTCAAGACCGTAAATTGAAGGTTTTTCCATGACAATATTTCTCCTCCTTCTTTCACTCAATTTTTTTGTGGGTAACTGAAAATTCGAGAATAATGATGAGTTAGTAATGGTAATGGTAATGTGGGACCCAGATTTAGTAAAAGGAGTAAATGATTTCTGGAACTGTGAAGTTTTGAATTGTGGCAAGTGGATGATCCAAGTATTACTGGTAATTGATGCCATTTCTAATGAGAAGTTGGAGTACAAATGATCAAATCCTTGTATAAAATATAGGAATTGGGTTAATAGTTAGAAGAATGATAATTGTTGAACTTCTAATTTGTGTGCAAATGTTAGCAGAACATCAACTGAAGACAGGAAAATGTATTAGGAATACATGTTTCTACGTGCTCTTACTTCTTGTCCATTCGTTGAGTTCGACACTAAATTTAAATCTAAATATGTAAAGAAAATTAAAATTTAAATATCTCACTATTTTCTCTTGGATAATAAGTAAAGGTGTTTATTGGCGGGTACCCGGTTAGTCGGGTATCTTTTTTAACGGCCCGTGTCCCGGCCTATTTAATGCGGGTATCCGGTTTTCGGGTACCCGGATAAGACGAGTCGGGACACTAGGTATCCGGTTTTTATTTTTTGAGTATTTCGGCATATTTAATTATAGTATTTATTAAAAAATTCTGGGCATAAATCAAAATGTTTTGTGCACTATGCAATGTGAAAAAAATCTTAGCAGATTAAATTATGTTAAATGCGAACAAACAAACATGAATTTCATAAATATGTTACTAGTTTGTAGGGACACTGATGTAATGAATGGTTGGAGCTGAGGGCTCTGCTCTTTATCTATCTTTACGTGATGTTATTAAACAATTGATTAATGCATATTGTGGCAGGAAATCGAATTGGTTTGGCTTATGTTTATACTTATTGCTGATAAAATTACTTTGCCTATTATGGCGAAATCTACTTGCAGATAACTGGATTAACTAATGTTGTAAAGAAAGCAATCAAATCTGTAAAAAAGTAATCAAGTCTTAGGGGTAAGATAAGATGATATTTTCAGTTTAGTAACTGATGAAGTAGAAAATGTAGTAAGAAATAAGCCTAAACTGCAATGAAAATGCTAAAAAAATTAGTATATATGTTAAGCGGGTCATTGACGGGTACCCGGATCATTTTGAAATCGGTTCATGACCCGATCCGGTTAAGACGGTTCGGGCACCTGACCCGGATGTTTCAATTTTTTTTGATTTTTGACCCGCCATTTGTGAGGCGGGTCAGCGGGTCGCGGGTTGGGTCGGGCTAGTCGGGTATTTTTTAGCACCGCTAATAATAAGGATCATTTTTATTTTCATATATTTATTAAAAAACTAAAATGTTAATTGTGGGATTGAGTAGAAATGAGATTTAGAAGTTTTTATTTTTCATACCTCACTTCTAGATAATCAATGTTGTATATTATTGTACTTGTAATAAAGATCAGATTTTAATTTGGAAAAATTACCGTTAATAATACGACGTTTTGTTAGTTTTCCTACAATAATATCAACTATTGATTAATAATGAATAATACGAACTTAGATGGGTATTTCCTAGAATGATACCAACTTTATTTTATTAACTAATATACTAACTTTTTTTTGTCTTATAATCACCTATAGTATTATTTTTAACATGTTAGGGATATTTTAGAAAACACCCCTTTAAGATGGTATTATTCATGGTTAATTAATGGTTTGTATTATTGTAGAGACATTAACAAAATGTTGTAATTAAAAATAAAAGAAAGATGAACCATTTCCCTCAATAATGTTGTAGCAAAAAACAATTCTCATTCTACGAGAAAGGAAAAAATATTTCCTCAAATACCGTCCACATAGGATATGCACTGAACCTTTTTTTTCCTTTTTTATAAATAAACTGCTATTTCAATTAGCGTTTTTACCAAATTCCACCAACTAAACCGCTGTTTGACTTGGCGGTTCATATTATTTTACCTAAAATAGATAAAACGTCATTTGACTTAACGGTTCACATAAAATAGTCAAAAAATTTAATACAATCTAAACCGCCATATGAGGTGGCGGTTTTACCTGATATAAAAACGCTTCCTCCATTCATTTTCACGGCATCTTCCCTCTCAATTCCCCATTGCGCGACAACCTCCCTAAAAAAACAAATTGATTCTCTCAATCACTCACAATCTCACTCATATAATCACTCACCTACTTCTGATCATCAACATTAAACTTAGGTTTTGATTACTTCTCCATTTATTCATCATTCAAGGTAAACATTAACCCTAACTTCTTTTTTGTTTTTAATTTTACAATTTGATTTTATGTGTATGATTGTTCTAGTTGGTTTGTAATGAAATGTTTGTTGTGGCATTATATTATTTTCAAATTTTAAGCTTGGTTTCACACCATTAGTGTTGAATTACATTAATTATTTTATATGCACATAAAGTGTTTGATGAAACGCTTCAATGAGGAGTTCATCAACTTGTTGGGGTAATGTAATGTGTGTAGAAAATATTTATGTTCAATTTAGTTTTATTGTTATTGAATTAACCCATCTAATTAGTGTTGTTATAATCCAATTAATTCAATTAATGTTACATGTTCTGTAACACCCCGTAAATTTTAATATTATTTATTTATAATTTAAATCGGGATAAAATAATAATAATAATAATTTTCTTTAAGGATCATTATTAAACATCGGAAATTTAATATTTTGACCTACAAATATGTATTAACAAAGCGATGAATACATTTAATTGTAGGGGGAAACATTAGTTAAATAAAACCGAGTAAAAAATTAATAATAGTCATAATAGTCTCGTTCTTAAACTCGAGTCAAACGAAATTGCACTTCCAACTTTCGGGTTAAAATTTATGGGCCTCGGGAGTAGTATAGCCCAAAGAATTTGTGGGTTAGGGTTTTAGATTTTTAAATTTAAAAACCCTTTTTTTTTTGTAAGAGTGGAGCCGTCACTCTTTTCTAATTCATTCCCACCTCCTTCTTCCTCCTTCCCTTCTCTCCCTCACACACACCCTTCCTCCCCACCAGCAACTGGCGGCGCCACCAGGCTTGGACAGCAGCCGGCGGCCGTCCCTCTCCCAGCAGCAGCCGCAGCTGCGTGTTTCCGGGCAGCCATCGACAGCCACAGCTGTTACCACCACCCTCACCATCTTCTTCCCCTTTGTAAGACATATCTTCTTCTTATTTTGTGACCTATTTAAACTCTCCTCCTTAATGTTATTTTCTTCTCTTGTAATTTTTAATTGTTATATGATTGTTGAGGTTATTCTTAATTTTAATGGTTGTTTTATGCTCTAAATTGACTTGGTAAGAAGTTAAGAGTTTGAAATTGAACATAAATAAGTTATGGTTGTTTTAGGGTTTATATTATAATGAATTTAAATGTAATATTTTGGGTAAATTCATGAATCTTAGTTTAGATTAAGTAATATCTTGATAGAATTTAAAGTGAGTAGATATTAGAAAGTGTAAGTTGAACTTGAATTAGTTAGGATTGGATGAATTAGAAGTAGTATGTACTACTTTTGTGGTTTGGATGGTGTTTTATTGATTTCAAAATCTTGTGTAAGCTTTGTTTATGTGACATGGTTGATGAATGGTGGCTAGTTATTGTTTATACGACTTTACTCATGGTGGTATGACTAGTATTGTTGATACACATTGTTGTAGAGTAAATGATAATAATAATTACTAAGAAAAGTTAAGGTCGTGATGGTCATTAATGAAAGTATTGTCACGGTTATAGTCGTTTGATGAGGTGGTTAGTTTTGAGCTTGATTGTTATATTGAGATGTTCAATGGTGTTGCTAAATTTTGTGACTTTGACCCAAGTTATACGAATCGTTATTAATTCGTCAAGCTACAAATTTAGTTTACTCTTAATCGTTTTACTCTAAAATCCTTGGAAATATAATAAATCGCTACTACCATAAGTGATATGATGGTTATTAAGTGTAATGTCATACATTACGTGTTCTCAAACTTTCCGATAAATATTTTGACTATAACGCACAAGCGTATGGTTGTGCCCCTTTCACTTGAACATATCTTGATATAAATTTGACTAGAATATGATGTTATAGTTCGATTGGGGTTGATGGCATGGTTCATGGGTGAACATGGGTTGAATTTATTGCATAAGGTGCGTTTAAAATGCGTATTAACTTGAATCGAAACTTGTTTGACTGATTGTGTACTTGTATGAAGTCAGTGCTTCTTAAATGATGTGAAATAGGCTTATTAGTCTTACTATTAACGTGTATAGGTACCCGGTTCATAAGAGGGGCTTAAGAACCTCCTTCGAAGTGACTTTTGCGACTTAATATCTTGCAGTTACAGGTAAGTACACGCAGTAGCTAATTCTTGTATCTTGAATATGTTTTCTCTGCGTGGCAATATTATATGAGCTATGTTGGATATGATCTGCTGTTAGATATTATTAAGTTAGTGCTACACATGAGAATCAGCCATAGACATAGTAGAGAATGAGTTATGATATCGCAAGATTAGAAGGTTGGATTGTATGAGATTGAAATGGGAATAAGTCCCCTTAGTTGAAGAGATATTAAGTTGGATATTTACTGTGACTCCACTGGATTGGTACCCCAGCTGGATTAGTTCCCGGAGGCATGGACCGTCTATATATGGTCGCTGTACGGGGGTATGATAATACTTTGCCATTGGGCGCCGGCATGGCCGTCACCGTCCTTGGCTGAGGTGTTACCATGTGGGTCTTGCAAACCCCAATATGGTGGCCTCTAGTCACATAGAAGATATATGAAGCTTATGAAGAGATGGAATATGGTGAAGACATTGAGAAGTATATAGAATTGAGAAATAGATGGAGTAGGTGCTTACACACTGGAGTATCTCCCCCACCTTGTTTTGTTGAATTTAATTGTTGGCTACATATACATAACCTAATGTTAGTTACTGACGTGTACTGTTGTTTCCTTGTTGATGGCTCATCTTTGATGGCCCTGCTATGACACGTTGGTCTACGACCTTACGTTGAGCAGTAGGGGCATCATAGGTAGCACTTGCAGGTTTTTGGAAGTTCTTTGCATTGCATACGGGTATTGAGTGAGAATCTTAACACGTGCCATGTAATACCTATTTTTGACGCTTCATGTGTTTTGGATTGAAATTGTATATGTTTTTGGTTGAGGCGCGTGCCCTCCTTTTGATGTAAATAGTTCCGCTGCAAAGTTTTATTTCGCTTTATATTTCGTTATAGTATCTTGAATGGCTTGTTTAGCTGGTTATGTTTTTGGAAAACCTAAGTGTTTGCATGGGAACCACGATCCATGCTTAGCATGTCGACAAAGGTTGGGCGATGATCATTCCGCCGTGATTTTGTTACAAGGCTATCAATGCCTCTTCTTAATGATTGTTTATGGTTTGTTTAATTCTTTTGGTGCGTTAAAATTCAAGGCAGATGCTGCCGAAATTTCCGTAAAATTTTATTTGAAAGTTTTTCTAAAACCTCTTTAAATCAAACTTTATTTATCTTTTTATTTTCCTATATTTTGTTTTAAATGTAACACCCGAATTTCCTCCGTTCTCTTTCGGTTTTGGTTCCGTTTAGAGGGTCGGAAATTCAGGGGTGTTACACTTCACTTATTCATTCTTGTACACAAAAAAGTGTGTGTTGTATCATATTAGTGACATGCTTGTGTGTGCAGAGTATGGATCATTATCCCGTTATAGTGTATTGGGGTGGGAAAATTAGTCATAAGGGAGTCGATATGGTATTTAATGGAGGAATGAATGCGATGTTGTTTATCTATTGTCAATATACGACTTTTGAGGTGTTTCTTAGCAAAGTGTATGATGTTATTGGTTGTGCTCACTGGTAAAAATGTGTTAGTCCCGGTTAAGAATGATGAAAGCATAAGTGCGCTTGCTTATGCGGGATAACAAGCCCTTGGAACGGCAATGGAGGTTTATGTTGAAATTGTTGCGAATTCGGGTAATGTTGGAGAAGGCATGACTAGCATGCAACTTTCAGAACCGAGTCCTAGTTTGCGCCATGAAACATTTACAGAGATGTTAACAAACTCAAATTACCTCAATGAGCATATGGATGAGTTTACTTCTAAAATACACTTGGGTAGTCAGAATGCCAATGAGGTAGACTCTCTAGATCAAGAGGATGATCATATTGATTCTGATCCAGAAGAGGATGATGAAAAAAGAGAAGCCCTAGATGCGGCGATTAGGGAAGGTGCTCCATCTCAAGACTAGCTTCGAATCGATAAGTTTGATCAAAGATTGATTGATGCCTGGATGACTTGGAATAATGACAACTCAATGACGGAGAATGGTGATTTGAGGACAGGGTAAGAGTTTAACTCGTTGGACCACCTTAAGAAGAATGTTAAAGCATGTGCGACATCTAATAGTAGAAACTTTCATGTAATTGTGTCGGAGCCTACAAAGTATGTTATACAATGTACTAATGCGGAGGAGAAGGGTTGTGAATGGAAGATCCGAGCAATCATGACCGCCACTGGTTCATTTAAGATAGTGCGATATAAGGATCATAAACAAGATTGCTCGGGGCATTACAGTGATGACCATCCCCTTTTTACAGTGATGACCATCCTTTAGCAGTGAGGTAATGATTACGCATTCAAATTTTACATTTTCATGTTGTTTTGATGTATGACACATTGTTCCTTTTTCGCAGCTGGCTTCGGGTATATCTTTCGAGGTCCCACTCACCACATACTCTAGTGTTCTTATACAATGCAATGACACGATACACGAGGCAACTACATGGCCCGTTTATGTAGGCTATCGGCTGTGTATACAAACCATGGGCTCAATCAACACGTCATTGACTGAGGTATTAATTCAGGCGGGGTATGATTACCTCATTCTGACTCCTCCGACCACTACGGATGATGACATGTTCCACACTCCTTCTACAAGGGGTTCAGGCCATCGAGGTAGCTCTTCCGGAGGTTAGAGTAGCCGGTCTTCAAGAGGTTCTGGTTGTTCATCTACCCGAGCTCAATCTTCAAGATCTCCATAGGCAACATCAGAAGCTATGTCACCATTTGTCTTACCATCTTCCTTGTCCACTCCTCTGAATCCATCACCTCTGCATACGATAATAACCTATTAGCGTGCTAGTCAAAGACGAGCCCTTACTCTTGATGTCATCACAGAGGCTGACGAGTATACACCATCCTCGTCCACCGGTGCGCGCAGCAAACGAGGTCGGGGATTGTAATTTAATAGACCATAGATAACTTGTATATATATATTGAACGTCTAGAACCATTTTGGGTTATTGTAATATTTTCATACTTAATGTTTGCGTTATTTGTTTTTGCGTTTATTTATGGCTAAGGTATGTGATGATTCAAGCTGGCTAGTTGATTATTATATAAAGTACATAGTATTGAAGTATTTTAATGCAAGTTGTGTTGAATATTTATGGGATTTGTACAAGAGAATAGAACCATGTATGTGCAGCAGCCAGCAGGTAAAACCGCTCATTCATTTGGCGGTTATGTAGTTCAGTAAATCCCCCCTCTTTTTATGTAAACCGCCATTTAAAGTGGCGTTTTGTCCCTTGCCATAAAACGCTACATGAAATAGCGGTTTTGTTCAGCCGCATTAAAAAAAAAAAAAAACTATCCTACGTGGACCGTATGTAGGGAAATAACTTTCCTTGCAGCGTAGGTTGGAAAATACTCTCCTAAATAACCATATTTAGGGAAAAGATTCAAGAAAACTCTTTAAAAACAAAAAAGTGGAAGTCATTTACAAAAAAGAAACTAAAAAACCATTGGAATGTTCAAAAAGAAAATTCACTTAATTTTTATTTGGTGAAAAACCTAAAAGCTGGATTTTAAAAGTAAGTAAATCAGGAATACTTTTTCGCAAATCCAACACTCCTTAATCATAACGATTTAACTTTTCTTTTAAAAGAAATACATATCAATTTAATAATGTGATTTTATACATAAAAATAATGTGAGTATTAATTTTTACCAAAACTTTTTTCCGAATTCTAAAAAAAAATAAACTGGTGCGCTTAATAAAAAGAGAAATGGCAAAGATTATGACTCATGCAAACGATACCAGCATTTCCTGGAATCAAGGAATAAAAGGGGCCAAAAGCCACCCAAAACTTAACCGATTGAAGAAATTAAACCTTATCCAAATTTGGAAGCCATAATTTACTCCTCTAAACCTTTCAAATTTTTTCACAAATCAATTTTCTTTTGCCGCATAAATTTACAGTCGGAATTCATACAAGGAAAAACCTTTACAACAAATCTCATATATTTAGATATATATTTAATTTGCAGCATTTTTTATTTTGGTTCGTTCCATTTAATTTGCATTATTTTTATTTTTGGAATATGACCCACCACTTCCTTTTAATCTTATCCATACATTTTAACTCTCTGTAAATTCCAACCACACAATTCATTCTCTTCTTACATTTATTACCATCATCTACCGTTTCTTTAAAAGCAACAATTTTGTCTTTGCTTCAAAGTATATGGAACGGAGGAAGTAATATAAGGTTTTACCAAATGTTTGTGTATAAAATATAGAAATTTTGAAATGAATAAGATTATAAAACAAAAAAAATCATCAATCAAGAGCCAAAACAAACTATTTCAAAAACTAAGCGTCTACTAGGTCTGGACAAAGGTTTGGAGCTGTTCGCAGTTCCTAAGTGCGAACAGAAGAGAAGATTTCAAAAAAAAGCCTGGGCTGTTCGCAGTTAGTAACTGCGAACAGGTCAAAATCAGTCAACAGGCTGTTCCCACTTAGTAAGTGGGAACAGCCTGTTGACTCATTTTGACTTGTTCGCAGTTACTAACTGCGAACATGTCAAAAAATCAACCTAGCTGTTCGCACTTAGTAACTGCGAACAGCTCCAAACCTATGCTTTGGGAATTTGACGCTTATTTTTGGATATAGTTTGATTTGGGTCTTATTTTTTTATTTTTTTATATTAAAACTCTTATTTGTTTCAAATTTTCTAAAATATATGCCCAATTTTATATGGGTTAAAGTCCACTCACTAGAAAGCCCACTAAAATTAAACCTTTACAACAATGACGATGATAATGACAACGAGAAGGATAACACAACGGAGACGTCTACAAATCTTTACAACAAATTGCATAGTTGCAGAAAGCACACAATGAAGATTTAAGATCTTCCAGTCATTTATGCATATTGTAAAATTTAGGATATACAACAGATTTTCAAAAATATGTATCTA
The DNA here is from genome assembly GCA_019425755.1 of Amaranthus cruentus. NCBI lineage: Eukaryota > Viridiplantae > Streptophyta > Magnoliopsida > Caryophyllales > Amaranthaceae > Amaranthus > Amaranthus cruentus. Next base: position 3,611,511 of record CM033465.1, on the reverse strand, counting down.
AATAAAGATTGTGATTGATCATTTTGAGGCTTGCTCCTTCCATATGCAATTGAATAAATGTAAGATTCATTGAAATCATTAGAAAAACTAATTGCTATACCACATGATATAAATGCAGAAATCCAGAACATGATGTTTCAAGCTAATCTACAAAACGTTATTGATGTGACAAAATAAAGAGAGCTGGGGAAAATGCTCTCTAGTAGATGATCCAAATGTTTGAAGTCCAAATAACTAATCGAATCACACTCGATTTTAACAATGACGATAGTCCGACTTAGCCATCCGAATCACATGCCAAATGGTTCTTGCTTTATATACAACTGGCCAACCACATTGATAAGGTCTTCTACCAGATTAATGTTGATTCAGTCCACAACCCTCAAAGACCTAGCTAAAGATTAAAATAGGATAACAAATGTTGAATGGCAACTTAGGATAACTTAAGTGCCATTGAAATTCTCCATCGGCTGTATCCTCACAAAATTAGAAGTCAAATTCTCCAGATGCCTGCCAGGAAAAGTAAGAAAGTAAATAAATACCAGAACAAACAGACACAAATATTCCAGACAAATTGTCAACTGAGACGGTCTCAGCGTACGATCATCTCTATTGGGCTAACCCCATATACATCTATAGTCTTAAAATGATCACTTATAATTTTAAAGTGATAGCTTACAATTTTAAAATGACCAATTATAACCTTAAAGTAAAGTCTTAGTAATCACTTTTAACTTTAAAGTGATCACTTACGATCTTAATGTAATCAATCTGAAAAATGGGTTCATCCATGAGAGATCTCATACAAGACACTGAAATCCAGTTTAACCAAATCATATTTGGGCAATGGTTCTTAACATTTATTCAGTAACGCAGATCTTGGGACAACCCCTCTTTTCACAGCAGAAATAGTGTCAAATTGAACTAACCTTGTTGAAAAGAATGTCCTTGTTGTTTATGTGCATTATGCCATCCTTAAGGGTACACTTCCATCGACTCTTGGTACGTGTGACCTAAACAACACATCATTAGAAAGCAATTACTTGACTGATACATGCTACAACAACGTTAGGGTTCATGTCAAAACAGATGATGAATTACCTTGTCGAACTGAGCCAGAACCAAATGTTGTGTGTTAAGCTCTTCTCCTTGGTCAATGTCATCAAGATCATCGTCATCATTTTCATTCAGAGGTGGTTCATCGTCATCGTTTACATCACCGACGTCATTCTGGACAGAGGGAGCAGGGGTACCAGCTTGCAGGTCTACAGCAAATATGGCAATTATAAGATCTCATACCACACTAAACCATCATCATCAACTTCAAGGTATTATAGCAGAACTTTTTAAGCATACCATTAGGAGCTGGAGTGTTCACAGCGTTGTAGTCTTCATTAACAACTTCTTGATAATTGTATATCTTCAAGGTAAAACACACAAAAAGGTAAAGATAAGCTACTGAAGCAAATAGCCCTTTCAATACAATACAAATTCTATCATGACAATAAACAGCACATAACTTTTCATCCTAATCCTAATATTTAGAAAAGAAACTTCAAATTTTAGAAAATTGAACATCAAGTTTAAAGTATATGTCCATTATTTCGATAGGGCCAAAGATTCCATTCTTTGGTTTCGGATTATAGTGGACTAAAGTAAAATGACTCATTAAATTATGTGCACTTCTTATTTATATTATTAATAAGAGTAAGATTGTGTACATCCGAGGTCTGAGCCTCCCAAACCGCACCTTAGGTAGCGGTCACTTAATGGCATAGTATAGGGGTAATGCGTGCGTGCGTGCGTGTGTAGGGTAGAGATCCAATAAGAAGGGGTGTGAAAATAGGAAGGATAGGAAGGCGTAGCTACCGTTGATTGATTAAGATTTAACGGTTTAAAAGTTGTCATTAAGATCTAGTAACACATGTTTATGAAGAAAGCATCATACATTAATTTAGAAAACATCACACTTTCAAGTGACACATGTTTATACAGAAAGTATCACATATTAATTAAGAAAACATCACAATTTATTTTCTGTTCTGAACCTCGTGCAAGATGGACCATTGATCTAAGATCTAACGGATGAAATTCCATCCTATCCTTCTTATTTTCAAATCCCTTCCTATTAGATCCTAAATCTATATATGTATTAAGTTTGAAGTATGATCAAGAATTCTTTAATGAACAAGTGGCAATTTCAGAACCAAGCTTTCTCACTCATAATCCAGAAAACTTTTCATTAGTAAAGAAATAATAAAGGTATTGAAAAAATTCCTCCACCGTTGGCGCTGTTTTTCAATTAGCTTACAAGTGAACGGAAATTATCTCGGCGAAGAAGTCTCTTATGATTAGAAAATTAACATTTGGGGGTCAGATGTCGCAACATTGCCCTTATTAGTGATAAGACTAACAAAATAGTTGTTTTCGACTACCATTGGTAGCAAACGTCATGTGTAACTTCACCTAAATAAGAAGTGCACATGACTAAATAAGTCATTTACTTTAGTCAATTATAATTTGAAACCAAAGAACTATCAATCTTTAGCCCCAATGAAATAAAGGACATAAATAACATATGCTCCAACTAGTACAACAAATTCAAAACTAAAAAGGTGAGAACAACATATATGCCGAACAGCTACTGCTAAGAGAAAGACATTAAGGATGCAAAAATTCAGTACACAAGGTGTTATCAACTTTGAGTAAATTGGGACTCACTCAAATCACGAATATTCTCTTTGGAATATGACACAGCATAATAGGATCTAGATATAAAGTCAAACCAGTTTTCTGCATAAGTCACCGCATAAAGCACACAAAACTGCACACACATCTCATCCACATCTACACAATTCCCCATTTGTTGTATATTGACAAAAATTAAGCTACTGCGGGGAGTCACGCCAATATCATTAAAATGACAAGTGACATGGGACAAAGTAACATCCCTGTTATCGATATAATGAATTGCCGGTTGCAGATTCTAATAAACCCCACCCAAGTGTGGAGCACAAGATTGGTCAAGTAAAAATGTAAGACATCTTAGGACTTTGACAAACTTTTTAAAATCGATCAAATCGATTAGCTGCTATAGTACCCAAGCAAGCATGGATAATGAGAGAAGCAGAAAGTTGAACAGTGGCTCAGCAACAATAATTTACTGTCAAAAATGGAAAACAATGTAAAGAAAATAGAACAAGCTAGCAATTAGACGAATAGAAGGGAACAAAAACCTTACATTGGGTGTGGAAAGAATGTCATCATAAGGATCAGGAATTGGTCCATCTAGTTGTGGAATTTTGGAAGAACATCCTATTTGCAATTCAAATGTGCCACCTTTTCCGGTAGGCTTGCTTTGTAACTAATACAAATTAAAAGTTAGTTACTACACTAAGAACTCTCAATGACAATTTTAAGAAAGCAAGCCCCTTTGTAAATGTTTGTACAAACAAATATGTATTTGACGATATATAAAAATATTGTATATTAATAAACAAGAGCAAAGAGCAAAGGGCAAAGAGCAAAGAGCAAAGAGCAATGAGCAAAGATAACAATCTGCGTTCACACAAGATTAAGACGCATTGTGATAGTAATACACATTACAAAAAGCAATCAACTCATTTGCTCAACGGCACAAAAAAGATATCAAGAAACAATCATTAGAAAATTAAAACCCTTGGCAGTTCACACATGTGGAACTATGAAATATTTCATTATCCCAACTCCCAATGCTATTAGATGGCTCCCACCTAGGTGGGGTTTTGGGGGAGGAGAAATACATCTTACCCATGTAAAAAAAAGAGGTTGCTTCCAAATGACCCTTGATAACAAGGATCATATGCAACTTTACATAAATAAGTGCATATGAGTTAATGAGGCAACTGTGGAACTATAGCACAGATAAATTTCCTGACTACAAATAACACACAAACTTTAATGCCAAAAGGTAAGAGGGGGTACATTCCGCCAATTGACTACTCAACCAAAATTATATGATGTGTGAAAGTACTAACCAATCTATTTTGCTTAGGAGACCACAGTATTATGTATCTCAAAACTTAAAAGCAGTTCATAGACAATTTGTATGTTATCACATATATCTTCAGTATCATATAGTCTAGTAAAACTTGAAGGAAGTTCCTTGACAATTACGATATGTTCTAACAGCTACTAAATATGGCATCTTTGAAACCATCTCGATCACCATATCATAAATTACTGCCTAATTCCAAACATCCAAAATTATAACCTTTCGTATTTAATCTCTCTTTCACAGCAAAGCTCCAATTTGTAGTTATTGCTACAAGTACTTTCAAAACAATAGGTAAAGGAATCTTCAATATTTTCTTTATGCCCAAAAGTCAACACCCAATTTCCTGGAACATACTGTACCAAATAATCTCACAACAATTTCCCTTACTAAAAAACAGTCACTTCAACATTAAGTACAAAAAATAACTTGTGTAATCAGACATATCATCCCAAAACAATAAACTGCCAGTGGCCAACACAGTCCGTGTTGTGTTTATGCTTACTCTAATCCCCCAAAAATATATACACAACAAATAGTCACTTTAACATTAAATGTTAAAGTTACTGTTAAGAAATTGTAGAGGGATCTTAGACAATAATGTCAATGGACAAAATTAAGTAGGCCCCTGAGCTTAGGATCTCGACACAATTACAGTTACTAAAAAGTATTTTTTTTTATTATTTTATAATAATAATCCATTTTGTAAAGTTTCACGGTGTCAGATCTCATTTTGAAAATACTAAATTTTTGTTTTGATTCTATCAAGAAAAGAAGTTATTCCATACCAAGTTGAGCCTATTCAATCCCTCCTCTAACCAATAGTACAACCAATATCAATCAAGAAAACCTTACCACTTAGGATCTAAACACGGGTCATTTGTAAAGTTTTAGTGTTAAATTCTCATTTTAGGAAAATTAAAATTTATGAATTTTATCGAGAAACAAAGTTTTATACAAAGGAACAGATTAAGTTGAGCCTTACACCTAACAACCCTCCACGGCTCCACCACTCAATAATATGACTAGCATCAATTGTAGAAAAGTGATATAGCTAAGCTCCCAGCAAACTGACTCTGTTAAAGTTGTCTTTGTTGACCGAAGGACAATCACCCATGACCCACCAAGTAAAAAAATAAAACCTCTAATTTTTCATTTTATTTCCACACTAATTGACGAGTTAAGTTTCAGATCTAAACATTTTAAAGAGTGACACAAAACCCGAAGAAATGGTGTTCATTTCAAAGGAAATATGAATCCAGTTTAGATAGGATGAAATTAGAAAGAAGTTAAACCCATTTATACTTCAAAACTCTTACTTACATTCGATACTTATCGCTAGAGCATGTGATGTCAAGTGTCAACACAAGTAACGCAAGAGCAATAGGGAAAATCACAAATTAGCAATGAGCATAAAAGCATTATAGCTATCATCATTGTGGTTAGTCAGCAACAAGTTAAGAAATGTTTATTAATTCATGAAAATATTACCATTGTTAGCATAGAACATTGTCCATATGAGAATTCGACTACATTTAAAAAGAAAACCAGCCAGTTTGTGCATGAACAAAGACATCTACATCAGAAAAGTAGGACATCCCAAAGCAAATCTTCGTGTGTTTTCTCTTTTCTAGCCTAGCTGACCCATTCTTTTTTAAGTGACTACATCTTCAACTAGCAGCATAGAAAAATAGCTTGATGATAAATTAATATTTCTGTAGAGGAATCTCATAAACATTATCATCATTAGGGATTCGTCACAAAGTATTTTGAGGATGACAGTATCTATTAGCAACCATTTCTGAAGAAAGTCAAAAGTCCGTCCTCTATGAAAAAGATTCCAAGCTAAATAAGTGTCACAGTCCAATTACCCGGCTATCTCATATTCTTGCAGCTCTATCATTATATAATAAGTCAATTCTTGTATAAAATCAACACATGGTTGATGCTCAAGAGTCTAGATAGTCATACAATTGACATAAATTCCCGAAACACTGCATTCATGTTTCATCAACCATTTCTCCTAAACAGCTCTTGTAGTCTCCTCAATCAATGATATCTCAACTAAATGTCGAATTCATATCCAAGATAGGGATATCCAACCCAAATTTAAGTAAGAATTTAAAATCAAGCATGCTTAACCAAAAACGATGTGCAGTAAACTAAATAAATATTTCCACGATACACAATGATGAAAAACCTTATCGTTCCTTGCCAGGGTTCGTACCCTCACACCATCAACATTTTCATTAGTAAATCAAAGGAATAAAAGCAACTAAGCAGCATATACTGCTCTTGTACCTTATATCATAAAGTTCAACCTAAGACCATAGGGATGACAGTTGTACAATAAATACCAACAAAATCATTTACTTTAGACAGGCAAAATATAAGTATAGCACATACGAGATTTATTTTTCCTTCTCTTATCACTCGACATAAGAGAAATCCTCATCCAACTAATTAGCTTAAATTTAAGTTAAATATCATACAAAATGAAATGTAATAATGCATGCAAGGTTTTTCAAAACTTTAAACAACGACTTGCAAACATCTATAACATACGTACAAGGCATGAATCATACAAAATAGGATGTTATCTTTACCTCCAGTTCAAAGTTATCTCCAGCTCCATCTTGTTGCGGTATATATCCACCTCCCTGAAACTGTGGTGGCAACTCATCACGTTTTCTTTTTCCAGCAGGTCCGGTAAAGAAGTCCTGGATAGAGATCCCAAAAAAAGATAGTAGAGTGGAACGCTATAGATTAAACTATGGTTTACAAGTATTTCATAATTCCATATTGATCAAAAAAAAATATTGACAAAAAACTGTAACATTTAAGAAAAATGACCAACCAAAGACTAAGATTCACCTGAATTGGTTGTGAGGTTCCTCTATCCACCTCTTCACGTCCTTCTACATAAGCTACATTACATAGACAATGCTATTATCAACCACTGAAGACAAGACAACGAATTGAACAATATATCATTGAATTATACTTACCCACATTAACATCCACACCAATTGTAGGTCTCTGATTCATCCACGGTGAAGGTGGTAGCTGCAAGGCCATGAAAATTTAGCATCAATTCTATAACCAAAACAAACATTAAATACGAAATACACACATTAGCAAGCTTGACACTCATATTTAGCGAATTTTGTCCTTTTTCTTCCATTGTTAGGGGGGCGGGGGGGAAGGGGGGGACAAAAGTGCACCTTCCAACAATATAGTCTCCCTATGAAAGAGTAAGAAAAAAAGAAGAGTTAAGGGGGCAAGTTTTTTTACAACCTCATTATTGTATGATACATCTCCAAATAGGGCAACTTTAAACACTAAAGTAATTTTAGTAAACGAATACGTGAATTATAAATCAATTAAATAACTACAACAACAAAAAAACACAAATATTACAAGACACATTCCATCAAACCATCAGATAGGATTGAAGTACCATGTATGGATTGGGTCTTCCAGCTCCAAGCTTTATGTCGATAGGGGTACCTAAACCTTCATTGGAATTTGGAGTAGAATAATCTGTAGATCCAGTAGGAATATTATACATTGAACTTTCTGTTGTTCCGGGCAAAGGAGTCTGAACTGGAGTCTGCAACGGTGTCTAAAGAGGGCAAACATCAAATTCAAGCTCTAAAAATATTTTCAAATATTTAACTCTCACTATATACTTTGGTAAACAATTTGAATTGAACTGACCAAACCATATTTTATCAATCTTAGATTTGAACAAGAATAAATAAATAATCTTCCAGTTATAACAAAAAATGTAATCAAAACTAATCATTATCTCGAATTATATGACTTTAAAAACAAAATGGTATTCATTATTATAGTAACTGTTTAAATAACATCTTTGTGCTTTATCTTTGTTTTAGTGATTGTTCTCCACTTATTGATTTAACAAAAGAAAGGAATCACTTCAGAAACATTACGCCACGCCAACTATAGAAGAGATACTGTTGATAACCTATAAGAGGCGTAATAAGAAAAATAAAAAGAACAAAGAATAGTATGGTTATGCCAGCTCGACAATATCAAAAACGTGGTTATATATGTTGTACTTTTGAGTCTAGTTCTTAGGCTTCATTACTTTATATAGCCATGTTGTAACAGGAATAGGATGTGTTGTTTTTGCCTAGAGCTATAAATCGTTGTTATCTTTCTCTTTTTATCCCCCTATCTTCAACTTAATTGCGCTAGATTCTCATTCATCAAGCACTGTTGATCCAATGTTGAACCCTACTCACCTACAACAGTTAAAATAAATTGAGCAAGATCTCGAAAGAACACGGGATCAACTTTTTGGGCAAGTTGCAGCATTGGAAGAAAGAATGTCAAGGGAACATGACAACACCAGAGAAGATCATGAAATTAATTGAGAGAGGAATCCAATCCTCATAAAAATTTGACCTACCAGCCTTCAAATGCCAAGAACTAGATGGGTTGTTAATGAGGGCTGAAAAGTACTTTTATTTTTATATTGGTTAAATGAAGAATAAAAGGTAAAGGTCGTTGTGGTTAGTTTAAAGGGCAAAGCCCTGCTTTGGTACTAATGGGAAAACCAACTTATACCAATGACAACATAGAGGGATTTGAAAGCACTGATTCTAAGATATTTTAAAGCTTTTGATGAAGGAGATTTTAATGAACAATGGCTGTTAGTAGAGCAAAAGGTGACAATGTAGAAGCAGTTACCCATTTAGAGAAGGGACCTGAAGCAAGACTTGTAGGCATTCTTGATAGGATTAAAAGAAAATGTGAAAAAAAAATTAAGTGTCAAGGGTTTTACAACCTAGGAACAAATAATGGATTGGGCTAAAAAAAATAGACCAAAAGTTTGGGACTAATACTTGGCTTGGGGAAAGGAATGGGCCAGACAGTAAACCTGAACCCACAAAGATTAACCCCAACCATAACCCTAATTTGTTTTGATCCTCAAACACTATTGACTAACCTCAAACCCAAAATTGAGCTAGACTTCTTTTCCCTCACAATACCAAGCCAAAAAAGGACACAACAGCTATAGAGAATCTTTGAGCAGACTCACCCTTAGAGAAGTTCGAGGGAAGCATAAAAGAGGGTTATGTTCCAATGTGATGGTAAGTGATCATTAAAACATAAAATAACAAGAAGGAACTTGGTATTATGATAGGAGTGATGATGATGAGGAACAAGAAGGAGAAAGGGAAGAGGAAGAGAAGACAAGGGAAGATATAGGAGAACAGATGAACATATCATTGAATTCGGCAATAGGGATTAAAAACCCAATAACTATGAAATTAGTTGGAATGATTAGGGAAGAGGAGATTATTATTATGGTTGATCCAGAAACTACAAATAATTTTATTTCGACCCTTGTTCAGAAATTAAGAATAACGCGTGAAGAATGTAAAAAATGGAGTTGTCTTAAGAAATGGTAAAGAATTGGACAAGGGTACGGAAGGACTAAAGTTGTAGTAACATAGATTAGAGATAGTAGCCCGTCACTCCATTTGGGAAAATCCGATATTATTTTGGGAATTCAATGGTTGGAGATTTTGAAGCCACCAATTGTTTTAATGTTCCTGCCGCACAAGTTTTGGTCTTTAAATTTTCATTTTTAAATATTTGTGGGTAAAATCTAACCAGAAATGGTAAAACCCGCCAAGACTCATTCAGACTCGTCGGAAATCGCTGGAACTAACCCGTAACAAGCTATAAATTCCACTTTAACAAGGTTAAAACGAGCTTAAAGCGTGGAGACGCGCTACATTTCCATACACTATTATAATTCGCGAGATTTCAGAACGATTACTTGAAAAATCTGAGACAACTCAACCGTTCTGAGTCAATGCGGATGAGTTTTGACACCATGGCAAAGAGGTCTTAATTAGGATGGATCTGATATACCATAAGTTACCGACATTGATCTTTAGCTACAAGGATCAATGAGAAGCTTGCTTGGCAATATTATGGCCCCTATAGGATAATCCAACGAATTAGAAACGTGCCTACAAATTGAAACTACCCAGTACGTGTTCAATTCACCATGTCTTCCATGATTCCTAGTTGCTTGAGCAGCTACACCTTTAGCCACTTCACCATAGACGAGCAATATATGACATAAACTTGTGAAGTTCTTCAGGTTCGAGTAGTGGACTCAACTCATTTGTAGATCCTAGTGCAATGGGAGGAGGGATTAACAAGCTTTAAGGCAACATAGGAGGATTATGTTAAGATGTTTACCACCTACCTAGATGCCCAACTTGAGGATAAGGTGGAACTTTTGGCGGTTGGGATTATCACACTAGTTGTATCTACAGTTGATAACCTATAAGAGGCGTGAGAGACGTGATAAGAAGAATAAAGAGAAGGAGTTATGATAGCTAGGAAGAACAAAGAGTAGTTATTAAATTAATTTGATATGAATTCTTCCTCTTATAATTCTCTTTTATCTATCTCTCTTTACTCTTTGTTCTCTTACAATATTTCTTAGCTCTTAAGTAACTTGTTCTCTACCTTGCTTCATTACTCTCTCTTTGTCCTAATCTCTTTCATTCTCACATTTGCAAAAACCGCTTCATTACACTGTGTTGTAATAGGAAAAAGTTATGTTGTTTTTCCTAGAGCTATAAAATCAAGAGTATTGCAGTGTGCTATCTTTTTCTCTTATTCTGTCTCTATCCTCAATTTAACCGCTTTTTTTTCTCATTCATCACACACAAGCTAAAATGGCTGCCGAGTACAAACTAAAAGATCTTAGGGCGGGGTAGAATATGTAAAATTAATTTAATCTTTGATAAAAAAAATGGATGTCCATACTAAAATAATAGAAAGGATGAAAAAAAGTTTCTTACAAGATCTTTTTAATAAAATAGATACATCATATAGATCTGCAAAAAATGACAGTTTTTTTACTTTTTATTTTTCTACTGTATATATGAAGCTCTTTAGTATTAAAAAGCGCAAGGCTCACCAAGGCTCTAAAGGTCCTTAGAGCCAAAGCGCAAAGCACCGGACGAAGGCACGAGCTTTTAGTATGCGACGCGCACTTTTTCGCTCAAGCTTAAAATTCAATTTTGATACATATATAATACTTCAAACTACATGATATTCATATTTTAGTATAAAAAAACTTAAAAACATTTATTATTCTTGTGTCAACACCACTTTAGCATAAAACTATTATAATGAGAATATGAAAAATTCCAACGTTATTTTCTTCTTCGCATGCTTTTTATTTTTCTTAAAGAAGGAACAATTTTTCGAACTTTATATTCAAGTAAATTTGAGTTTTAAGTTTTACTTCTTATTTGAACAAACAAGGATAAGTTAATTATTTGCAAAAAAAAAGAGGATAAGTTAATTACCCAAAACCCAACAAGGAGGTGCAACGGCGCATGAGGCGTGAAGCACATTGAGGCGCCCAAGGCGCACGCCTCTTATAGTGGGCCTTTGCCTCACCCAACCGAGGCGTTATCAGCCGAGCCTGAGTTCGAGGTGCACAAGGCGCAAAGCGAGGTTTAAAATTAAGGGAACCTCAATAGTGTACATTTGTCGGTTCTAAAACAAATATTATGGATAAAATCATGTGCATTTATTATCCATGTGCAGCGGCACATAATGGTCTCTATCAAAACCAAATCGAAAGAAGTCTCTTTGCTTTTACAAAGGTAAATCTGCAAACATTTGTCTTGCTAAACCATGCCTAGATAGGCATTTCAGTGTGATTTACTTGACAGAATTGAGTAATAAAATATTGTACACGGGATGATCAACTAAAACTGAAAGAACATATATGTGTGCAATATTAGAAACATGTTTCAAACGCTAGTTCTACCACCGGGTAACATTTTTTAACTCTATAATCACCCAACTAACATGTCTTTTTTCCAAATGTATTCACTTGAAATAACTCTTGCTCTTTTTGAGGACTAATATTGTTCCTTTCATTCAAACTATTAAATGTTTTAATTTATCCCAGTTTGCTTATTTGGAAGGCTAATTCCTTCTATAAGCTCTACATTCGGTATTTGACAGGTCCCTACAATAATTTGTAAATAATTTCTTAAGTCCAAGTTCATTTTTTCCGAAGCAACTCTTGTAGTAGCAGTCTAATCTTATTATCTTAAACAAAAATTTTCATGCTTCATAATTGACAAATTCCCTTTAATATAAATTCTGGGTAATTGCACCATGTTTGACATGACGCAGGTTGTCAACACTTTGGCATGAGTGCACACGCTTGAATATGGCTAAGGATAAGGAGATCTATTCAACTTATAAAAGAGGACAAATAATAGCTTATAATTAGAAGTAATTAGATTGTTCTTGTATTTGTAAAAATAGGAATGTGAGTTTTTAATTAGTCACATGACTATTTGTGTTTTAAAAAAAAGCCATGTGTTAGGCATGTGTTTCCATTGTCTTGTACCTAAATAAAGGGTCATTTACTCATATAATATTCAGATTTGATTCAATAAAATTCATTGTTTAGTTTTTCAATGTGAAAATCATTTTCTGATTTCCTTGTTGCGTGTGTGTTTGTATTCATTCATAAGCCTTGCCAAGAAAGTGTGGAGCACTTTCTACACCTCTAGATTGTGGAACAACTAGGGCATCATCTCTTCAAGATTGAGTGAAACTCAAGGGAGGAGTGTGGGTGATATTCGTGGGCTAGTGAAACTAACAACGGAAGCGATAGGGGCTGTTTTAGAAACCAAGAATTGGTTTCTGTGTGCATCTTTTTGTGAAAAAGAATCGATCACCCTCCTTGCAATTGAGAGGGTTGATTGTGTGCAAGATCGTGAGGACCCGATCTTGGAGCAGTAATGTCTGATATAAAGTGACCAAACAAGGTGAGCTATGAGCCAAAACTGCAAATACAAATTCCAAATAGATAAGGTAATTTTATCCTCTTAAGCAGTAACTACATAGCTATGGCAAACAATTACATTAAATCCAACCTAAATCTCAAATAATTATCATACCAAATGGAGTAACAATTTTCTAAATTTTCAGACCAAGAAGAACATATTCAAAAATCATCAAACTCGAACATTAAAAAAATGGAGAAAAAAAACTCACCGGCGTAAACAGCATATCAGCGGTAGGAGTTTCAAACTCTTCAGTACCTTCATAAGGCATATTCAAATCATGAACTGGCGTAATCCCTGCCCCCGGCGTAGTCCTCGGCACAGCCGGCCTTTCACTCGGCTGCAATACCGCACCGGCTTGAATCATTTTCATCTCCCAAAGCTACCAAAAAAAATAAATAAATCACAAATAAATATAACCCAAAAAATAAATCACAAATAAATATCACCCAAGAAAAAATCAAATCTCAAAACCCTAGAGTCACCCAGATCAGACCACTTAACAACCAATATCATTATAAATCAACAAATTCACACCCGAAAACACTAATTAGATCACAAAAATGGTAATCTTGATTAAAAAAACACGACCAAACGTCTTTCAAATGAACAACACAACAAAGACACTAACTCCTTGAAGTTCATGAAGAACTTTTTCACCGGGACCTCCATCACCAACAAAATCTTCACGAACTTTCTCAATTACATCTTCGATGACATGAATATATACAGCGCTTGTAGCAGAAGTCGTCATTTTCAACAATTACAAATTTGAAATCAGAATCTCCGAGTTACTTTTTTTCCAACCAAGTTATACAAATCAGAGGATGTATGAGTGAAACTCGGTGTTTAGAGAGGGCAAGTAGGGAGTTGATAAGTGAACCGAAGAAGGGTGGAGGACAGGGCGGCGGGAGAGAAAGAAGAGAGAGGAGTGGTGAGGAGTAAGCGGAATGGAAAAGGATGATTAAAGAGTGAATATAAATAGGTTTGCATCCGTTTATAATACTTTGGGCCCACGTGTTGAAATCTGCTATCGTCAATTTTTATAGATGACTATGTGCCAGGCTCGATCCACCCGTGTCGAAAAACGATGGGATTGGACAACGTTTTTTTTTTTAATTCAAATTTGAATCGTTAATACCCGTAAAGATAAATGTGCAGGTAACGACACCAAAAAATACCCGTAGGTATACCTATCCGTCCGCTTAATTTAATTTAATATATTAATTATCACGCCCTCCTATTCTTTATAATTGGGACATTTGGGTTGGGCATGAATATAAAGAGTAGGATGGGGTTCAACAAAAAGTGATAGTTGGGGTATATTTAGTGATTAAATTAATTGTTAAAATGGTAGTTAGTAGTTTGGTTACCCACTATCACCCTTGAAATTTTAAGTTCCTAGGAAATAGTATTATGCTAATTTGTTTGGTTGCCAAAAAATCTAAAATTCTTAGGAATTATAAAATTCAAGGGAAGTTAATTCCTATGAGACATAGGAATTAGATTACCATATACCCCCTTGGTTATTAACAATTCCCATGAATTACTTCCAATGAAATGAAAATACCTATTATCAAACAAACAATATTAAGTAATTCCTAGGAAATTGACAAAGAAAGTAAATTCCAATGAATTACAACTTCCCATAGGAATTTAATTCCTACGTCAGCCAAACGACTCCTAAGTAATGTAAGTGGGGTATTTTGGTCATTACTTGTGTGAAAATTGGGTATTTAGGTAAAAAAATCAGTACCAAAATAGAAAATGGGACAATTATGCTGAATTTGCCAAATAAGAAAATGTCACAATAAAAAAGAATAGGAGGGAGTAAATGATTAATTCTATTATGCATGTTTGGGAATGATGATTTCATTTGGAAATTTGAAATTGGCTAAAATTTATTGTTTGACAAATCTAAAATTTTCAAATTTAGATTTGGATCAAATTTCACCATTGTATTCAAAGTAGTTAAAGTTGAGGATTTGACAATGACTACCTAAACTTTTTCATTCTCAATTCTTCATTTATGATGTCATAATTGAAATCCATAATTTGAAATGAAATACTTGTTCTCAAATACTACATTAAGTAATATACTAATTTAGTATTATACTGTTTTGGACTATGGATTTTGGAGTTATACGGGACTCATACGACCCAACTTTAGTACTCATAGACTAGTATACCTGGCTATATTTAATTACTTCTATGATTTTATACCCGGGCCAACTTTATGTTTTTGGTGTATTTTAGACAATATATTGTATTTTAATTTTTATTAAAACTTAACTTTATAATTTGTATTACATTTTTGATATTTATGTAAACTTTATAATTTGTATTATATTTTTGATATTTACGTAAGACATACCCACCTAGCCGTGGGTCTCGCCCACTTTAAAAATGGGCGGATAGCGACAAAAATTATGCCCACAAATACAGACAAGTTTTTGAATATTTGAGCTTGCGAGTAGATTTTTAGGCGCTATCCGATCCGCTACCCACTCAAGCCTGCCAATGAACAGCTCTAGTTCATAGTGTATAATCCGCATAAATAGTAGCTATTGCGACAGATCGCGTTATCGTGAGACGAATAATCTAATGGCCTAATTATATTTTTTCACAATACACGATCAGAAATCATCAGTTTAGGGTGATAATTAATAGTTTTAAGGTCTAAAGTTATGATATTGATCATTCGACCAGTCTCCTAAGAGACTGTCTCTCTAATAAATGTCTCTCATGCTTAGTTCATTAAAGTTTAATGCTTACTCTTACTCAACATTTTCTTTCATATGTGAATCCAATCAGAGATGGTCTCTCACAAGAATTTGTGTTGATCATTTTAAAGTCTGAATTGATCAATTTAATGTTAAAATTGAAGACTGAAAGAGATCATAATTGTTTCATTTAAGGTTATATACGTGTAAATACAAATTGATCACTTTCATGTTAAAATTGACCACTTTCAAATCAAAATTGAACATTTTTTTAGAAAAAATTATCTAAAATAATACAATTTTTATTAATTGTTTTAGGAAAAATTACCTAAAATAATACAATTTTTTATTAATTTTTTTAGGAAAAATTACCTAAAATAATATAATTTTTTATCCATCCATTAGATGAATATGTTCATTTTTTAATTTTATATTTAATCAACATACTTAGTCTTGGAATAAGTGTCGTTGAAGAATTTGACTTTTGTTGTGACGTATTGGATGCTGAGTGATGGGTTGAGGTGGAGGTTGTGACTTTGGCTGTAGAAATTGGATGTATTCTGGTTCTGAAGATGGCATAATGAAGGTATGGGGCCTCAGGTAATAACTTGAATACTTACATCTGTGTTAGTATAAACCTATTTTTTGAAGGATAAAGATTTTGCCTTTTGAATTTTAGAGCTCCATGTTGTCAGACATAACTATGTTGAAATCAAGCTGTGGAAGGGAGATGATTTGAATGATACTACTCTGTTGGTTTTTCTTTCATTCCTTTAATTTGAGTGCATGTTGTTCTGTGAAAAATGAAACAAAGTTTTCTATTACTGAATTTGAAAACCTTAAGAGTACAATGAGCAGGAGCCACTCCTTAAATAGGAGTTTATAAAACAAAACAACTTATAGTTAGTTATGCCAAACAACTTGTAACTAACTAACTAAACAATATTTAACTAAAAAGTGGAAAAACACAAAAATTAGGGTTTGTATTGAGTGAATACTGTTTATATTAACCTTGAATATGAGATTATAACAACTTATATACATATGATTAGCAACTAATCTAGGAAGGAAAATTATTACCATATCTAAAGTTTCCTAAACTGTAATATTACAGAATATATGATTTTAATTCTATTTTCTAACACTCCCATCAAGTTAGGTCGTAGGGTTCACCAAGACCTAACTAGCATAAAGCATCATTGAACACCTCATATGTCACGGCCTTAGTGAGAATATCAGCAAGTTGATCCTTTGACTTGACAAATGGAAGATTGATGACTCCCTTTTCTAGCTTCTCCTTGATGAAATGTAGATCAATTTCAACATGTTTTGTGTGACCATGCTGAACCGAATTTCCTGGAATACTTATAGTAGCTTTGTTATCACAATAAAGATTATATGCACCTTTCTGGGGAAAGTTTAGTTCTCCTAGAAGCTTTTTAGATCCACGAGACTTTAGTGATCCCTTTTGCTATTCCCATGAACTCTGCTTCAGAACTTGAGAGAGCTAGCACAATTTGTTTGTTACTTTTCCGTAAAGTAACCTGAAGTCGACTTTCGATCATCTCGATCACCAACTAAATTTGCATCTGTATATGCTATGAGGTCAAGATTGTCATTCTTCCCAAACAAGAGACCCCTGCTGCTCGTACCCTTATCTGCATTACTGCTGTCATGTGTTGCACTTAAGGCATATACATAAATTTACTCACTACACCAACAGCATAAGAAATATCAGGCCTTGTATGAGAAAGATAGACAAGTTTTCCTACCGTCCTCCTATAACAATCCTTGTCAGCCAATTTCTCCCCCTCAATCAATTGAAGTCCATAATTCGCTGCGATGGGTGTTTCTACTGGTTTGCAATCAAGCATGCTCGTTTCTGTGGTAGACGCGGCAACGTAGGTCGTTGTTAATTTAGCTAAGTCCGCTCTACACAATTAATCTTATTCGCCTTAAATAACCCTAATGACTAGCATTAGCGGTAAGTAAGGGGTAGGTCCACAGGGAAATGTTTACGTGACAAACACAGTCTAATGACAAGAAGGTTTATGATTTTGAGTTTTATAGCGAAAACGAATTTCAATTTCTTACTTTAAGCAATAGATAAAAGACTAGAGTTTGGGGAATTTAGCCTCTTAATATGTTAAAGGGATGGGTTGAAAATATGTTTTTAACCATTTTTATGATGAGAAAGGTCTTTCTAATTTAGCTCCACAACTTCTGGGCATAGGAACTATATAATTACTAATATGGTTTAGGAGATTCGGCTTCTGGGCGTATAACTCGACCATACTACTAACTTTCTAATACATGTTCATGACCTCCAATTTATGTTAAACAAGAAAGAATCATACAAGATAGGCACGGTTCATCATCCTAAGGACGGGCTAGGTCTCAAAGGAATCCGAATAAAGTTAGCTTCCGGGCTACTCATTACTAGCATGAATTCATACATACCAAGTGTTCAAGCAATCAAGCAAACATAAATTCTCCATGGATGGAGATCGAAATGGGCTTTCGATTCCTTACAATAGAACTCACATATTCTTTCATGTACATATTTGTGATCAACCCATTACCCCACAAGCAAATTAATTAGCTAACTACATCCCCAAACTCTAGAGAGAAAACTACTCACTCATGTTGATAGTTAAAATAAACACATAAAATATCATCACATTCATAGAGCAAACAACAATAAAGAAGAAAATTAAGTTAAAGAATACTTACTTCCCTCAACTATGGAGGGGGATGACAAACACACAAATGAACAAGATCTTTCAATATTCAAACCCAAAGAATGTACTTCAAACCAAATGCTAAATCAAACCCACAATTTCTGGAAAATGCTTTGATTAATACAAAAGGAAGGTTACTACAACCTACTAGTGTTTAGCTACAATATTACAACCCAAATGTTTGATTAAATTACCAAAAGAAAGTGTTTAAATGAAAAATTACTACAAGTTTTTGGAGTAATGGAGTACTTAGGCATACAAATACACAAATGAACTTAGAAAGAAGAGAGAATGGAGCTTGGTTCAGCTTATGGGCTGATGGAGAGTGTATCTTTTCTTGAGAAAATGGGGGTTTATATAGCCAAAACTAGAGGCTCCCCACTTGCATTCATCATCATTGCCAAGGAAATCCAACAAGCCACCTCCACGATCATTAAAGCAGGTGCACAGGAGGGGAAGGCTGAAGCACGCAAGGAGAAGGAGTGGTGGAAGCATGAGGCAAAAGTAGACGGACAAAAAATGGAAAAGTAGCTGTCAGGCCTGAACCAGTCGAGCCGACTCCTCCCAGTCGACCGGTCGACTAGTTCAGTGCTGGGCAAATTTTGCTCCTGAAAATTTTCTAAGTGTTGTACCTTGAGTTTTTGCACAGCTACGAGGTCGACCTCCAGTCGACCATGCTCGACTCCTTCTTCAATTTTCACCAAGAATTTTCATTTTAAATCTGAAGGCTCGGGTTTTGATTCCCGAGGTCCATTAAGTGCCCGATTACCTCGAAACCTCCTCGAAAGTGGCTAAAAGCTCCTGAAATCAATAAATCCACAACACCACAAGCGTAAATCGTAGAATTTGATGATGAAAGGCCTAAGTTAAGTAAGATACGCACAATAATGAATTAAAATCAATTAATTTCGGTGCAAAACACGCGTGATAAGCGCGTGCATCATTCTGCCAGGAGATCTAGGATCTACGTCCTTTGACTAATGAAAATTCCTTTCTTTGATTGTAGGACTTCAATGCCAAGAAAGTACTTGAGGTTACACAAATCTTTCATCTCAAATTCACAAGATAGCTTCTTCTTTAAGTCTGAAATCTCCTCTGCATCATTGTCAGTAATAACCATATCATCCACATAGATGATTAAGCATGTGATTCTAACTTTGTCTTTCTTGATGAACAAAATGTGATCTAAATTACTCTGTTTATACCCAAACTTCTTCATGGCACTAGTGAACCTCCCAAGCCATGCTCGAGGAGATTGCTTTAGGCCATAGAAGGCCTTCTTTACTTTACATCCTTCTCCTGTGATGTAAAATCAATCATGACCACTTTTTCATTTTACATGGAAGGACTTTTCAAAATCTCGTGTTTGAGGGGAATGTCTAAAAATGGTCCAACTAAACTCATTTATGTTTGGATTATTAGAAGTCAATGTCAAGAAGATTGAGATTGTGGTCAAAGTCTTGGTCTACTTAAAGTCATATTATTGAAGTCACTTTTGAAGATACTTGCATGATCCATTTGAATCGCATGGGTATGGGATTACTCGAATATTTGCAAGGATTTGTAGCATAATAATTTATCCTTAGTGATGTACAAAAAAACCACGATCTGCTTAAGGATGGCATACGTGTTTGAGGTGTTATTCTTGCCACAAAACTTACCTAAATTACCATGCATGATATAAGACAATTGGATGATTATTTTGCTAATTAAGTAGGTGATTTATGGGTGAATAAATCTGAATGGAATAGGGTAATTTTCTTTGCCTTGAATATGAAAAGTTTTCAAAAGAGAATAACTCCATTTATGGTCGTCCATGAAAGAATTGAATAGAGTAATGACTATTGGTTTGACTATTATGTTAAAGGTTTGAAGGGCTAAATAAGGCAACTGTGAGTTTTATCTTAATTCACACTATTATTGCTCTCATCATTCAATTTAATGGCTGTAGCAATATTTTTCATTCATTTCATTGTGATAATAATTGAGAAGCGCATCCAAAAGGCAACGTATCATTCTTTTATGGGATTAATTACTCATGTTTTTTATGAGGGGTTATTGTTGATTTTCTCTTCAATTTCTATCATTCATTTGGTCATTCAATATGGCTGGTGCAAGAGTGATTAAATTTCATAATTGTTGTTCTATGGTAAAAAGCATCCAATAACATTCAAAGTCGTTCTATTGCTTATTCCCAGGGCCGGAGCAATGATCTTGGAGGCCCTATATATATTTGCAATGTTTTTTTTAAAATGGGGCCCTTTAATATTTATTAAAAGATAAAAATAATTCACTATAAGAAAAATAATTCAAGACAAAATGTATTGTAACATTATATTACTTCAAATATAAACAAACGTTACAAACAAATCACTTAAATGATGTTGCTCAAAACCGAGGCTGAATGGTACCATTTAATATTTGAGACCCCTTATTTCCGGGGGCCCTAAGCGGTCGGCTACCTCGGATGGCCAAAGAACCGCCCATGCTTATTGATATGGCTGCTGGAAAGGGCATTCAAGGATTTTAAACTGACTTAGAGAAGAATCCAAAGGTCTAATTTTTGGGCTACGTTTTTGTAACACACCGTAATTGTAACCGCCCCGAATTTATGAAGGCAAAAACTAAGTGAAATTTAGTATTAATCAAGCGGAAGCTCACATTTGCCAACATAATTAAGGGGGTTACTTAAATGTTAAACCAATGTTCAAGTAAAATACTTGAACCAAAACCAAAGCAATATAACGGAAGTCTTAGCTGTCCAAAATAAAGGAAAATTACAACCAGATCGAAATAAGTCTGAAGTTCGAATTACATCTTTAAAATAATCCAAATCTAGACCACTATACTAATGCTCTCTCAAATACAATAAAGAGATCTAAACAAAAGGGAGTCAAACTCCAACTCAAGTTCAACCTTCACTCGCATATCACTTCTCCGTCGAGGTGCCATGGGGGTTCACTCTAAAAACAAAACCATTGAAAAACATACAAAGCATAGTATCAGCAAAAAGGCTGAGTATAACACACTAGTGTCTGTCAAACAACTGTTAAACAGGTTATTAAAACCTTTTTTTATTTGAGTAAATTCATTTTGAAAGATGCTTTTTCATTTGATAAATCATATTATGATTCAAACTTAATTCAATGGTTTTATAGTAATAATACCAAGTTCTCATATTTCATCATAAACCATAAGATCTCAATGGATCCAAATCAATTTCAAACTCATATCATAACTTTCTACATGGGTACTCTGTGAGTCATCCTGTGACTCGTTTGGTAGTCGGTCTACCGTCTGCGACATGTCCGGCAAGTGTAACACAATGGTATTGTGAACAATACGCGCTCAGCATTGGTGAGTCGTTTAATCATGCACACAACATTTGTTGTGGCATATGTACCCGCCATTTAGGCTAAAATATTTTTGTATATAATATATACCTTGTAATTTCAATAGCATTTGAAAAGTCAAAAATATTAACTTTTTCCTTATGATAAACATCTTTTATTTGCAACATAGCAAAACATATTTTCTTTACAACATAGCAAAAAAATCAAATCATAATCTGTCCCACATGGGTAAAACATGCATAGAATAATCATATCATCAAACATATCCTTTGTATTATATTGGGGCATCACTAGCATGTGTGGAAATGCATCGTAACAAAAAGTGATTAAGATTCTATACGATTTTTCAAAGAAACCGCTCAAATGTTTCATTTCAATCCATCTCAAAGTAAATATAACTTGAAAGAGTTTTGAAATTCATTCAAAACAAATAGAATTTAGTTCTTAAGTATATAAAATCTTTGTCATAGGAGATTTCATAAAACACTATTTTCTTAAATACGAGATAGTTTTGCCGGTAATAAAATCGATAATTGATTTACAAAATACATATTAATTCTCCAGCAAGGCCCACATCAATCAAGTAATTATAATAACTTAATTAAAATGAATTTAAGGTTGTCCCATCAGATTATAATTGGTTATAGAATTTTATAATGATTTTACGATTATTTCGACAATTTAGGTATTTACCGTTATTTAAATGATGTTTTAAATCCATAAAATTTATAAACCATCTAAGTAAAACTTATTTATACTATGAGACAGTAGGTTACTAACAAAATTATAAATTTTTGATATAGGTCTATGTTTACTCAAATTTAATTAACAATATTACGCCTTTAAATAATTAAACAATATTTATGAATTTGATAAATTAGTAAATAATTAATAATTAGCTTAATAAAATTTTACCAAAGTTCTAGAAGTCATATAATACTTTTATTAGCTCATTTTAACTTATAAATGTCATGTATAATATTTTATCTTTTTTTTATACAGACATTTTATTGATAAATCTTTAAAATCGGTTTAAAATTATTTAAGTCCAAATAAATTAATATAAAAACCTTTATGATGTTCCAGAAACTATTTTAAGGAATATAAAGTTTTAAATAACCATTAAAAACCGTGTGGGATTTTGTTTAATAATTAATATTGTTATTTTACTGATAAACCGAATAAAATTTATTTAACCATATATGGTCACGAAAATCCATATAAATTTTTCAACATGTATATACTGCTTATATAAGTGTCTCATAAAAGTTTTATGCTCAAAACATATCATTTAGTAGTTATTGTATTTTACCGTTTTCTAACTTACCGATTATTAATTACCGAGTAAAAATTATCAAGGTCCTTAAACGTCAACAAAATCTTCTCAAAATTTTACCGAATTTAGTTACTGTCCATATGAGTATGTGATAAAAATTTCAAGTCCATATGCCTTCATTTAGTAATTATTTTATATTTTACTATTTAACAATTTACCGATAAATAATTTAACGATTACTCAAAAATCATGAAAAATTCCAAATTAAATATATTCTGGCCAAATCTTGTTGGAGACATTATATTGCGAATTTGAAATTACTGTAGAACCATTGAACTGGGTTTTGAATGATAATATGATTTATCAAATGAAAAAGCATATTTCAAAATGAATTAACTCAAATCAAAAAGGTTTTAATAACTTGTTTGATGGACACTAGTGTGTTTATACTTAGCCTGTTGTTTATACTATGCTTTGTATGTTTTTCCAATGGTTTTATTTTTAGAGTAAACCCCTATGGCACTTCAAGGAAGAATGGATATGCGTGCGAAAGATGAACCCGAGTTGAAGTATGACTCTCTTTTGTTTAGATATCTTTATTGTATTTTAGAGACTATTAGTTTGGTTGTTTATGTAAATGACTTATGACTTTCAATTAAATGACTTATGACTTTCAATTAAATTCATTAATTGAATCTATTCTTCCAATTACTCACAATTAAATCCTTATTCCCCAAATATCCATCCCTCCAAAATCACTACTATTCTCCCACCCCAACACCACGCCCACCACCACCACCACCATTAAAGCCTCTTGTTTCTTTTTATTTATCATATGTTCTTGATGTTCTATTTACTTTTGTCTTTACTAGAAATTTACTACTACTATCATAATTTGAATTTATTACTTGATTTCCAAGAGTTGGGTCATTAATTCAAATAAAATATGGGCTCTTTTAATTGAGGATTTCATCTTTCATCTAAATGGGTTAATTGTAGTTCACGGGTTTGAATGAATTACTATTTGGAAATAGGTTGTATAAGTGTAGAAGAACACTTTAATGAATCTAGTATTAACTGCATATTCTTTTTAATAATATTTTTTCATTCAAAAATTCCTAATTTCCTCACAATTACTTTACCTATCAACCCACAGATTAACTCCCCTAATTTTTTCTTTTGATGTTCAATTGAGCTCATCGATTTTATTATTAAAAGTGCTAATTTTATCCACAATTAGTACAATCTAGGGTTTCTTATTTGAATTTTGTGCTCTAACATATAAAGTAATCTCTCAAGTGACGTTGACAATTTGGCTTTGATATGTTATCTTATCGTTTTCCTTTTCCCCAATTTTCTCCCTAAGAATTTCAAAATTCGTGAACTTTTTGAAATTTTAATGCTTTATTTTAATGTTTTCTCTAACACATCTACGCCATTTAAAAACAAAAGAAAAAGTAGCAAGTGTCAAAGGAATAATAGTACAAAGAAGAAGTATTAGTTGTGAATGATTGATTTGAAGATGAAGAAGATGGTCTTAATTCACCTGCCATGATTTGCTGAACAAGGGTTTTAATGGTGGGAAATTTTGAGAATGGACGAAGCATTCCTTTAATATATAAGCAATTTACATTTAATAATATTTCTGTCATATTTTAATGGTGGTGGTGGTGGTAGTGGGAGAATGGTGGTGATTGGGAGGGTAGAGAGAGGTTGGGGAAGAAAGGTTTCATTGGGTGTAATTGTGTAATTAGTTTTGATTAATGAATTTAGTTGAAAGTCAAAGGTCATTTACCTAGGCCAACGTTCATTTAGCAGGTTATCCAGCAAAATGACTGTATCAGTACCATGTTTAGTGATTTGAAGGTTGTTGTATGTACAAAAAAACTTCGAGGTTGTTTATTCTAAAATGACTAAATTTCAAGGTTGTAGTTGGTAATTGATCATATTATTATTTATTTTAAATTTTTTTCCAAATGGTCGTCTCAATACCCTAGCGATTCGACAGCAATAACACGTAACATATGTTCCAAACTTTGATTTATCGTCTGTGTGTGCCCATCCATCTATGGTTGAAATGACGTATTATGTAACAAAGTAGCCCCAAAGCCTGTGGTAATGACTTCTAAAAATGTGACAGATAACAAGTATCCCGATCCGAGACAATTTGTAACCGCCCCGAATTATGAAGGCAAAGACTAATTGGAATTTAGTATTAATCAAGCGGAAGCTTGCTTTTGCCAGCGCAATAAAGGAGGTTACTTAAAGGATAAACCAATGTTCAAGTAGAATACTTGAGCCATAACAAAAGCAATATAACAGAAGTCTTAACTGTCTGAAATAAAAGAAAATTACAACCAAATCGAAATAAGTCCAAAGTTCAAATTACATCCTTAAAATAGTCCAAACCTAAATAATCAAACTAATAGTCTCTCAAATACAATAAAGAGATCTAAACAAAACGGGAGTCATATTCCAACTCGGGTTCAACTTCCACTCGCATATCCATTCTCCGTCGAGGTGCCATAAGGGTTTACTCTAATAACAAAACCATTGGAAAAACATACAAAGCATAGTAACAACAAAAAGGCTGAGTATAACCACACTAGTCTTCGTCAAACAAGTTATTAAAACCTTTTTGATTTGAGTAAATTCATTTTGAAAGATGCTTTTTCATTTGATAAATCATATTATCATTTAAACCCAGTTCAATGGTTTGAAAGTAATTTCAAATTCTCAATTTTCATCATAAATCTTAAGATCTCAAAGTATCCAAATCAATTTCAAACTCATATCATAAGCTTGCTTGGGTACTCTGTGAGTCATCCTCTGACTTGTTTGGTAGTCGGTCTACCGTCTGCGACATGTCTAGCAAGTGTAACATAATGGTATTGTGAATAATACGCGCTCAACATTGGTGAGTCGTTTTCTAATAACAAAACCATTGGAAAACATACAAAACATAGTATTAGCAGAAAGACTGAGTGTAAACACACTAGTGTCCGTCAAACAGCTTATTAAAACCTTTTTGATTTGAATAAAATCATTTTGAAAGATGCATTTTCATTTGATAAATCATATTATCATTCACACCGAGTTCAATGGTTCTATAGTAATTTCAAATTCTCAGTTTTCATCATATATCTTAAGATCTCAAAGGATCCAAATCAATTTCAAACTCATATCATAAGATTTCATGGGTACACTGTGAGTCATCCTGTGACTCGTTTGGTAGTCCTTCTACCGTCCGTGACGTGTCTGACAACTGTAAGACAATGGTATTGTGAATAATACGCGCTCAGCATTGGTGAGCCGTTTAATCATGCACACAACATTTATTGTGGCATACATACCTGCCATTTAGGCTAAAAAATTTTTGTATATAATAAATACCTTGTAATTTCAATAGCATTTGAAAAGTCAAAAAAAAATTAATTTTTTCCATATGATAAACATATTTTATTTGCAACATAGCAAAACGTACATTTTTTACAATATAGCAAAAATCAAATCATAATCTTTCTCACATGGGTAAAACATGCTTGGCTTAATCATATCATCAGACGTAACTTTTGTATTATATTAGGCCATCAATAGCTTGTGTGGAAATGCATCGTAATAAAAAGTGATTAAAATTCAATACAATTTTTCTAAGAAACCAGAAATATGTTTTGTTTCAATCTTTCTTAAAGTAAATATAATTTAAAAGAGCTTCAAAATTCATTCAAAACAACTAGAATATAGTTCATAAGTCTATAAAATAATTTTGACAAAAGATTTCATACAACACTATTTGCTTAAATACGAGAGATAGTTTTGCTGGTAATAAAATTGTCTATTGATTTACAAAATACATATTAATTCTCCAACAAGGCCCAAATTAATCAAGTCATTATAATACGTTAATTGAAATGAATTTAATGTTGTCCCATCAGATTATAATTGGTTATGACAACTTATTAAAATTTAACCATTATTTTCGACAATTTAGGTATTTACCGTTATTTAAATGATGTTTTAAATCCATAAAATTTATAAGCCATCTAAGTAAAACTTATTTTATACTATGAGGCCATAGGTTACTAACACAATTATAAATTTTTGATGTATGTCTATTTTTATTCAAATTTAATTAACAATATTGCACCTTTAAATAATTAAATAATATTTATTAATTTGATAAATTAGTAAATAATTAATAATTAGCTTAATAAATTTAACTAAAGTTCTAGAAGTCATATAATACTTTTATTAGCCCATTTAATCTTATAAATGTCAGGTATGATATTGTATTTTTTTATATAGGGATTTTATTGATAAATCAAATAAAATCGGTTTAAAACTATTGATAAATCAAATAAAATCGGTTTATAAAATAATAAAAAAACTTTTATGGTGTTCTAGAAACTATTTTAAGGAATATAAAGTTTCAAATAACCATTAAAGGTTGTGTGGGGTATTTTTAATAATTAATATTGTTATTTTACCGACAAACCAAATAAAATTTGTTTAAGTCCATATATAGTCTTGAAAATCCATATAATGTTTTCAACATGTATTTTACTGTTTTCTAACTTACCGATTATTAATAACCGAGTAAAAATTATTAAGGTCCTTAAACGTCAACAAAATGTTCCCAAAATTTTACCAAATTTAGTTATTTTCTATGAGTATGTGATAAAAATTTCAAGTCTATATGTATTCATTTGGTAATTATTTTATATTTTACTATTTCACAATTTACCGATAAACAATTTAACTACTACTTAAAATTCATGAAAAATTCCAAACTTAATATATTCTAGCCAAATCTTGTTGGATACATTATAATATGATTTTATTAATTAGTTTTATTGATAAAGAGCTTATCTAATACCATGTTTTATAATAAGAGTATTTAACACCTTAAAATCCGTTAAAGTATTAATTTAATGAATAAATTTCAAAAAAAATATTTAAGAGATTTTTTTAACATATGGCTACTGAATATTACTTTTAGAATGCATTTCAAATATTTTCCAAGTCCATATAAACATTTTCATCACAATTCCGTTCACAAAGTAGAATCATGCCTCTAAACGTACAACCATTTATAAAATTGACATGCATGATGCCCACAATAATAATGCATGTAATAAATTATTTCTTACTCAAAATTATCATTTTGATATTATAAGAACTTCTCTTTGAGAATTTTATTTTTAAAAACAAGTTCATATAAAACTTCCCAACTTATTCTTAAATCTTTTAAAAATCACCCTTTTTGTACATACCTCAACTCTAAGCCTATATAAGTATTTTGTAAGCTCCTACGTAAGCTCCGATGCGTTCTTAGAAGTGGTTCCAACTTTAGGTCCTTGCCCTTCAAGTCTCAACTTACCCTCTTTAACTAAACACATTGCATTTATCCAAAAATCAATAACAACTTCAGATTTCTAATATGCACTTAACTTTCCATAGTTGGAGTTATTAAACTAATACTTGTGATGATTTTAACGTATTGGAGTATACTTATTATGTTGAGCAACATACTTAATCAAGTCCCATAATTTTACTTCAATGTTGTAAGTAACAAAATTTGTAAGTTTGCAGAAATACTTTTTTTTTAGTTTTCGATTTTTGTAGATCTATACAAGTGATGATTTTTCTTCGTTTAGTCACAAAATATATATTTATAACATACTTAATTTATGGAAAATATTTCATATAAAAATCATTTTATATACACATGTCCTAATATAAGTTGTAAAGACAAAGTTTGTAAACTGGAAATTAGAATACTTTATAAGAATGGTCCAAAGTGGTATGGATGAAGTATAGTAAAATGAATAATGTGTTTATGAAATTCTTATGTTCATAAACTTCATATAGATAGTCTTTTTGTAAGGAAATGAAAGTGCTTTTGTTGGCGGTAATTAGAAATGACCTTGTATGTGTGATACCCCAGATTTAGCTTGAAAAGGGATTGATAAACTACTCATATCAACAAGGTGAATCTTCTTTTCATGGGAGTCCATTTGCCAAGAACTCCACAGTTAAGCGTGCTTGGTGTGGAGCAATCTTAGGATGGGCGATTTCCTGGAAGTTTTCCGAGTGCGCACGAGTGAGGCCAAAGTGGGTTGGAAAGTCATGTGTTGGTTTGTGGGGCCAGTCTACAGTCTTCATTAGTAGTCACCGGCGGTCCGTTAGGCCGGGGTGTTACAAATGGTATCAGAGCCGACCTACGACCGTGGCTGATTGTGTGTTCAGTGCACCTAGCGGGAGAAAAGATCCTGAAACTACGATCCAACGAGGACGTTGTATTCTTAAGTGGGGGTGAGTGTGATACCCCAAATTTAGCTGGAAAAGCGATTGATAGACTACTCATATCAACAGGTGCATCTTCTTTTCATGGGAGTCCATTTGCTAAGAACTCCACAGTTAAGCGTGCTTGGTGTGGAACAATCTTAGGATGAGTGACTTTCTGTGATGTTTTCCGGGTGCGCACGATTGAGGCCAAAGTGCGCTGGAAAGACTTGTGTTGGTTTGTGGGGCCAGTCTACAGTCTCCATGAGTAGTCATCGGCGGTCCGTTGGGTCGGGGTGTTACAGTATGTGTTTATATGAATACTTTAAGGAGTATATGATGATTTGACTAATCAGAACAGCAACTACTATGCACTAAAGTGGGCGTTTTTCAAGTGGTTTTAGTTAGGTTTTGAAGTAAAAACATGTAAGACTTGTAGAGATTTTTGAGGGAAGTTGTTTGAATGAGTTTGTAAGTGTATTAGGTGACAATTGATGAGTGAAATGAAGATGATGGAAGGGCTAATTTCTACAGAATAATCAAATTTTTTTGGCCCTTGTATTTGGTCTTTGCATGCATGTAATGATTCCCAACATAGATTAGAGCAAAAGGGGTTCTTGGGTAGAGATTTTAGCTTGTATATGTAAGTCTACAAAGGGCTATAAGGGGGGTTAGGGATAGCTTTAACATGGCTGGTTGGAGCTATGTTTTTGATTATTTTTGTCCATCATTTGATCTATTAAAGTGTAGAAAAGGTTTATCTAAGATAGTTTAAAGTTTGGGTAAAAATTGTTGTACATGTAACAAGTTATGTAATTTGTACTATATGTTTAAAAATCACTTGTATATGTGTATGAAACTAATTTACTCACATCATGGTTAAATAATATGCTCGGGTAAAAATTAAAATTTCCTCGAACTGTTATCGGTATGCTCAAGTTTAAGTTTTACCTTCGAAGTTTATGTTACTTGTTAAGATTCATAATCACATTACGAATTAAAATGTTTCTAATCATCTTAGAAATTTTTCGAATTTCTACCATCACTAATTAAATTTTAATTAGTGACGAACAAATAATTAAAAAAAATATATGCACTAAAATTACTAATGAAATTTCATTAATAATGCAACTGTTTCACAATGGTACGGGGCACACCATGAAAACAAACAACATACTTACTGTAAGCTCATGCTAACTATTTCATCTCCCATCGACAGTTCATAGGAATAAAACATGTGGACTTTGTTAAACGATCCACTATCACCACAAGACATAATCATCCGAATTTCTCTAAGGCCACCCCATAATGAGGTCCTGCGATAGATCATCCCATTTGCACACTGAAATTTGAAAGGTTAAAGTAAACCACCTTGTTGTTTATGTTCCCTTTTAACCTTTTTATAGGTTAAAGAGCGAGAGACCAACTCAATGATATTCTTTTTCATCCGAGACCACCAAAACATTAGCTTGAGATCTTGGTACATTTAATCTTTTCCAAGGTAAACTAGAAAACTTCGAATTATGAGCTTTATACAATATACGCTCCTTTAAAGTCTTTCGTATAGTAAACATAAACAACCAGGTGGTTTACTTTGAACCTCAATCCTCAATCATCATGAATAAAAAATACCTTGGTTTTCCCTTCACGTGCTTTCTCCTTTAACTCACCAGTTTGGGATCGCATGTTTAGATCGCTCTGATATTAAAATATTTCAAACTCTATTATCGATATAGATCTTACACTTGACTTCGTACAGATGATGCCGCCATATCTTGAGAGCAAACAAAGTAATAGCTAACACCAAATCGTGAGTGGGGGTAATTAACCTCGTATGTCTTCAACCATCGTGAAGCGTATACGATAACCTTGCGGTCCTAAATAAGCACACATCCCAAACCCTTCTTTGACACGTCGCTATAAACCGAATTATCTGATTTGGGGTTAGTTAGAGTAAGAGCATGTGCGGTAGTTAATTGTTCTCTCCAATTCATGAACATTTGTTAACACTCCTCGGACCACTAAAATTTCTTGTCCTTTTTCATTAAAGAAGTAATAGGTCAAGCGATACGAGAATAATCTTTAAGAAATCATTTCTAATACACAACAAACCCCAAGAAACTCCTCACCCCCATGACGTTCTTTAATGATGACTATTTATGAACATACTGCCTCCACGTGCGCATGGTTAATTGAAACGCCCTCTTTAGAAATAAAATGTCCCATAAAAGACACTTTCTGTAACCAGAATTCGCATTTTTGACAACTTTGCGTACAACTGATGTACCAAGATCGGGTCTTCCGGATTCACGATCTTGCACACAATCAACCCTTTCAATTTCAAGCAGAATGATGGAGTGTTCTTCACAAAAGATGCGCACCAAACAACCCAAGAAACCAATTCTTGGTTTCTAAAACAACCCCTATCAGTACCGTTCTTGGTTTCACTTACCCACGAAAATGACCCACACTCCTCCCTTGAGTTTCACTCAATCTTGGAGATGACACCCTAGTTGTTCCACAATCTAGAGGTGTAGAAAGTGCTCCACACTTTCTTGGCAAGGCTTAAGAATGAAGACAAACACACAAGCAAATAATGGAAATTAGAAAATTATTTCACAATAAAGAAGCTAATGAATGATTTTATTGATGAATCAAAAGTTATCTATACAATGAGAATATGACCCTTTATATAGGCACCAAAACAATAGAAGCACATTCCTAGCACATGGCTTTTAAAAACACAAGTAGCCATGTGACTAATTAAAAAGTCACTTGCTTATTTTTATAAATACAAGAACAATCTAATTACTTCTAATTATAAGCTATTATTTGTCCTCTTTTGTAAGTTGTATAGATCTCCTTCTCCTTAGCCATATTAAAGCATGTGTACTCATGCTAAAGTTTTGAAAACCTACGCCATGTCAAACATGGTGCAAAATCCCCTTCTTAGAAAAGTTTTGTCCTCACTTCTAAGTCCTCCACGAGTCGTTATTGTATAAACCATCAATCATTTACTTAACATGCAAATAATGAATTGCTGCTATTATTTTCAAAATGACGTATACTGATATATAAGCCCAAATCTTGTTCACCTTGCTGCAAATAAACAATTGATTTGTCACCAAAAGAACAAAGGACGTATGATTTTATTCAATAGCCTTTGCCATGTAACATGCCCTTTTGAATCTTCTCATCAATGGACTGAATTATGTCAGCCCCTATGCTAATATGAACATAGGCTTCCCAACATGTACTATCTTTATAGTTCAATGTCTGCCATATGCATGCCCTAGCTTTTGATCAAATTAAGTTAGAAACCATGTTTGCTAAAATCATCAAGCATGTAAGGATGATTACCCTCACTTGCATGATGAACCAAACTCATAGATTAAACAAACTAACCAAGTTGATTAGCTTGCTTGTGTTGCCACAATTCCAACTAACTTGTTGCATTTTACCCTATTTAGAAACAATTCTACCCCGAATTTTTGTAGGATAAAACTCAACAAATCAATTCACATGAACGTAATCCACTAAAGGCGATTTTTCAATCACAAAATCCACATTGACAAGCTCATGCTACCTAGTTTGCACCGCTCTTAAACTAACCTCCAATCTTGGATAAGCATCAATCACTTCGAAGAACTCTTTTTTAGAACCAATATCCTCCATGCAAGTTGTCTCAACAACCTCTTCAAGATCTTTAACACTCTCAACACCAGGTGTTTCAACCACTTCTTCAAGAATTTCGACAATCTCACCACAAGGCGCATCAATAACTACGTCATCATTTGATTCTTGAATATCATTATGAGAACATGATGTTTGTTCTTCAACATGCTTGGGAATTATATAAACTCTAATTCTAGGCGGATTATCGTAAGGATCATATTCATGAACAATCACTAGTTTTGAGTCACCATATTGTCTTTGCAATTTTTCTGAAATGTTCTCTTTTCATAAGAAAGACACATTGCCATCTTAAATTCATATATTTGGCCCCAAACATTCATCAATTGTTCATGCAAATTATCAACTTGCACCCATTACCCATGTTGTTCACAAAATCTCTTTTACATCTTTAAGATTTTTCTCCTCATCTTCTAATGATTGTAGCTTGATTTAATATTCTAATGCATGTTCTAGTTTATCAAATACTATAAACTTGTTCATGTTTGACTTTGATGATTTCATATTCTAGTCTCAATAAAGGTGAATAAAGAAAAGAAAAGAGAATTCGAAAAGCAATTGTGCACCAAAAAAAAACTAAAAATCAAAATTGACACAGTACAAATTCAGAATCTGTGTGTCCCATATTCCCTACTATAAACCCAACCAAACCAACTCCAAGTATGTTGAAACTTGGTAAAAACAAACTCCAAGATGTCCACAAACATCTCCAAGTGAAAAAACACACATCCACGGTCTAGCTAGATCACAATTAAAAGTTTACTACACAGATGCACATTGAACTGATTCTGTGACCTTTTCTCAAAAACACTTGCACATCTTTTTTTCCCACAACTCCAATGACTACACAACAAGACCTACGTAAAATAGACTAAAAAATAACCAAAGTGAAAAAAAGAAACAATGAAAAAGACTCAAAAATGAAGGTGAAAGAAGGAAAATACAGAAGATAAAACAAATGAGACTCTCATGTACTTTGCAAAATAACGATGAAATGTGTTGTTGAAGA
Source organism: Amaranthus cruentus (assembly GCA_019425755.1). Classification (NCBI taxonomy): domain Eukaryota; kingdom Viridiplantae; phylum Streptophyta; class Magnoliopsida; order Caryophyllales; family Amaranthaceae; genus Amaranthus; species Amaranthus cruentus. Next base: position 3,577,519 of record CM033465.1, on the reverse strand, counting down.
AACCTATAAAACGTAATAAAAAGTGCAAAAATGATGTGGTTTAATGAATATAGGATAGGTACTGATAATTTAGTGAAAGATGAGAGCAAAATAAAAGATTCTTGATTTGTTTTCGAAGGAAACTTACCAAGCTACCCGGATTTGATCAATTTCGGGCAATCTGTAAAGAAACGTGCATATCTGCTTCACTACTCCACCAAATCCAATAATTCCAAAGCCAAAAGTTCACCAACTCAATACGAAATGTTGTTGTTGACTTTGGCTGCATCTTTCCAATAAAACCAATTGAATTATGCACCCCAAAAGGATTTAAAGGCTCATGATTTAGATTATCATGTGTATGTAATTTAAAGAAGAGAATTGAAACAATATTACCAACATTTCAAATCGTGAAATTCCTAATTCCTTCGTGCTGCTGTTCGTTTTTGCCTTTAACAGTGGTGTATGTGCCCTTTAGCAAATCATTCCCTGATACCAATTTTCAACAAGATCGGGTCCTTTGGATTCACGATCTTGCACACAATTAACCTTTTCAATTGCAAGGAGAATGATTGAGTCTTCTTCACTAAAGATGCGCACCAAACAACCCAAGAACCAATTCTTGGTTTCTAAAAAAGCCCTTACCACTTCTGTTCTTAGTTTCACTAACCCACGAAAATAACCCACACTCCTCCCTTGAGTTTCACTCAATCTTGAAGAGATGACACTCTAGTTGTTCCACAATCTAGAGGTGTAGAAAGTGCTCCACACTTTCTTGGCCAGGCTTAAGAATGAAGACAAACACACAAGAAAATAATGGAAATTAGAAAATTATTTCACAATAAAGAAACTAATGAATGATTTTATTAATGAATCAAAAACTATCTATACAATGAGAATATGGCCCTTTATATAGGCACCAAAACAATAGAAGCACATGCCTAGCACATGCCTAGCACATGGCTTTTAAAAACACAAGTAGCCATGTGACTAATTAAAAACTCACATGCCTATTTTACAAATACAAGAATAAACTAATTACTTCTAATTATAAGCTATTATTTGTCTTCTTTTGTACTTATGCCAAAGTGTTGAAAACCTGCGTCATGTCATATTCAAGCGTGTGTATTTATGCCAAAGTGTTGAAAAGTTGCGTCATGTCAAACATGGCACAACTTATGCTCTCAAAAGGTCTGTAAAACAGACGTAGAAGTCCTTCATGTTCAGATTGATCCTTGTAATATAAAAATATATCATCAATAAAACTTAAACCTTATCCAAATAAGCACTAAACACTTAGTTCATTAGACACATAAAAGCAGCAGGGGTATTTGTTAACCTAAAAGGTAATACTGTGAACTCAAAATGTCCGTATGAGGTTCGAAAATTCATTTTATGGATACCTGCCTTCGAAATCCTAAATGATAGTACCGTGACCTAAGATTCATCTTTAAAAAGATCCGTGTGTTCGTTAATTAATCGAAATAATCGTCAATCCACAGCAATGGGTATTGGTTCTTGATGATCACTTTATTTAACGCCTTATAATCAATGCACAGTCTTAATCTGGCGTCCTTCTTCCTTACAAACAACACTGAAGCGCCTCATAGTGAAACTCTTGGGCTTATATAGCCCTTGTCCAATAGTTTCTCAAGTTGTGACTTCAGCTCTTCCATCTCTGTCGGAGCCATGCGATACGGAGCGTTAGAAATTAGTCTCATTTCTAGCACTAGGTCGATGAGGAAATCGATCTTCCATTGAGGTGGTATTCATAAAATTTCTTCAGGGAACACGTACACAAGCACACTCACAATAATAATATCCACAGTTATTAAAATTATGATTCTAATCTACGATTCTATATTTTACGATATAAAATCAAGCGAGCGATTTGAATCGTAGGTAGAATTGTAAGTTGGTAGAATCTTACTATTCTAATTACAATAAAATTTGTAGAGGTAGAATCATAACAAGATTCTACAATTCTACGATTTAGCGACCCAATTCTAAAAACTTAGTCTGAAATTTTATTAATTTTTCTTATGTATTATCTTTCATTAATTTTTTCATTCGATTGAACGATCCAATATCATACTATTTAAAAAACCAATTTCTTTTATCGGTATGAAGATTCAAAATAATTATTAATTATTTTTCCATTATCATTCTTAAAATGAATTGAATGAACTTTAATTCACAAACTTAAATTTTAAGATGAAAATATTACGATTAAATAGCAAATTTAGGTTTATTGTAGAATCTTACGATGCTACGATTTAATTATACCGATTCGATACTACCTCTCTTAATAATTCTAATTAGAATCTCGATTTTAACAACTTTGGTGATATCATTAGGGTTTAGTAACTTCTTCTTCTCTTAGCTGATATGACACAAATACAAGGGATGCTTGTGTCATACCAACTTTCGTAACTCCAAAGTTGACACTAGGTTCAATCTACAGTTGTTCATGGGCGGGCCACCCGCAAGGCTCGACCCACCCGGCTCGAAAAATGGGCGGGCATGGACAACGTTTTTCAAAAACATTTAAAGTTTGGACGGGTAATACTCGCCCGCCAAGATAAATGGGTAGATTTTTTAGGTACTACCCGTCCGCTACCCCCCTTAGCCCGCCCATGAACATCTCTAGTTCGATCTTCCCCTTGAGGTTCTTCCTATATCTCACATCCTTCCCGAATGGCCATTTCAACAGTAGCCTTATACAATCTAATAAATAGTAGCCTTATACATTCCTAACACATAAATTACTAGGAAAAACAATTTTTCCAATTTTCAAGGGTGCCTCTTTATATAACTTATTATAACTATAATTTTCTAAACGAAATGGCTACGGTATAAGACAATTTTTCAAATGACTCTAAATTTAATGTTTCCACCCTACTTTTAGCCACAAAAGAACATGTGGTACCTGAAATAAACAATACATTAACATATACGCAGTAAGTGGTGAATGCACTTGTAACTATATTCGCCAACTGGTCAGCCTCCCTTGAATTGACTCCAAATACTCACCCACTAGTCTATTGAATATTTACTCCACCTCCTTGATTTCCGACACGAGGTGCTCCTACAATGTATACTCTATTTGCTTCTACTCAGCCTCTACCACCATTAGCATGTAAAATCTAACACATATCACCACACACATGTTATCTAACCTCTTATGAATCAAGGTCCTAAACAAAAACACACACACACACACAAATCACATATTAATATTTGTTCACACATCGAAGCCACTCTTTACAATCAAGGCATTACTATACTCAATAATATTAAATGATTAAATCACTAAAATTCAATGTTCCTTATTTGCAAAAACAACCAGAAACTTTGCAGCCCTTGTTGGACAACTTATGGATTTCAAATTGAAAGTCCAACTTCACTAATGCGTCCAAAAGGTATTTATTACCTTGGACACTAAATTTCATAGTTTTTCACACCCGTTTATTATTTTTAATTCATTTTAGCATTAAAGCGATGTTTAATTCAATCGGGTGTAAAAATGTGAAACGTAACGCACCCGAACAATGAAGGCACACGGCATGTGTCCTAAGACAAATGATTTTGTCTGAAGTTAAGTTTACATAATTGTATTTTTTAATAGTTCCTTTAATCTCGTTAATCAATGCATCAAATCTCAACCACAATGCAAAAATCATAACACAACGTATATATATCATCACCCAAATATCAAAAAAATTAAATCAACCAAAAATCATAAATGATCCAATCTAAACATAAAATATATATTCTTGACTCCATTTTCTTGTTTTTATTCTTATATCCATATTTCATGCATATACATATATAATATAACTAAATCCTTAAAAACAAAAAACCAAAATTCCTATGTGATGATCAACAACCATATATTATGAACACATAAAGCTTTTATTTTCTAAATCATCATGTCCCGCACTCTTTTTAAATTTTGAATCATGTAAAACATATTTATAAATGTTATATGTAATACACACGCACACATATACACACACAAAACCTCATATATCATATGAAACCATGAATAAAATGCACATATACGTTTTCATCAAGTATACCATATTGTCACCTATATATTTTTTTCTATATTAATCAAATAAAGAAGTATGTATCCTTTAAACAAAGTAAACTTTTGTCATAGATTTATGTTGAGAAAAGTGGCGATATAATACACAGTTTCTCCCTTTTTGTTGTTAGATGAGCCAAAATAATCAATCCAATCAAACAAACAATAATAATCCCACAGTCAAGCACAATAAAGTAAAAATGCGGAAAGTAAAGCACACACGATATTTACGTGGAAAACCCAATGCGGGAAAAAACCACGGGACCGTAAGTGGTACCACACTCTTCCAATAATCACCAATAAAATTAATGGGTACAACCAAAATCCTCTCTAGACAATACTAGAGGCAATACAAACACCAAACAACCCTAAAACATCACTCAAAAGTTGTAAAATAATAATTAGGATAAATTAGGGCAAAATACAAATTACCCACTTACAGTGCACAAAATGAAAATCCAACCGTTGAATATGTAGGTTGGGTAGGCAAGAACACCGTGTCAAAATTTGACGAAAGTCGGAGTACGAATGGCCTTCGATAGGATCGACGCAACGTCACGCGTAACCGTTTCTTCTCCCTGCCGTGCACCTTCTGTTTTTGTTTTATGTGTGTAATCTTAATTCACCAAAAAGTTGCTGCCCTATTATTCCCTTTTATAGCTTTGCCCTCTTTTTTTTTCTTTTTTTCTTTTAATTAATAAATAAGCCCATAATATATTAAACCCCAATATTTAATATTATTACAAGGGCGTTCCTCCAAGTGGGAGGGAATAACCCAAAAAATCTCCCCCTCACTCCAACTTGGGGGGTATGACAAGCCCCGCTTTCGAACGACACAACTCTAACTTGTCCCTAGATAGGATCTTAGTCAACATATCCGATCCATTTTCATGAGTACTGATCTTCATAAGCTCAAAAGTTTTCTCTTCTATCTGATTTCGAATCCAATGATACCTCCTTCGTATATGTTTCGTTCGACCATGATAGGTAGCATTCTTAGCTAGGTGAATTGCACTCTGACAATCACAATGTAACAAATAATTGTCTTGCTCCAAGCCCAACTCTTCAAGAAAGTCCCTCATCCACGGTAACTCTTTACCAGCTTCAACAGCTGCCACATACTCTGACTCAGTCGTCGATAGAGCAACACATTTTTGCAATTTAGATTGCCAAGAGACAGCTCCCCCTGCAAATGTCATCATGTAACCAGAAGTAGACTTACTAGAATCAATATCACTTGACATATCAGCATCTGTGTAACCATCCAACACAGGTTCGCTAGGATCAAAACATAAACTAACTCTAGAAGTACCCCTGAGATACCTTAGAATCCACTTAACTGCTGTCCAATGCTCCTTTCCAGGATTAGACATAAACCTGCTAACTACCCTAACAGCATGGGCTATATCAGGCCTAGTACATACCATAGTATACATCAAACTACCTACGGCGGAGGAATAAGGCACATTTTTCATCTTCTTCTTTTCTTCATCTGTTGTAGGACATTTTTCGCAACTCAATTTCATATGCACTGGCAGTGGAGAGCACACAGATTTAGCATTGTTCATATTGAACTTTTTCAGCACCTTTTCAATGTATTTCTCTTGTGATATCCACAATTTCTTATTTTTCCTATCACGAGAAATACGCATGCCTAAAATTTTTTTCGCAGGGCCAAGGTCCTTCATAGCAAAGGACTTGCTCAAACTAGCCTTTAAGTCAGCAATCTTGTTGGAATCACGACCAACAATCAACATATCATCAATATATAACAAGAGAATGAGAAAGTCACCTTCAGCAAAATTCTTCACAAACACGCAATGATCAGCATATGTCTTGTGGAAGTCATTATCAACCATGAATGACTCAAATTTCTTGTACCATTGCCGAGGCGCCTGCTTAAGACCATACAAACTCTTCTTTAATCCTTACACACAAGTTTCTCCTTTCCCTTAACCTCGAAGCCTTCAGGTTGCTCCATGTAGATTTCCTCCTTTAGGTCACCCTGGAGGAAAGCAGTCTTCACATCAAGTTGCTCAATCTCCAAATTCATGCTGACAGCCAAATTAAGTACAACCCTAATTGAAGACATCTTCTCCACTGGAGAGAAAATCTCATCAAAATTAATCCCTTTCTTCTACTCATAGCCTCGCACCACAATCCTAGCCTTGAACCTAGGTGGTTGACCATCTTCTCCAGGCTTCAGCTTAAACACCCATTTATTCTTGAGTGCTTGTTTGCCGTTAGGAAACTTTACTAGATCATAAGTGTGATTCTCATGCAAGGAATTCATCTCATCCTGCATGGCATTGTACCACTCCTTACTTTTCTCATGCGACATAGCCTCTTGAAAATCTTCTGGCTTTCCCCCATCAGTTAGTAACACAAACTCTGTAGTAGGATACCTCATAAAAGGATGTGGTCCTCTGGCAGATCTTCTCACATCATCAGGTTATGGTTGCATTTCAACAACTAGTGGCTCAACTTCAGGTTGATCATCATGACCATGATCACCAATATTGTCATCATCATGCTGAATATCTCCCCCTTCAACTCTAGCAGTCATCTGTGGTAAGACTGGATCAAAAGTGATTGGAGTATGAGAGGATGTTTGTTGCTTTGGCTTTTCAATATCTTCAATAGTCTGATCTTCAAAGAACACAACATCTCTGCTTCTGAGAACTTTCCTATCTACTACATCCCATAACTTGTACCCAAGAGCATCTTCAGAGTACCCCAAAAATATACACTGCTTTGTCTTCTTATCTAACTTGGATCTCTCATCTCTAGGAATGTGAACAAAAGCACGACATCCAGATACCCTCAAGTGCTTGTAGGAGACATCTTTATCGGTCCAAACTTTTTGAGGAACATCACCATCAAGAGGATTTGAAGGTGAAAGGTTAATCAAGTACACAGTTGTAACCAATGCCTCTGCCCCGAAAGACTTGGACAACTTTGCATGAGAGAGCATACATCGGATTCTTTCTTCAATTGTTCTTTTCATCCTCTTTGCAACTCCATTCAATTGAGGTGTCTTGGAACTGTTTTCTCAAGCTTGATACCTTGACTCTTGCAGTAGCTTTCAAATGGGCCTTTGTACTAACCACCATTATCAGCTCTCACAACCTTGAGCTTTCTACCTGTTTCTCGCTCAACTCTAGCCTGAAACTCCTTGAAAGCAGAAAGTACCCGATCCTTGGTTTTCCACACAGTAACCCACACTTTTCGAGAATAATCATCAATAAAAGAAACAAAGTAAAGAGCACCACTATGGGATTTAGCATCCATAGAACATACATTAGTATGGACAAGATCAAGAGGATACTTTCTCCTAGATGGGGGGCGAGAATGAAAAGCAACCCTATGTTGTTTACCAGCTAAACAATCAACACAAGATTTAAGAGACATACCTGAAACATCAGGGAGATATTGCTTCTTAGAGAGCATCTGCATACCTTTCTCACTCATATGGCCAAGTATATTATGCCATAACTCACTAGAACATTTATCTACAACATTTACCTCACCCGTGCAAACCTTGCTTCTTACCTTAGCCCGCTATAAGATTCCCCTTGCAGAGCTTCCACTTACCATCATTGAAGTGGCTGAAGTAACCCTCTTCATCAAGCCTACCTATAGAAATGAGATTTAATCTGATATCAGGAACGTGTCTAACATTTCTCAAAATTAGCTTGCAACCGGTGGAACTCTCCAAGTAAATAGTGCCTTTGCCGACAACCCTGGATGACTCATCATTCCCCATTCTAACACTACCAAAATCACCACTAGTATAGGACGAGAAGTAGTCTTGATGCGGAGTAAGATGATACGAAGCACCCAAATCAATCACCCAATTGCAGTCATCACCAGCTACATTCAAACACTGTTTATCACCAATGAAGAGCAAATCATCATCACTGATTGCTAGAGCTGTAGTATTTTTCTCTTCAGTGTTCGACTCAGAGGAATAATCCTTTTTATCTTTTGACTTGTCTCTTTTCATCTTTCTGTAGAACCTCTTAATATGACCCGGCTTGTCGCAGTAATGACAAATAATTCTACTCTTGGATTTAGACTTGTCTCTGGAATTGGCTCTACCTCGAGAAGCTCGATTTTTGCTTCTCCCCCTATTAGACTCTTGTGCAACATAATGAGCTTCAGAATGATTGGAGGAACCCATCTCCTTTCTCCTAGTCTCTTCATTCAGCAGACTAGCTTTGACACTCTCCATTGTCAACTTACCATCATGAGCAGAATTGCTAAGCGATACAAATAGTGTGTCCCAACTCTCTGGCTGCAGACAACTGATTAATCAAACCTTGAAAATCATTCAAATGTACTACCATGCTATTACCATCGTGAAATTCTAACTTTACCAATTTTCTCATCAATGACGCTTTAATTAAGGCGTTCTTCCTCTCATACATAGCCTCAAGTTTCATCCACAATTCCTAAGCATTCGTGTCATTGGAAATATGTTGGAGCACACTAACATCAACAATTTGTCTAATGGTTCCTACCGCTTTCCGATTCAAAATTTTCCATTTACTTTCATCATGACCAGTGGGCATAGACTCATTTAAGATTGGTTCATACAAATCTTTCACATAAAGAATATCTTCCATCTTAGTTTTCCACACAACGTAATTGGTAGAGTCCAAATAAATCATACCGTGCATACTAGATTTATCATCCATCATAAAACAACACAAGAATATCACCCAAGAAAATATAAACCAAGCTTTGATACCACTATGTTGAGAAAAGTGGCGATATAATACACACTTTCTCCCTTTGTGTTGTTAGATGAGCCAAAATAATCAATCCAATCAAACAAACAATGATAATCCCACAATCAAGCACAATAAAGTAAAAATGCAGAAAGTAAAGCACACATGATATTTACGTGGAAAACCCAATGCGAGAAAAAACCACGGGACCGTAAGTGGTACCACACTCTTCCACTAATCACCAATAAAATTAATGGGTACAACCAAAATATTCTCTAGACAATACTAAATACAAACACCCAACAACCCTAAAAAATCACTCAAAAGTTGTAAAATAATAATTAGGGTAAATTAGGGAAAAATACAAATTACCCACTTACAGTGCACAAAATGACAATCCAACCGTTGAATATGTAGGTTGGGTAGGCAGGAACACCGTCTCAAAATTTGACGAAAATCGGAGTACGAATGGCCTTCGATCGGAATGACGCAACGTCACGCGTAACCGTTTCTTCTCTCTGCCGTGCACCTTCTGTTTTTGTTTTATGCGTGTAATCTCAATTCATCAAAAAGCTGCTGCCCTATTATTCCCTTTTATAGCTTTGCCCTCTTTTTTTTCTTTTTTTCTTTTAATTAATAAATAAGCCCATAATATTATTACATGGGTCTTCCTCCAAGTGGGAGGGAATAACCCAACAGTTTAGTAAGGATAAAAAAGAATAGAATACAAAACACTTAAACATCGAAAACCAATCCTTAAATTATTTTCTCTTATCTCCATTTTTCTCTCTAAATTTCGATTAAACTAGAAAATGAAAGGGAAATTTTGTGATTTTACGCATCTAACATTCACATTTATATGTAAATTTAATGCCTTAACAAGCCACCTAAGCTTTAAATCCTAAGTTTAATTGTCCATAATATGCATTCACTACAAGAAAAATCATTTTTAGCAACAAGTTTTAGCAACGACTATATTTTTTTCGTTGCGAAAAATACATGTTGTTGCGAAATCCGTTGTTGTTGCTAAATAATTGTTGGCATAAAAAAAAATTAACTTTCCCACCACTTAAAAAAACTTCCCGGTATAAGCCACTTTTTTGCAACGAAAAATTTGGTTATTAAAGTTTAATAAATAATTCGTAACTGTATATATTGTTGCAAAAAATCATTAAACATACAGATACAATAAAAGCGTTGCAAAAACTCTTATAATTATAATTTTTAGCAACGACTTGGATACCTTAGTCCCAAAACACGATTGGCAAGATGTAGCTACCTATAGGGTAAGTTGTACCACATATTATTCTTCCTCTAAAGGTCCACTACTATTGCTGCTAGCTTTATTGATTTTACTCCATTTCACTGTCATTTTAGTATATGATCAAAAACTCTGTTGGGCCAAACTAATAAAAAATAGACTACACGTCTTAAGCGATGTATCAAAAGTTATTGCATCTTTTGTTTTCATACATTCTTTCTGATTGAGTAACAGTAATACTGCTCATGATGGTTGGTTCTTTCAGATTGTTTAGCGAAATTCTTCAGCTTTGTGGGTGGCGAAGTGGAAAGCAAACAACAATGGTGGTAAGTATCTTATGCTTTAAATATTGTTAGAACGATTTTTATATATGTGTATGATATTACTCAACTAATAGTTAATTTATTTGATAAATACTTACCATTTGATCAATCAAAATCATTTGTTTAAGCTTAGAAATACATTTACAAGGTGTACATAGAAATTGCCAATAAAATCAATGGTCTGTATGTTTTTAGAGTTTTCACCAGAGATACTTGGTGAGAAATTGTAGGATATTGATGATCTGACTTAAATGCTGATACCAGGAGAAGATGAAGAAAGAAAAATAAAAGAGGTAAAGAACTAATGAAGTGAAGGTTATGCTGCAACTGCTTGGACACAAGTGCTACTCAGAAGAATACAGATTAGGGTACTTCAAAGTGCATTTCACTCGTAAATTTTTGCATAGGAAAGTTATATACAATAGGAAAATGATTTTAGAATATTGCCTAGTTCGTTACTTGTATATGAATTACGTACATTTTGGATGCACGATATTTGAGACGTGTGATATTTTGGTATATGAATTAATATATAATAACAATTGGTGATATTAGTTTAGTTGGTTATAAATTATTTATTAGTTTAATTTTCTAATTTATATATTGATTGTAGATTGTTTCATAAGGTAACAAAGTTGTTGCAAAAAATGTGTTTTTTGCAACAGTAATAGTCGTTGCTAAAAACAGTGTTCACAAATTTTACTTAATTGTTTTCCCTACAGTTAGATCGTTGCAAAAGATGAACTATCATGCATTGCAACAACTTTTATTGTTGTGAAAAACAGATATTTAACAACAATAAAAGTTGTAGCTAAAAATACAAAAGATTTGGGTACATTGATGGAGGAGTTACATGAACTCCTTCAATGCCCCCTACAACCGGCCACACCTCCTTAATTTCCCCTTTTTATTTTTATTATTTATTTCTTCTTTATTTAATAATTTGAGTACATTGTTCAATTAATTTGTAAGATGATAAAATACATTATGGGATAAAGTTTACACGATAAACACATGCACAACGAAATTTAAACGATAGCCAACCTAATATATACGTAATTTATAATTTTATTGTCTAAAATAAATTACACTAAATATTATTTAGATGACTCTAATACTATTGTAAATATGTTATTTGTAAACACATGCAATGTACGCGGTCCCTCAAGTTACACTGTCAAATTTTTAAATGCTAATTATATACTTCTATTAATAATTATTCGAATAGAAATATTATAATATCAACCAGTTGCAAAGGTGTGAAAGATAACAACTAAAGATGTATAGATAGTAGTAAGCAGCAACATCAACACTACAAAAAAGTTTTCATATACCCACCCTTATTTGCCCACGCTTAATTAAGTGTGGCAAGGTATTTGCATTAACCCACGCTTATTAAGTGCGGGAATACTACCCTCACTTATAAGTGTGGGAAAAAACATGCATATCAAATTTGGGTTAACATTTACCTATGCTTGTAAGCGTGACTATGAACACAAGTGCCCACACTTATAAGCGTGGGTATTAGCTTAATTAAAATAATTTTGAAAACAAAAACACGCGGGTATTGAAAGTCTTTTCATACTCTAATATTGTAATATCAAACTTACTGAATGTACATCCCCAAATCTGAAACTTACCGCATATACTAGTGGTATAAATCTTCTACATCAAAATTGTTCAAATTCCTCAAACGTATCCCAGATCTTCAAACGAATTATTCAAAATCAAAATTCTTTAATCTTGCTCTTTAAATTGCTAGCTGTTTTGAAGACATTTTACATTGATTTATAGTTTTGTATTGTAATATCTTGACAATAATATTATTTTGAGTATTATTAGATATTTTGTTTGTTACAATTGACAAACCTTTGTGAACTTAATGTAGTAATCAAAGACAATATACATAGGTATGTTTTGAAATATTCAAAACATTATATCATTTTATTTTTACCCTGATTTCATTAGCTTTTGTTAGTATAATAATTATTAATAATAATAATATTAAAAGTTTAAAATTAGTTATTAACAAAATAATGATTACTATAATATAAAAAAAATTAGTAGTGTAAAAGTTTTAGCTAATATTTTTTATATAATAATTATTATCTACACTACCCACACTTATAAGTGTGGAAATTCAGTTTATAAATCAATAGAAATGTATTCAATTTCCCCACGATTATAAGTGGGGCTTAAAGTGCACTTCTCCACACTTATAAGCGTGGCTGTAGGTGCATATGCCCACGCTTAATAAGGGTGGGCAAAATATCCCTACAAAATTTTTCCCTACACTTAATTAAGCGTGGGGAATCACTTTAGCCTCACATATAAGCGTGGGCAATGGCATTTTTAAGTGTGGGAGGAAACAACTTTTTTTTGTAGTAAGTAAGACATGTTAACATTTTGAAATATTTATATATTCAACCGTAATGCTTAGCTAGGTAGTTCCAGAAACCAACCAATATTAATGTAAAGGTAAATGCTCTAATACTATTGTAAATATGTTGTTTGTTCAATGAAAAAGTATTGATTAATAACTTTGAACAACCAATGTAATCATCTTTTGAAGCAAACATTAATGACTCTTAAAACAACTTGCAACAATTTACTAGACATCCACGTTGGACATCGAGTAATGAACAATTCAAATAATGAATTTGAATAATTAATCTCGAATTAACAATTTAAATTTGAACAAAATAATTCAATTTTAATTAGCAATTCAAATAACGAGATGATATTTAATACAACAATTTATCAAAATCCTTTGACATGGTAGTATCGTTTCAATGTTTATGATATATAAATTAGATCTTCTAAATCAAACAACAAAAAGTAAAATGTCCAAATTACTCACTAACAAATAAACTAAGTCATTTTGAATTTAATTAAGGAATTATTACACTTATCTAAACTCTTACTTGTTTATTTGAGCTGATATCAAATCATATAAGTAAGTCAATAATCTTGTTTAATCTTTTCCTATTTTATATCGACAATCACAATATGGTGTTCGAAATGATTTGCGATCCAAAAATTATGATTTAGAAAGTAGAAAAGTTAAATCTATAAAGGGTGTTTGACATGAGGGATTTTGGGAATTTAGGAAAAGGTTGGGGAATGGGACTTTTTCTTGGTAAAGTCCCAAGAAAAAATGTCCTTGGTGGAGGGGGTAATTGAGGTTGGGACATGGGATATAATAAAAAGACATAATTGCCATTAATTAAATGAAAGAGAAAAAAAGTGAGGGTAAACTTCTAATTTTATTAAATTCAACCAATTTTTATTCTAGTATAATCCTTTACCAAACAAAGACATGAGACATTTTATCTTAAAGTCTGTAACATAAGTTTCACTTCTAAGTCTCACCATTCTCATTTCCTTCTACCAAACACCCTCTAATACCTTAATACCAGATGTAACCAAACGTCATTAGAACTTTGTACTATTTAGTATAGAAAATTGGAGTAAACTTGGATGACTTTCATGTTTCAAGTGACAACATCCAAATCTTGGAAGTCTGGTTTTAAATATTCCAAAATTAATAATGACCATTGGATTAATTTCTATTTTCTATAGAAAGAAAAAATTCAGAACAAAAATAAAGTTCCAAGTTAGTAGATCTCAATGGAAATCCAGATTAGAAATTTGGTGTTGCGGTGCCTTGAGACAACAACATAAAGTAGAGTCTAAAGAAGAAAAAGACGATCCTTATGTTGAACATTTAGTGTCTAATAATCCTAAGTTAATAATCACTAAGTACTACTAAAGTAGTGGGACAATATGTATTAAATTACGTGGTCTAAAAAAGGGGTTCAAAGTATAGGACAAAACAAAAGTTGGAAAACCGAGTCAGCAAGTAAAGCCGACTCGGCTGTCCATGGGTGGGAACCTAAAGCCGAGTCAGCTTTAAGTTCTGGAAAGTCCCATTTGTCCAGCAGGAAAAGCCGACTCGGCTTTCCTGGTGTTGGGACAAAAGTCGACTCGGCTTTTTCCTCTGTTATGACCGTTGGTCTCTTTCCCGTTTTCTTAGAGTAATTGCTTTGGATTCTTTCACTTATGGCTCTTGATTTCTGGAGTTATAAGGGAGTATTAAGGAGAATAATACTCATGAATGGCATTGAATTGAATGATCATCAATATGATCATTAAGAGTGATTATTGTACCATGGCCCTTAGTGTATACTCTTGTAGTATAAATAGGGGCCTTTGGTAATGAGTTGAGTACACCTTTTTTTCTGAATTTCTCTACTCTTATTCTCATTTGCTTGTGCTTTGTCAAGAGAGTAATTAACTCTTGTTTAAGGCTTCATTTCTTATAATTCTCAAACACATTGTTGTTAAGTGGTATACTCTAAGTACTAAGAGTATATTGTGTTGTTTGTATCTCGTTGTGAATTTCCATTATCAACCTAAGTACCTTTGTGGGGAAAATATCACAAAAGGAAAGTGATCACACGCCTACAACAAGTATCAAGCTTCCGGGTAACAGTTGTCGTTACAAACTTATCTTCAAGTTTATTTTAGCATTGTTATTGTAATTTTGTTTTGTCATCAACAAAGGAATAATATAAAATTCTCGTTTGTAATTTATATTTGCATTATATATTCGTAATAATCTTTTGTTAATAACCTCTTCGGGATGGCAACCATGAAGGATTTACATCTAACTTTGCTAAGTTAGAAAAATTTTTCGGTGTCGTTTTTCGACGTTGGCAAAAGAAGATGCTTTTCCTCCTCACTACTTTGAGCGTTAATTACGTGATAAGTACCCCTAAGCTGACGGAATCGGAAGATGAAACCCTTGAACAAACAAGGAAAAGAAGCAAATGGGAAAATGATGATTTCATTTGTCGGGACCATATTCTAAATGGAATGCAAGATTCCCTTTTTGATATCTACCAAAACCATGAGTCCGCTAAAGAATTATGGGATGCTTTGGAGAACAAATATATGGCGGAGGATACAAGTTCCAAAAAGTTTCTTGTAAGTAATTTCAATTCTTATAAGATGGTAGAAGATCGCCCTATAATTGATCAAATTCATGAATTACAAAGAATGCATGCCAACCTTAAATTACATAAAATTGAAATAGATGAAGTTTTTCTTGTTTCAAGCATTATAGACAAGTTGTCTCCCTCATGGAGGGATGTTAGACATGCTTTAAAGCATAAAGAGAGGAGATTACACTCTCCGATCTTGGACAACATATAGTTTGAGTCTAGCATACGGATTCATGAGAATCGGAAGGAAGAAAATCCTAATGTTGGAACCATAAACATGGTTGCGGAGGGGAAAACATCCCGTTCCGGAGATAAACGAAAGAGAATTGATTCTTCAAAGGGGAAGGTCGTTGTTCCTAATACCGAAAAGGTATGTTGGGAATGTGGCAAGTGATCGGTTTTCTATTGAGAGGTGCAAAAGGGCCAACACCTTGGTTTCGTTACTTCCAAAACGTTGATCACTTTTACCCTATTTCACCAAAATACAAGAGTATAGTGGCAAGATGGGATCGAATCCACAGGGAGGAGGTCTTGTGCTTAAACTATATTAGAGGTAAGAGGGAGGTTGGTTTTAGATTTTTGTTGGGTTAATATGTTTTCAATCAAGCAAACTAGTGCGATAATGAATTAAGCAAGAGAGAATAAGCTAGGACATGGGGTGTCCATTCATCGTCATGCAAGGGGGTACAAAATCAATAAAACATGATGATTAAAACGAGCGTAGAAATGAATGAAGCTAGCTCTCATGAGTCACGTCGGCTTCTCGGCCTTGGTGATTTAGACATATAAATCAGGATGGAGTGTGGGCTTCTTAGCCTTGAACTCAACTAATCCATAAGTCTTATCTTAAATCCTAGCTATGATAATGCAACTAACTTGATGGATATGAAGGCTACTAAAAACATCATCAAGAGGAATCACAAAATCAACTAAGTTTAGTGAAGTGGGGAACACTTGCACTCCTTCTTGGGATAGCTCATGTTCCCAACCTCACTAAACTAGCAACATTCAAGCTCTATAATCCAAAATCTAGCACATACACCCCATTACATTTTGATGAACTTCTTTACCCCATGCCCTAGAAGCTAAACTACTCACAAATCATGGATGTAAGCAAGAAAATAGACATGGAACACATATCAAGCATAATAAAGAACCAAAAGTAAGAATGACCACTTTTGAAAGTCTAACAACTAGGAAAAACTAACATGCAAGTGTTGAACTAGAAGTAAAAGCATGCAATGAGTTATTTTAATCAAGGATAAGGTAGAATCTAACAACTAGAAACAAGAATCAAGCAAGAAAAACCACATGCAAAGAGAAATGTAAAGATAGAAATAAAATCTGAAAGTTTCATTAACTAATAGAATATAGTTACAAGATCTTACTTCCTTGAAGTAGGAGAAAGATTGAGCACCAACTAAGAAAAGTTCTTCCTTGGATATTCCTCTTAAAATCAGCAAAAGTGAGCAAATCCCACCATAAATCAACCTTGGAATTTGAAGACAAGAGTAAAGGCACTAAAAACTACTCTATTCTAATGTTTTCTGCCTCCTATTACATTTCGTGGAGTGCATATATATACAAGAAGGATCTAAGGGCAATAGAGTAAATATGCCAAAGAAACAAAAGATGACCCGCTGTACAAGTGCTCGAACGAGCATCCTAGGTGCTCGAACGAGCACCAGCCTTCAGCTGCTACTGACTTCCCAAATAAGAAGTGCTCGAACGAGCATAGCATGTGCTCGAACGAGCACCAGCCTCCAGGAGATTCTGGCTGCCAAACACCAATGTGCTCGAACGAGCATACCATCTGCTCGAACGAGCACCATAGCCCAGTAGCTTCTGTTTGTTGAGTGTCTTTGCCTTGAACGAGCATCATAGTGCCTTGAACGAGCATTTCGCTACAAGGTGCTGGAAAGCTCTTTGGATGCAAGGGATGGATTCCGTGCCTCGCCAAAAGATGAGATGAGTCGCTCATGCTATCGAATCACGTCCCGAAGGCGAGGAACCTACACAAATGAGCAAATAAGGGGAGGGGGAAAAAAAAGGCAAACAAAGACAAAGGGGGAAATTGCAATAGAATGTACCTAAATGAACTAAAATGCACAAGAATGCGAATATCACTAACCAAGTCAAAATAAGAGCAATTAACTAACATAACAAGGGTAGAATGCAAGAAAATATGCGGAAATTGGACTCAACGACTACCCGATGAGTGACATAAAACTCACTCATCAGCAAGCCCGGACACCGAAGGAAAATTGCTTTGTTCTCAAAAAGAAGCAAAAAAAAGGCAAAGGGGAATGGTCAAGCTTCTACAAGCAAAGGACCTTCCACTCAAGGTAATCTTGCAATTTTGAATGAAAATTCTTCTATGAATCTTTCTTCAATGAATACTAATTTTAGTGCTATGCAGGATGATTCTTTGTCTTGGTGGATGGATTCGGGGGCATCGAGACATGTATGCAATTCTACAAAATGGTTCAAATCCTTTCACAAGGTAGTTGATGGGGAGCATCTCTTCATGGGAAATAATGCACCTATCATGGTCCAAGGCAAAGGACAAATTGAGCTATTGTTCACTTCGGAGAATCTCTTAGTTTTAAGGGATGTGTATTATGCACCCGAAATTAGTAGAAATCTTGTCTCGAGTCCTATTTTGAATCGATTGAGCTACAAATTAGTATTTCAAGCCGATAGGTGTATTATCTCTAAAAATAACTTGTTTGTAGGACGTGCTTTCCTTTGTAATAGTTTATTTAAATTATCTTTAGATTTGGATAAGAACTCTATTTGTAATGTTTCAAACATGAATGATATAGATGATTTGCACTACTTGTGGCATGTTAGATTAGGACATGTAAATTTTGATAAAGTTTCTTTTATGTCTAAGCATGATTTAATTCCTATGTGTGTTAAATTGTCTAAAAATTGCAAAACGTGCATGTTAAATAAGATCACTAGAACACCTTTTAAAAGTGTTGAACGGAAATCCGAAATATTGGAATTAATCCATAGTGATCTTTGTGACTTTCATAGTACACCGTCATTGGGAAATAAAAAGTATGTCATAACTTTTATTGATGATTTTTTCAAGTTTTGTTATGTATATCTTCTACATACAAAAGATGAGGCTCTTGATCACTTTAAGATTTACAAAAATGAAGTAGAAATACAAATTAGTAATAAACTTAAAAGATTAAGAACCGATCATGCTCAAAACTAATAACCTCATCAAACAACTATAACCATGGTAATACTTTCATTAATGACAATTGCAACCTTAATCTTTCTTAGTAATTATTACTATCATTTACTCTACAACAATAGATATCAACAATACTAATCACAACACCATGATTAATGTCATATAAACGATAACTAGCCATCATTCATCCACAATGTCACATACACAAGCTTATACAAGATTTATAATTAATAAGACACCATCCAAGCCACAAAAGTAGTACCACTAGTTGAAAAAACGAGATAGGCTGCGGTTTTTTTGGGGGTATATGTTGCGGTTTTGACTCGCAGCATTAGTAATAGAAGCAGATGAGAAAAACTTATTTGCTGCGGTCCTAAAAACCGCAGCCTTTAGCGTGTTTTTAGAACAAAAGAAAGAGGGACTAAAGGCTGCAGTTTTTCAAAAAACCGCAGCCTTTAGTCCCTTTATTTTTTCATTTTTTACGCCATATTCTTCAACTTTTACAGATCCAAAAACTAAATTAATATACATCTTCAACTTTGCTGGGTAATTTACGAAGATTCAAGAACTCAAAAATCTACATTAAAATACATCTTCTTCAACTTTGCTAGGTAATTAAAATACAAAGATTCAAGAACTCAAAAGATTCAAGATCCAAAAACTAAATTAGAATACATCTTCTTCAACTTTTAAATATTCAAGAACTCAAAAATCTACAAAGATTCTCGAAAAACCTGCCTAAAAATTACAAATCTAAAAATTACTAAGAACAAAAATAATTAAGAACAAAAATCACTTGAACAAAAATCACTTGAACCAACCATAAATCTAAAAAAGAATTAAGAAGCAAAGTCAAAATTAGGTATTATAAAATCAAGAACCAAAACAAAGCAACAACCCAAACAAAAAATAAAGGAACTCACAGATCAAGCCCTAAAAATTGACAAGAAGATGCAGCGAATTCCAAACCCAAAAACACGAAATAAGAAATAAAGCTTGAAAATTTTTTTCAACTTTTTTTTGTCTAATTGAAACGGATAGAAGAGTAATCTATCCTTCCCTCTTAAAAAAATGGTGTTGATCTTATGTCTGGATTGTGTAGTAGTCGTACGCATCCTTCACCAATCACCAGATAAGATTGATATGGAGTACTAGTATTACACTATTATGAATGAAATTAGAGAGATTACCCAGAAAATTTATTTAGGGTTTGTATGTGCAAGAACAAAAAGGGGAGGTATATATAAGAAAGATTAGGTTTTAAAAAATTATGAAGGCAAAGACTAATTGGAATTTAGTATTAATCAAGCGGAAGCTTGCTTTTGCCAACACAATAAAGGGGATTACTTAAAGGATAAACCAATGTCCAAGTAGAATACTTGAACCACAACCAAAGCAATATAACGGAAGTCTTAACTGTCTAAAATAAAGGAAAATTACAACCATATCGAAATAAGTCCAAAGTTCAAATTACATCCTCAAAATAGTCCAAACCTAAACAACCAAACTAATAGTCTCCCAAACAAGTTATCAGAACCTTTTGATTTGAGTAAATTCATTTTGAAAGATGCTTTTTCATTTGATAAATCATATTATCATTCAAACCCATTCAATGGTTTTATAGTAATTTCAAATTCTCAAATTTCATCATAAATCTTAAGATCTCAATGGATCCAATCAATTTCAAACTCTATCTCATTTTGAAAGATGCTTTTTCATTTGATAAATCATATTATCATTCAAACCCATTCAATTTTACTCTGTGAGTCATCCCGTGACTCGTTGGTAATCGGTCTACGTCGCACATGTCCGTAAGTGTAACACAATGGTATTCGAACAATAAGCCAAGATTGGTGGCGTTTAATCATGCACACAACATTTGTTGTGGCATATGTACCCGCCATTTAGGCTAAAACATTTTTTTTGTATATAATATATACCTTGAAATTTCAATAGCATTTGAAAAGTCAAAAATATTAACTTTTTCCTTAAGATAAACATCTTTTATTTGCAACATAGCAAAACATACTTTCTTTACAATATAGCAAAAATCAAATCATAATATTTCCCACATGGGTAAAACATGTTTAGCATAATCATATCATCAAACATAACCTTTGTATTATATTGGGGCATCACTAGCATTTGTGGAAATGCATCGCTACAAAAAGTGATTAAAAAATTCAAGACGATTTTTCAAGGAAAACACTAAAATGTTTAGTTTCAATCAAAGAGTTTTGAAATTAATTCAAAAAAAACCCAATTGATTGGTTATGCCACTTATAATGATTTTATGATTATTTTCGACGATTTAGGTATTTACCGTTACTTAAATGGTATTTTAAGTCCATAAAAATTTAGATTTAGTAAAAATAATTAATATTGTTATTTTACCGATAAACCGAATAAAATTTATTGAAGTCCATATTTGGTCACGCAAATCCATATAAATTTTTTGACATGTATATACTGTTTATATAAGTGTCTCATAAATGTTTCATGCTCAAAAGACATCATTTAGTATTTATTTTGTATTTTACCGTTTTCTAACTTACCGATTACTAATAACCGAGTAAAACTTATTAAGGTCCTTAAACGTCAACAACATCTTCTCAAAATTTTACCAAATTTAGTTACTGTCCATATAAGTATGTGACAAAAATTTCAAGTCCATATGTCTTCATTTAGTAATTATTTTATATTTTACTATTTAACAATTTACCGATAAACAATTTAACTATTACTCAAAAATCATGAAAAATTCCAAATTAAATATATTCTGGCCAAATCTTGTTGGAGATATTATAATATGATTTTATTAATTAGTTTTGATGATCAAGAGTTTATGTAATACCATATTTCATAATAAGAGTATTTAACACCTTAAAACCCATTAAAATATCGATTTAACGAATAAATTTCAACAAAATTATTTAAGAGATTATTTTAACATATAGCTACTGCAAATTACTCTTAAAATGCATTTTAAATATTTTCTAAGTCCATAAAACCATTTCCATCACAATTACTTTCACAAAGTAGTGTAAAATCATGCCTTTAAACATACAACAATTCTTAAAATCAACATGCATGATGCCCACAATAATACTACATGTAATAAATCATTGCATACTCAAAATTATCATTTTGATATCATTTTTCAAGATTTAAGAACTTCTCTTTGGGAATTTTATTTTTAAAAAAAAGTAAAAAAAAAAAAAAACAAGTTTATACAAAACTTTCCCAACTTGTTCTTAAACCCTTTAAAAAAATCACCCCATGTGACATACCTCGACTCCAAGCCTATATAAGTATTTCGTAAGCTCCTACGTAAGCTCCGATGCGTTCTTAGAAGTGGTTCCAACTTCGGGTCCTTGCCCTTCAAGCCTCAACTCCAACTCTTCAACTAAACATATTGCATTCATCCAAAAATCAATAATAATTTTGGATTTCTAACATGCACTTAACTTTCCTTAGTTGGAGTTGTTAAACTAATACTTGTGATGATTTTAACATATTTGGAGTATACTTATTATGTTGAGCAACATACTTAATCAAGTCTTATAATTTTACTTAAATTTTTAAAGTAAGAAAATATATAAGTTTGTGAAAAGAACATTTTCTTTTCTTTTACTTTCTATTATAATCGATTTTTTTTTTATAGAGGTTTTATAAGTGATAATTTTCTTAGTTTTAGATACAAAAATATCCATATTAAAATGATCTTAGTTTATAGAAAGATTCATGTAAGAGTGTTCTTCATGAACAAGTTTTAACAAAAACTAGTGGAATAAAGAAATGATCATAACTTACTCTATGCTTGGTGGATTTCTTCAAGTTTGGTGTGTATGGAAAGCTCTTGAAATGAAGATTATTTTTATGGAATATTTGAGTTTATAAACATAAATTTTCAGAAGTTTTAGATGGGTGTTTGAAGAAGATTTGATGAGAAAAGAAGGTGTTTTAGTAGTTGAATGTTTGAAGGATGCTAGTGTTTGTTCATGGATGAACTTGGGAGCAATGTGTTGGGTGTTTATGGCTGAATTCTTATTCAGAAAATAGAGTGTTGTTGCTTCAAATATTAGTCTCTTGCATGCTTGTAATGATGTATAATCTAGGTTAGAACAAAAGGGGGTTTTGGGTAGAGTGTTTAGGTAGTGTATGTAAGTGAACAAAGAGTATGGGACAGCCATATATGCTGCTGTTTAGGGCTGTTTTGGAGGGGATTTTTGTCTCATTTTGGTCTATTATAGTGTAGGAAAGGTTTATCTAAGATAGTTTAAGATTTGGGTAAAAATTGTTGTACATGTAACATGTTATGTAACTTGTACTTCATGTTTAAAAATCACTTATATATGTGTATGAAATATTTAATTTACTCCCATCATGGTTAAATAATATGCTCGGGTAATAATTAAAATTTTCTCGAACTATTATCGGTGCTCAACTTTAAGTTTTACCTCCAAAGTTTACGTTTCTTGTTATGATTCATAACCACGTTACGATTTAACAAGTTTCTAATCATCGTAGAAAATTTTCAAATCTCTACCATCACTAATTAAATTTTAATTAGTGAATGACAAATATTAAAAGAAAAAAATTAGGCGCTAAGAAAAATGACTAATGAAACCTCATTAATAAAGCGACTGTTTCACTATGACAGTTGGAAATTTTTTTTTTGTTTATTGGCTGCGGTTTGTCAAAAAACCGCAGCCTTTGTGTTATTTTTTTTTTCACATTAAATGTTGCGTCTATTAGAAACCACAGCCTATGTCTCGCAGCAAATAGACGTTTTTCCACTAGTGTACATACTACTTTTAAATTCATCAATCCTAATTTATTCAAGTTTAATTCAAACTTTCTAATACTAACCCACTTTAAATTCTATCAAAATATAACTTAATCTAAGTTAAGATTCATGAATTTACCGAAAATACTACCTTTAAATTCATCACAATATAAACCCTAACTTATTTATGTTCAACTTAACTCCTAACTCTATCCAAATCAATTTTGAGCATAAAACAACAATTAAATTAATTAACAACACCAACATTCATATAACTTGAAATTATAAGAATAAAAATTAAAGAGATGGAGTTAGATAGCTCATAAAGAAGAAGAAGAAGAAGAAGAAGAAGAAGAAGAAGAAGAAGAAGAAGAAGATATGTCTTACAATGGAAAAATAAGAGAAGAGGGAGAAGGAGGGGGTTAAGGTTGTTGAGGAGCAAGAAGATATGTCTTACGGTCTGTGTGAGTGGGGGAGGTGCCGGTTGCTGGGGTCCTGGGTCTAGGTGGCACCGCCAGCTGCTGCTTGCTTGCTTAGTGGTAGCTCAAAAATGGAAGTGAGAGAAAGCAAGAGAAGGAGGGAAATGAAATGCCCCAAATGACGGCTCACTCATCTACAAGGGGTTTTTATACTTCAAAATTTAAAACCCTAACCCACAAATACTTTGGGCCATACTACTCACGAAGCCCATTAATTTTGACCCGACAAGTTAAAAGAGGAACTTCGTTTGGCTCGAGTTTAAGAACGAAACTATTATGACTATTATTAACTTTACTTAATTTTTATTTAAATAATAATTTCCCATTTAATTAAACGTATACATCAACGCCATATATATATATATATATATATATATATATATATATATATATATATATATATATATATATATATATATATATATATATATATATATATATATATATATATATATATATATATATATATATATATATATATATATATATATATAGGTCAAAAATATTGAAATTCTGATGTTTAAATAATAATGTATAAAGAAATTATTTTATTTATTATTATTATTATTTTATCACGATTTAAATTATAAATAAATAATATCAAAACTTGTGGGGTGTTACAATAATAAACCATAGAAAAAGTAGAAACAGGGTATCAAACTAAGAATCAACTAAAATATACCTCGGTTTAATTGTTTTCCTGTCAAAGAAGCGAATTTAACTTGCAAATATTCAATTTGGGATAATTGTTGGAAAACAACATATAAGCAACCAAAACCAAAATCGAAAACCTATTATATAGTTAAAACCCAAAAAATGAACATACTTATGGTATTCTCAATTGGTGAAACCAATTATTCCTAACCTAGTACGTTAAACACAAAACGAAAAAACAATTGGTAATTTCTTACAGTTTTTGAAAAAAAGAACCTTAAGAGCCCAATTTTCTAATTCACCAAACCCAAACACTGTTATATAGTGAAAACCCAAAAATCAACCATGAAAAATAACAACTAGTCGATACCCATGAAATTCACAATTGTTGAAACCAATCTTAAACAGGTAAACTCTATTTTGAATAAAAGTGGGCATTTCACTATGAAAAAATAGGATCTATCTTTTTTAAACACACCCATGGGACAATGTGCTCACTAAACTCCAGAAAATGCTTAGTAGTTACTGCTCCAATTACCATATTTTTATAGCATAAGTCACAACTCAACAAACTTTGTGTCTGTATAATCCTATAACTGATATTTGACTTCTTTTAATAAACTTATTGTGGGTACGATACATTTTAAACATCATCAAATTTCAATAGAAAATTAACTTAAAAAAACCTTAAAATTACCTCAATTTTATGTCTGGCATTTCTTTCAATGCATCCATAACTTGCACCTTCAATTTGACAATCCTAAATTATTCGATTTCCAAAAATATTAAAAACTTGAAATTAGAGAAGCAAGCAATTATGATGCAAAATACATAAATACTTGACAACAACAATCTAAAACTAAATCCTAATTTTAATCCGGAAAAGTAACAAAAAAATAAATCCTGATTTTTCATTCAAAACCCTTAATTTAATGAAAACCCTAAAAAACCCTAAGTAGTACATTCAAATCCCAAAATTTTTGTTTGAAAATAAACAAAAACACTATAAAACAAAAGCCTCATCTTCATTAAAAAAGTTCATAGAACGAAAACCCTAATAAAAGGTCATGTGTACGTTTAAAGTTCATGAAAATCCCAAAATTTTCTCCAAAAATAAACCTTGATCATTCAAATCTCAAATGAGATCCCTAAATGAAAAGCCAACGAAACCCTTAAAAAACCATAATTTTTCATTAAAATCTAAAATGAAATCCCTTAAAGGAAAATCCTGATTTTTTCTTGAAAAATAAACGATTTTTCATTAAAAATCAAACGCAAAATCCTTTGAGGATGCGTTTGGAAACACACATTTCATTTCAAATTGTGGGTTTCAATTTTGAAATCATAATGAAGAATTTGAAATGACAAGGACTGAGGTGTTATTCTCAAATCCTCATTTTAATTAACTACTTTTATAACATTGGTGGATTTGGCTCAAATCTAAATTTGAATTCTTGTTATTGCCAAACACTAACTTTAAGTCAAATCCATATTTGCAAATGCAATCATCATTCCCAAACATAGCATGATGCAAATCTCAAAACGAAAACAATAATAAAAATTCCCTATTTTTTCACCCCAAAAAACCCAAATGTAAGAGAAAACTTTCAACATGCATCATCAAAATCAAAAATCTTACCGTGATTATTTCTTTGGCCAGGAATTTATTGATGAAGTGATGAGAGGAAAAATAGAAAAAACTAAAGGTAAAATAGAGTTAGATGCATAAGGGAAATGAAGGGCTAAAGGTAGGAAGATGAAGGAAGTGCTGTAGTTAGGGATGGCAATGGGTATTGGACCCGACCCGGATCCGTGGATCCGTATCCGTTTTTACGGATCTAGGTCCAAAAAAAATAGACCCGTCGGATCCGGATCCAATTAAATTCCGCAGATCCGGATCCGGTTATGAGAAAAATACCCAGGAAAATTTGCTAAAAATAATCTCAACTATCACCCGTTGGCCAAAAATAATCCCAACTATCAATTATTTTTTAATAATCCTAACTATTTTCATAATTTGTTGAAAATATTCCCACCTCCCTTTTCACCGGCTATTTCAACTTTTTTCATTCTTTTTTTATTAATAGATGAAGGGAAATGATTAATTTTGAACAATTAAGTAAAAAAAAAAAGAAAAAAAAAGTGGAAAATTGACCTGTTCTAGTCGGTAACAAGGGGGTGGGTATGTTTTCAACAAATTATGAGAATAGTTGGGATTATTAAAAAATAATTGATAGTTGGGATTATTTTGAGCAAATTTTCCAAATACCCAGACCCGGATCCGCGGATCTTAGGACCCGTTTTATTTTTTAATATATTAAATATATATTTAATTCTAATAAAGTTTAATAAAATTCTAAAATAAAGTGAAGGACTTAATTCTAAAATACCCAGTACGCTAGTTGTCCACTAAGCCCTCCACTCTCTCATGTCTCTCACTTAATTCTAATACCCAGTAACCCAGAGTGCGAAACCGTAACCTTTCCCCTTTTGGCCATTCCCACGCTTCTCTCGTTGTCTCCCTCCCACTCCCACTCCCACTCCCACTCCCACGAAAGAATTGCATCCGCAACTTCCCAAACCCCAGTCCCACGATTGTGAAATTAAATTGAGAGATGGATTGTGAAATTATATATTTTATTATCATTAGTTTATATATGAATATCATTATGGTAATCTCAAAACGAAGCAAAAACAAGTCAGATCTGTTTTGGACCCGGACCTGATACTGAATCCGCAGTATCCACGGATCCGGATCTGGGTCTTGAAAAATTGGACCCGCGGATCCGGATCCGGATTTGGACCCTGTTCTTGAAAACGGATCTGGATCCGAGTCCACCTAGACCCGGTTCAGATCCGACCCGTTGTAATCCCTAGTTGTACTAGCTATGTTGAACAAGCTCAGCGAAAGGTGAATGACGTGTCAAATGATGAACGGTGAACAGGGATGGTGAATAATATTCAGCCTTACTAAACGTTTTTATATAGTAATAGATTTAAATATTGTTTGAGAGGGTGACGATAAGGGCTTATGTTGAATTTTTATTTGTTCTTGGTATAGTTTCTTTCACTTCTTTTGTTATTTACCTTTGCTTGTTAGTGGTCACACTTGGTTCTTGTTGTTTTTTGTATGCATTATAGCACACACATATTTAAAAATCGAGTAGTGACATACAATTTAGACGTGTAATGTTTGGGAAGGCAAACTCACTTTCTACCTCTACAATCGTCGAGGAAGACGAATTGTTCGGTCAATTCGTACTCTTGGGCTCCAAGAGTTTCAAGAAGGTGTCATGCTTCGCATATCTACAAGTCCATAAATTCACCGACAATTCACCTGGATGGTAAAACAGACCCTATTCTGCGGGTTAATTAATAAATGCCCTTTCTAATACCTTGAGGCTTTATTTGATATTTCTACAGTCATCCCTCTATGCCCCAATAGCCCCGATTATGTTTGATTGCATGTATTCCACCTTAGTCTAGCTGGAGATGCTGGAGATCGGTGCACGTGCATCGCGCATTCGCGCCAAACTCCATCATTACATGGGCTCAATTGAAAACTACTTTCGCAGAGAGGTTCTATCGTACGGTGAAAACTTAATACAGACAAAAATCGATCGCGTCATTCACACAACAGCATGATAAGAACCTGAGTGAGTAGGTTTAAAAGAATGATCCGTACATGCCCTTACCATGAGTACGGGGAGGACCATTTGAACACATTCTTCTTTGATGGTATCAGTGATTTAACCAAGGCACTCTTAGACTCGACAGAATGTGGTCAATTTTCAATAATTCCATGCAATTAAGTCAAGGCTAAGATCGAAGAAGAGACTAAGAATAGTTGTTTTACAAAATTGAATAAATCATTTTGCGAGCAAGAATTAAGAACTGAAGCACGACCATGCATTCTGGGCTAATTTGTAACTTATGTACCATTTGTTCGAACTAAAAGAGTGCAAGAACTGATTTTACAGTAACATTTTAGGATCATAAGAAGTTATGAAATATAATAGCACAATCTGTAAGACTTAGAGAATTATGGTAGTGTCATCTTTTCTACGGACAAATGAGAGATCGAAGGATTATATCGAGGAACAATCTAACAATACATAAGATTTGATATGGAGATATATGTTGTACATATAATATGCAGACATTGGTTGCTAGAGAATATCGTACATTTTTGAACTAATAAGATTAGACCTAAAAAACTTACATGCATAATGCGAAGAGGTCACACAAAATAGTTGAAAGATCAATTTTGAACAGTTTAATAATATTACATTGTAAATACTCTATTATACTTTATAGTTGAATATGTTTATTTAAGGAGTTATCAATTAGGATTTACCTTTTATTATAAATAGGAAGGATAATTATATAGAAATAATTAACTGAAGCCAAGATAAAATTTTAATAGAAAACTTGTTTCTTCTTTTATTATTTTTCGCGGTGCTATCACACTATTCAAGTTTCAAAAAACTAATTAGAGGTATCTTATTTGATACTAATCTCTAGGTCGATAGTATTCTCGGTACTCAGTTCCTACATTGTCGTAGAAGTCACGCAACCAATTTTGTTAGTTTTATCTCATATTATTGATTTATCTAATATGAAAGCATGTTTAACATCATTATAGAAAAACAATTGTTGTTAAATTCTACTTCTATGAGTTCCTTTAGTAGATTAACTTGAAATAGCATGATAACAAGATGCAATCTAAAAATGCTGCTCAAAGTTTTATCTAAATTTAAATTTTCCACTAACATGAAAGTCCAGTTTGAATAAGCTGAAAAAATATCAACCTAATTTTCATCTATTCATCCAAGTAACAACCGAAAACCAACATACTTAATTTATTATCCATTAACTCATTGATTTTTGTCTTACAATTGAAGTGTCAATTCGTTGTCCCAAATCAAAGATAGAAAAAAACACACATTATTTTATAAACTAGAGGGCTAACTTCTACTACTATCGATATTGGATATAGTAGTGAACCTTCTTTCGACCGGTAAGTATGTTACCTCTCATGCTCCTAGATCGGATTTTACTAGACATATTTTTTGAGATTTGGATAACCCTAGCTAGTTTAATCCATTAATAGTGAAACCACCATCAACACAAATGGTCTGGCCAGTAATATAAGACGCAGCAGGCATACATAAAAAGGCAACTAAAGCAGAAACCTCATCCATTTCTCCAGTTCTTCCAAGTGGAGTTCTTTTTTCTACAGCTTCTAGATATTCTGGGTCATTAAGGACCTATCACATTCACATTTAAATTAGAAGAAAGGAAGATAATAAAATGTAACACAAATTGATAATTATATGATAAATAAAGTAAAAGTAAACTTAAGAAGTAAGCCCAGTTAAAAGAGTTGAATAATAAAATAATTTCGTGTTCAGGCAGTTGATTTTAAATTATCGGTACTAATTCTTTGTTTGCCATTTTTGTATTGATGTTTTTGTTGTTCATATTCCACCTTATATTTCATTCCTTCTATTATACTTTCTATATATTACTTTTTGAATAATTTTGTGTGTTAATTTCGTTAATTATAATTCGAATTATGTATAACAATAGATTTTAGTATTATGAAAGTATCGATTAAACGATTTAAACAAGATTTCACATAATTATATTTTTCAAAACATATTAACATCAATATTTGAAAGAAAAGTTAAATGATAAATTATACACAAATACCGTAATGTTAGCAAGTATTTCAAGTACAATAAAAAGCACCCACAAAAGTCACAAGTGATAGAGATTATGTACTAAACTGATAAGAAATTATTGAAATACATAGTTCAGACAAAAGTTTGGATTGAAAAAGTAAATATAATAAAACAATCGAACATCTAAAAGATATTATGCTTTTATATACCATTACCTTTTCAGTAAGAGGGGTTTTGATGAACCAAGGTGCAACAGAATTGATTCTAATATTATCCTTTGCCCATTCACATGCCAAATTTTTTGCTAATTGATTCATTGCACCTACACATAACACATATGATAGATGTTTCCATTACCTTTTCAGTAAGAGGGGTTTTGATGAACCAAGGTGCAACAGATATATATATATATATATATATATATATATATATATATATATATATATATATATATATATATATATATATATATATATATATATATATATATATATATATATATAATCTCTCCTAAAGGTATGAAAATAAGGGTGAATAAATTTGAATATCAGATCTGAAACATGCAATCGTATAGAACGTTATGAATCCAATTATCAAAATAATTTGAATCTAATATTTAAACTATCGACATTCGAATATATTAAAAATAATTTTTTCATCAATTATAATTATTTTAAAATTAATATCCGATATCTGAATTGACTAAGGACATGTGCATATTCGATGTCTGATAGATGGGAATCTAAAACAATGTTGAATATTCGATACGTGACATGCCATAATTCAAAAAAT
The DNA here is from genome assembly GCA_019425755.1 of Amaranthus cruentus. Classification (NCBI taxonomy): domain Eukaryota; kingdom Viridiplantae; phylum Streptophyta; class Magnoliopsida; order Caryophyllales; family Amaranthaceae; genus Amaranthus; species Amaranthus cruentus. Next base: position 3,546,515 of record CM033465.1, on the reverse strand, counting down.
ATCAAATATGTCAATATGTATTTGATATCTTAATTTTGAACTAGCTATTCGATGTGAACTAGAATTTTGAATCGAATATCAAATTGAATCATAAGATTTTCAGTCATTAGATAGTTTTGGTCAGTCCTAAAGAAAATAGAAAAAATTTGACAACGCTATTGTAGGATAGTGTGAACACTTATTTTCAACATGTGTGTTGAAACGACTCAATCGTGACTCTTTTTTATTATTTGTTACACAATTCAATTGCTTAGGATATAGATTATTCCATACAAAGAAAATGATTAGAAAATTGATACCTTTTGTAGCGCCATATACAGAGCCAACATTGACAGCAACAACACCAGCAACAGAAGACATGAAGATGATACTGCCAAACCCAGATGCTTTGAGAAGAGGATGTGCAAGTTGGCTTAAATGGTAAGTTGACTCAAGGTTGGTACTCATAACAGTTGCATAATCTTCAGCTGTGACCTTCTCTGTAGGCTTCATTATGGCGGTTCCTACGTTGTTCACCTACATATATTTACGATTTAATAAAAGACAAAAAGGTTTTCTCCTATCTGGAATATGTTTTTATGCTTAGCTTATATTTCTCCTATTTAATACTCCCTCCTATTCACACAAAATGGGACATTTCTATTTTGAGCCAATTCACACAAAATGTCCCATTTCTATTTTTAGACACAATTTTTTACAATATTACCCTTATTACATTTACCCATTTACTTTCATGTGGACCCTACTGATATAAAATAATTTTATATTTAAAGACTCGACAAACGAAAAAATAAAAATTACAACTCAACTAACTAAACATGAGACATGATTAAGCTTGATCCTAAACCTGGCTTAATCATCTCTAAGACTTGAATTATTGCAAAAAAACGAAAAATACATAAAAAGACTCAAAATACTCAAAAATAAAATAAAACACTTAAACAATAAAACGACTCAATTTAAAGACGACTTAGTTCATGACTACGAAATTAAAATAACAAAGAAAAGACTGAATTAGAAAATACTTGACTCATGACAGAACTTAATTTAAATTAAACTAAAGAACGAGTAAGAGATTAGTATTTATTTTGTGAACCTCGAATAATCTAAAAATTAGCTTAAAGTTTAAAGAGAACCATACCCAAATGTTGAACAAGTTGATCTTTGAAAGAGTTAATATTGGGCTGGGTTGATCTACATCACCTATTCCCTTCTTTAGACCCAATTACTCTTATTTAACATATCCTAACTACTACCTAATGGTTGACCTTCATGTGGACCCTACTCCCTCCTTGGTTTTGGTGAAAATACCAAATATCTCATTTTGTGTGAATAGGAGGAGTATGATGATTAATACTTCCTCCGTTTTCAAATGTTCTTTCAATTTATTTTTTGCACAGTTTTCAAAATAAATTTTGAACCTTAATATCTCGAAATACTCATTATAAAAAAATTATAAAAAATATATAATAAAAAATTATACATTAAGACGCATCTAATGAAATCTTACATATATTTTATCATCGATATATGCAGGGGCGGAGCAAACAATTTCGAGGCCCTGTTTATTTTTCATAAATTTCTAAAATTGGGGCCTTTCATAATTAAACTAAAAATAAGATTTTTTAAAACTTAAATAAGTTAGTTACAAATTAAATTTCTTCTTTAATGTTAAAATGGAAAAAAATAGTAATAGATTGATGATCGATAACAAAAAGAGGAAAATTTTGAAGGGTTGAAAAATTTAAAAATTAATTGTTGATTATTTTTATGAATTAAGTTAATGATAATTGATATTTAATAAATGTGTAAACATTAAATGAGGTAAGAAAACATATTTAGAAGATAAAGAGTTATTTTGGAAAGAGATAAAAAAGGAGAGAAAAAATGTAATTAATAGGTTTTGAACATATGACCATTGGCATATTAAGTAAAACTCTTATCAACTACTCCACTACAATAATATGTTATTATAATATAATTTTTTAATATGAGGCCTTTTAGGTTCGGGGCCCTGTGCGGTTGGGCACCTCGCACGGCCCCTGAACCGCCCCTGGATATATGTCTTAAAAATCTTAATCAAATTTCTCTCTCGAAAATAGAATATTATAAACGGGAAGAACATTTGGAAACGGTGGAATACATACACTAGTTATTGATATCATGTAATTTTCTAAAAAGACTAAAATTAATTTAGGGAAATTCTACATGGTAAGCACCAAGTTAAGGGAAACGCCTGTAATAACGAATCTTGTTTTCGTTTCTACATAGTAAGCACCAGGTTAAGGGAAACTAGCTGCCGTAACTATATGGGCTAAAAATCGTTTGAATGCCCGTTAAAAGGCCAAATTACCATATTGCCCTTGTTTATTCTCCATCATCATCTTCTTCCTTTAACTCCTTTCTTCACCTTCCTTCACCTTCCTTCACCAATTCTTGAACCTCCATTGAAATCAATCTTATACTTCATAGTAGCATTAGGGCTGTAAAGAATCAATGGATAATGAATGTAAATTTTTACTCCCTCCTATTCACCACAAGTCCCATTTGCTTTATTCACTCTATCCAATGCACTTATTTAATCCTTAATATCTCTAATTGTGCTTAATAAATAATTATGAAAAGTTGATATAAATAATCCTTGCATTGAGACGAATTAAACAAGATCTCACTTGACTATATTTTAACTTATAGATTAATAATAAAATGCAAATTACATGTAAGAGATGAATAGTGCCCAAAAAGTAAATGGGACACTTATGGAGAATAGGAGGAAGTATTTGTTAAGTCTTGTATTCTCATGTTCTCAAAAAAGTCTTGTATTCTCATTTTTCATTTTAAGGCTCACATATAAGTTTCACAATATTAATTCTATTAAATGACCCACATAGTGTAGAAAATATTTAAAACCTATTATTCTACTCATTTCACAAATAATTTCGACTTGTACATAAAAATAGGTTCTCAAATAATCGACTTATTTATTATGGTGGAGGATTAGACATTTCTATACTCAATAGATTGAGTATGTAAATTTTCACAGAAATCTCGTTGAACTCCTAAAATTTTTATATGACATTGTATTACATATTGAACCATTAAATCATTTTTGTCATGGAAATTTTATTAAATTTTTTAAAGTAAGGATTAACAAATTAAAAAATTCGTTATGTTGGATCAAATGGATTTTTGATCAAGCCATGTTATTGAGACTGTTGTGTAATTTAATTTGGTGTCATATCATTATCCATTAAAAAAAAAAAGTCACCCAATTCAAATGTTGGCCCTTCCGATTGAACAATAAATCTACTTACCAGAATATTAAGTTTTCCTTGGAACTTAGAAGAGACGAGTTCCATTAGCTTTTCTCGTTCAACACGAGAAGATACATCACAAATAGATGAACTAACTTGGAAACCTTTTGTCTCCCAATTATGTGTGCATGCTTTGAGTTCAGACTCATTTCTAGCACATGTATGAACTTTGGCTCCTAATCTACATAGTTCTTCAACAATTGCATACCTGTAATAATTAAAATGTTAATTCAAAAATAGTGGATACAACAACTACGTAAATGAAATGATCATTGAAATGAGAGGTAATTATATTATTACGCAGATTAAAAGAGCTAATGTAAGGCTTTTTGTGCACCAAATTTATCTATACAATATACTAATGAAGAAACAATTAGGACACGTGTCGACTTTACAATAAAAAATTTTCCACTTTTTTCATTTTTTTATTCGGAAAATATTTTTTAGCATATCATGTAACATCTTTTTAATTAGATTTATTTGATTGAATAGTTACAAAAGGTTTTTAAACTTTACCTTATTTACTTATTTTTCTACCATATGTAATGTCTTTTAATTATAATGGATAATTATCGAATAATATATTAATGATTTTTTAAGGTTTTACAAAGACATTTAACATTAAAATATTTTTAAATTATTTTTTATATGTAAGAATTTTCTATTATTTTGTGTAATTACTTATAACCATACTTTTTAGTGCATAGTTTTATGATTATGTTATGTATCTCAATCTAATAGTAATACTTTTACAGTTTTTAAAACAAATCAATTTAAGTTCAACATACTTAAGAAGTTAAGAGTCATATAATAACTTAATTACACATATAACATTACTAATTTTTTATTTAAATAATTCATAAATCGTGATTAGCACAGGAATTAATCTAGTATAAACTAATAAAGTTATACTACCAAAATGTCTATTGTTCCTACTTGGATAGAAAGAGTAATATGATCCAACACATTTATGAATCGATCATTCACTCACAAAGTCGCCAAAGTTTCATAAATAGTGGATCTCCTTTCTTTGTCATCCCAATAAGCAATGTTTTAAGTATATTTCTATAGGTTTATGGAAGAGAAGCCAAAAGTAGTAAAGTTGTCTTCTCTCTTGATGGTTTCTCATATGCATTCAATAATTCGCACACAAGTTGATTGTGTGCGAATTTATTAATTTGATCTAGCATACATGTATATTATTGATTCATGTGTGAAACTTCTCCAACCTCAATCACAATGTAATACCGAGAGACTTAAAAGCATACACCACTTGAAGCTTATCGATCAACACACTATGATACAACTCCTTCAAATAACAATACTTTATCTCAAGTGTAATGGCATGCAAGATAGTGTTCACAACTTTCTTCTTTATGGGTGCGCATTTGTTCATATATCTAAAGTTGTTGACTTTATTTTCTGAAGAGGATAATAATTACCTTGTTTAATTAACGAGTCCTCAATAGAACTTTTTCATATAAGACATTACATCTATCATCAAAAAGTGAAATGCAATATTTTCCTCCTTCACTCTTCTTCTTCCTTACTATTCAAACTTTAACTCACTCAAGATACCCTATAAACACTCTAGCTTCAATACTAATTGAAAGGCAAGGTATTTAATTGAAATATCGTGAACAAACGAAAACTAAGCAAAATTGTTAGAGCAAGACCCAATTCTCACATATGTGGAGGGTCTTCGGAGTGCCGTCTTAAGGGTACAAAGAAGAACAAGTGCATTGATCATGTGATGATCAATGATGATGAGTTGAAGAAGAGTGTGCATGGGATGTATTGTGCTAATGTGAGGGAAGCAACAGCAGTTTTGGATGAGGGCTCGACCAACCGAATGAACAAGGCTCGATCGAGCCTTAATACAGTAGCTGCCCAGTAGCATCAGAGACATGGCTCGACCTGGTCGAGCGACCCAGCTCGGTCGAGCGAACGGTGCAGCACTTGTCAGCGGGTTTCTGTTCGTTGCGGGTTTTATTTGTGGGCTTTTAGCCATTCGGTCTTAGGCTTTCTTATATGCCTTAGGAGTATATAAGAGGGTCTTAGAACCCTATTAGAGAAGTAGAGAGGCAAACACAAGTAAGAAACTAGTGCATAGGCCATAAGAGTCTTCTTCCTTGTGTTAGTGCCATGTGTGGAGTTTCACCATTAAAGGTGAAACCTTTATGAGTTAAGAGAGTGTTCTTAACTATTGTGAGTTGAGTCATTAGTGTAATGTGGATTATATTAATGATAAGATACTTTATTTGAGGGGGAGGTATCATTAGATACCTCATTAAACACTTTGTGGTATTGGTTGTTTGATTGTCTCTTGATTATTGCTCTGTTTTTCTTTCTCTTCTTCTTCCATAGTTTTACCTTTGAGGGTCCAAGACCTCCTCTTTCAATTGGTATCAGAACTTGGTGTTATTCCTAGGGGTATTGAGTGAGGGAAGGCTTGGAGATAGGTAGAAGAAAGATGGTTGAAGTTGAGAAGTGTTTAGATGGTTTGTTGAAGCCATTAGGGTTTGTTGAAACCTTGGGTACGAGAAAATCAGTGGGTAATCAAGAGATGGAGAGATTGTTAATGGAGTTCTCAAGAGAGAAGGAGAGCTTATTAACAATGGTGGTAGAGCAAAGGCAAATGATTGAGTCTTTGTTATTAAGAGTTGAAAAACTTGAGAAGGCTACTAGGTGTAGTAGCATTGTTGTGGAAGTACCATCCATAGGAGTTGGTATGAAGGTTGATGATACTCCATCTATCGGAGATGGAAAGGTCATCAAGAGAAATCCATCAAAGAAGAGGGAAACCGGTGTCAAGAAGGCAAGGGTTGAGTATGGGGATAGAGTGTGCTTTCATTGCCACAAGAGAGGCCATATTCAATATACTTGCAACAAGTTGAAGAAAGACCTTAAAAGCTTGAAGCTTTTGAGGGAGATGAAGAAGCCAACTATGGAGGTTGGTGATGATGAGAAACTCAAAGGGAAGAAGAGGGTTCTTCCACTTGAGAAGGTGAAAAAGGCAACAACTTTGGTGAAAGGAGTTGCAAAGAAGAAGGTGCTCCCAAACCTTGATGTGAGTCTTGTGAAGAAGACCAAGAGTGATGATGTCGATGGTCATGTGCTATTGGCCAATTGTGATGATGAAGGTGATTGGGTGTTTGACTCCGTACACCCATATCATATTTGTAGAGATAAAAGCTTGTTTACAAGGGTGATGGCTTGTGAGCATGAGAGGGTGACCTTGCCTAGTGGTGAGGAAGTTGTGATTGAGGCCATTAGTGAAGTGCATTTGAGAATGCACAATGGCATTGTGAGGAAGCTTAGGGGTGTGAGGTACATTCCCAAGATGATGAGGAATCTAATCTCATGTAGGAGATTAGAGAAGATTGGGTACACCATGAAGACTCAAAGTGTTGGAGTCTTGAAGGTGGCAAAGGGGTGCTTGGTGCACTTGAAGGGTGTGATGGGCAACAATGGCCATGTGTTGCTAATGAGTGGAGGATTGCATCATGTTGAGAGGGGTGTAAGTCCTAAGTCACTAAGGAGAGTGACTTTTGATGGTGGTGCCCACTATGATAAATGGTGCACAAAGAGTGTTGATAATGGGTTTGGACTTAAGGGGGAGCCAAGACCCAAATCCTATGTTGATGTGTTGATTGGGACACCAAGTGTGATGTCAAATGATGATGATGTGAGATTTGGGCTTGAGGGGGAGATTGTTAGAGCAAGACCCAATTCTCACATATGTGGAGGGTCTTCGGAGTGCCGTCTTGAGGGTACAAAAGAAGAACAAGTGCATTGATCATGTGATGATCAATGATGATGAGTTGAAGAAGAGTGTGCATGGGATGTATTGTGCTAATGTGAGGGAAGCAGCAGCAGTTTTGGATGAGGGCTCGACCAACCGAATGAACAAGGCTCGATCGAGCCTTAATACAGCAGCTGCCCAGTAGCATCAGAGACATGGCTCGACCTGGTCGAGCGACCCAGCTCGGTCGAGCGAACGGTGCAGCACTTGTCAGCGGGTTTCTGTTCGTTGCGGTTTTTATTTGTGGGCTTTTAGCCATTCGGTCTTAGGCTTTCTTATATGCCTTAGGAGTATATAAGAGGGTCTTAGAACCCTATTAGAGAAGTAGAGAGGCAAACACAAGTAAGAAACTAGTGCATAGGCCATAAGAGTCTTCTTCCTTGTGTTAGTGCCATGTGTGGAGTTTCACCATTAAAGGTGAAACCTTTATGAGTTAAGAGAGTGTTCTTAACTATTGTGAGTATAGTCATTAGTGTAATGTGGATTATATTAATGATAAGATACTTTATTTGAGGGGGAGGTATCATTAGATACCTCATTAAACACTTTGTGTTATTGGTTGTTTGATTGTCTCTTGATTATTGCTCTGTTTTTCTTTCTCTTCTTCTTCCATAGTTTTACCTTTGAGGGTCCAAGACCTCCTCTTTCAAAAATTAATTGAGAAACAATAACACGCAAGCAAAGAACACATCAACAATTTAATGCTTCCTTGGTCCCCCTCATCACTAGTAGTTTGGCTCTTTGCATAACATAAAGGATGTGATTTTCTTACTTGAATATTATTTTTAAATGCAAGAAATTTTATAGTGTAACATGCCCCAAATTGCATAAAGTATTTATTTGAATCAAGTATGGAATATATTACTTTTCTTAAAGTTATTTAATTATTACTAAAATCTTAACCTTGAATGTTGTTGTTGTTATTGGGGATTCCAACTTCTAAGTAACAACTATTCTTGTAAGATATCGTCTCTCAAAGAGACTACCTAAAACAAGAAGCCCACATTCTTATTTTCTCTTTGATTTAGAGCCCATATATAATTCGTCTATTGGAGAGACCGTCTGTCACGACAATTTGTGTCTAAGTATTTGCAAATGAGTTATATGGGGTACGATTAAATGAAAAAGAAAATAATAAACAAAAATAAGAAAAATCAGGAAAAATTAAATTAATAATCTAACTTTTCACTCATCCTCAGTGCATATTCTAATTTTTCAGCTATTTACCGCTTTTGCAAGAAGTCGGTTGGTTGATCTTTGGATCGAATAAAGGGAAGACTAATGACTTACTTTTTAAGCTTCTCCTTTATGAAATGAATGTCTATCTACACATGCTTTGTTCGATCATTTTGGATAGGGTTACCAGAGATGCTGATAGCTGCTTGATTATCACAAATAATTTGCAGGCTTTCTTAAGTGGAAAGTTCAACTCACATAAGAGGTTTTTAAGCCAAAGAATCTCAGTTATTTCTTTTGCTATTCCCTTACACTCTGCTTCGGCATTGGATTGAGCTAGTACCTTCAGCTTCTTACTTCTCCAAGTGATCAAATTTCCCCTACTAGAGTAAGTACCCCCGAGGTAGACTTCCTGCTATCTCGATCACCTGGCCAGTCTGTGTCTATGTAAGCCATACGATTAAGGTGATTACTTTTCCCAAAGAAAACTCTTCTACTACTCGTGCCCTTCAAGTATCTAAGAATCATCATAACTTTATCTATGTGTGGTACTTGTGGTGTGACTCTCTACTAACTACTCCATCTCCATCGGAAATATTGGGTCTAGTATGAGATAGGTAGATATGTTTTCTCACAAACTTATGATACTGCTCTTTATCACCCAATTCTCCATCTTGTATTTTCTACAGCCCATGGTTGACAACAATTGGTGTTTCAGCTAGTCTGCAATCAAACATTCTAGTTTCAGAAAAGAGATCAAGTATATACTTCTTCTCATTGATGAATATTCCCCGAGAACTTCAATCCCATGAAAATATATCTGGTTTCCTAGGTCTTCCATTTTGAACTCCATAAACAACTTCCTCTTAAGATCATTAATCTGGGTGTAGTAGTAAGAGTTTTAAAAGAAATCACAATCCATTGTGGTGTACAATCTGTTTTGAGTAGGATCATAACACTGATATCCCTTATTAGTCACCCCATACCCAAGGAATACACATTTGGCTGCCCAGGGTTCTAACTTATTCTTAATCCATTGTGGAAGATGGACATACACCACGCACCTAAAGACACGATAAGAAGTGAGTTGAAGTAATGTTGCTAAAGGTTCCCAAACTGTCAAGAGGAGTTTGAAAATTCAAAGATTTTGTAGGAAGACGGTTGGTTCAATAAGCGGCAGTTGCAATAGCCTCGACCCAAAAATGACAATGAACATGAGACTCAAATATAAGAGCACGGGATATTTCACGTAAGGTACGATTTTTCCTTTTGGTGACTCTGATTTGTTGTGGAGTATCTAGACATGTAGTCTATTGAAAAGAGACCGTGTGCTTGGATGAATTGTTTCATATTAAAAGAAACAAATTCACCACCATTGTCTAATCGAAGAATTTGGGTTTGAGTGTGATATTGGTTAAGAATCATGTTGTAAGATTTAACAAAAGTATGAAAAACATCATACTTGTGTTTAAGAAAATAAACCCAGCTCATACGAGTACAATCATCCACAAATAAAACACATTATGAAAAACTATGGGAATGAGATTCAAGAGTAAGACCCCATACATCAGAGTGAATCAAAACAAAAAATTTATTAGTTTTCGACATACTAGAAAAATAAGAATGTTTCCCTGTTCGAGCATCCTGCACAACTCAACCATTAGAATTCATAAGAACCGTACAATTTAGTTCTTTGGTTAGCTGACTAACAGACAAAAATTTATGAAACAAACTGGGTATCAATAAGCAAGTTTTAATACGAAGAAAAGGTGAAATGTAAACTGGCCCTACTTGGTCTACTGGCATACACTCCCTATTGGTTGTTTGAATACAAAAATTCTTACTTGAGACCGTCTTTTGTAAAGACGGCTCTCAAAAGCCCAATCCAATTCTAAATATATATTTCTACAACTCTAAATATAGATTTGGGCTAGACTTTTGAGATTCGTCTTTACAAAAGACGGTCTCTCAAGAGAGCAACTCGTTTGAATATGGGTACAGGATGTGGTGTGAACAGATTATGAATAACGAGGGCCAAAAGTCATAGTGTTGTTAGTGGACCCGCAATTAAATATCCATTTATGGTGAGTTTGATGACTTAATAGGCCCATATGTTATAAATCACACAATTTATGGATATTTAATCTGGTTACTTGAGTGGGAATAAGTGGACCTAATTTTTTGTTGGTGGAAGTGTACGGTTTTGTGGGTTTAGTGTAGGATTTATGTGAGTATTGAATTTGGAGATGGTTACTTGAGTGGGAATGAGTAGACCTAAATTTTTGTGGGTGAAAATGAGTAGGTTGTTTGATTTTTTTGGTTCATGGTAGGGTTATGTTTTTATGTAGTATAATTATCCCATTTTCAAAGGTATTTCCCCCTCCCTATGAATGGATGTTTCTCTCTCCTTCACTCTTCCTTTTGTTTTGGTTTTTGTTCTTACTTCACCTTCTGTCTCACAATCCACTAACATACCTGATCCATCATGTATTGATATGACCTCAGTTGGGTGGTCTGTTGTCGCTCGATGGGCTATGCCGCCGGTCGGTTGTTGGTGCCTTGGTGGTGGCCTTCATAAACAGCAGATCATCCCACCATTCGGGGTACCTAACAAGCTTTTTTCGGTCATCATCTTCGTTGTTTCCAGGATGGGTTTTGTGTTCCATGGCTAGCTTCAAGCTCTGAGGGACTGGATTCCAATGATGAGACACCAGTTATGACTTTCTGGTGGCGTGCCATTTCCCGTCGGAATGTCGCATATGCCACGTTAACCGACGGTAGTGGGTTAATGTTGAGGAGGTCTCTTTTTACTTTGTCGAGATCTTCAAAAATTCTAGTGAGGAATTGGTATAACCTTTGTTTTTGTATGAATTTATAGAAAGCTGAAATGTTAATTATTTGGACAAGTCATAGGATTCAGCACTTATTTGTCAATTTCTTTCCATAAAATACCCAGTTTGCCAAATTATACCTCTATTGTGGCATTTGTTTTTGTCAAAGTACCTGTTGTAGAACTCAGATCTTAAATTTGGAATTCTTCTCTATCACTGCTCAAGATATTTTCAATCCCTTGCCATAAATCTCGTGAGTTGTATAGTCAATAAATTGGTTTACAATGTCTGGATTAATGTTAGCAATGACCCACGATATTACCACAGAGTCCCATTGGGCCCATTGTGAGTATTTAGTATAGGTTGGTATGGGAGGTGCCGCAGTGATATGGTTAAATCGTCACCCTCGACTACTAATGGCGATGTGCATTAATTTGCACCATTTTATATTATTGTGGTAGGTAAGTTTCTCAAAAAGTTTGATTCTGGATGTGTTTTCTGTGGGATTGGTTGGCTTGTTTAGTTTTGAAACATTTGGAACATTTGTAACATTTGTTTCATAGAGAACGATAATATTTATTTTGTTTTGTCTGTTGGTTCACCCCTAAAGGTAAGAAGGATGATCACGAGAACTAAAAAAGTTTGAACGAATTTTCAGATCTGAACCCTACAGCTCTGATACCATAAAGAATTAAAGAATGCGGAAAATTAAGGTTTATAAATACTATTTGTATTGATTAATTATGAGTATACAACTTGAATTTTATACAAAATTGTCTGACACTAATAAGGAAACAAATAATCAACCTTAATTCTATATCCTAAACAAGGAAACTAAAATATAAAAAATATATTAAACAAATATACGATTCTACAGGAAAATGGTCGAAAATTTAGATTATAATTCATTTTAAAATTTCCTTTTTTTACCAATTCAAAATTCCGTCCAAACATTGATTTTGTAGCAATTTATATGGAAATTCAGACTAACCCTTGTCAGTTGGAAATTGTCGACTGTTTTGAGTTCTTCTGAAACTTTCAGTAAGAATTGCCGCGTTTCTTTAGTGGAATCATATGAGATTAATTCCACATTTGTCCCTAGTTTGTTGTCATCATTGTAATATAGTATGGTGATAGCAAACTAAGGATATTTGTAGGATTAGTAGAAAATACAAAATTTTACTGATAGCAAATAAAAAACAAGACTTCAATGATTAAAACAATAGTTAAAGGTAAAATTTCATAGATTGAATTTTTAATTTCAATTTTCCTTAATATAATAAGCCTTAGATTGCCATCTCAAAAAAAAGCCTTAGATTGCCATTTCCCATTAGACACAAAACAACAACATATGGGATTTTCTGTTCATGTTCTCCCTCTTGGGACCGTGGACCGCATCAGCTGCAGCCTATGCTATCTTATCCCTTTCATCTAACAAACAACGACCAAGGGACCATGTTCCTCCCTTCCTCGTCGCAACCAAGTACGCTTCATGTCCCTTTTATTAGAATTTATTTTTTAAAAGATTATTACTTTCAGTTATTGTTATTGTAAGAGTTAGATTCATGAGTTGGGTATATGAGGGTAAGAGTTTGAATTAGGATAAATTTTCATAGTTAAGTGCCTTCATAATTGGACTATTTTTTACATGTTTAATTTGTAAAAATTCTTAATCAATAACCGTGGTTTGTAAATCACCACAAAAAGACAAAAAGAATAATAATAAAATAAACAAAACCAAAAAAGATAAATTAAATAATAAAACTCTCAACTTCTCAAATCTTACCACATAACGGTGATTTGTTAATCTTACAAATAACCGTTATTTACTAAGACTTTCTCTTTAATTTGAGGTTACTATGTTGGATAATTATGACGATAAATGTTGGGATCGCTGTTCTAGTCGTTTAATGATGTGACTATTGGTATATAAGTTGTCATTGTTAAGAATAACGTACTCAATGGTTGCTTTCCAAATTGTTTTATTTGTTTTTTTTACGTTGTTAATGCACTAATTAAATATAATATTTATAATTGGAGAAGGTCTTAGTAAATAACGGTTATTTGTGAGGTTTATAAATCACTCTTAGGTGGTAGGATGTGATAGGGTGAGTGTTTTGTTATTTTAATTTATCTTTTTTAATTTAGTTTATTTTAATATTATTCTTTTTATCTTTTTGTGGTGATTCACAAATCACGGTTATTGATTAGGAATTTTTGTTTATAATTGTGTATAATTAAAATTTATAAAAATACGTATTAATACGCTTTATGTTCTGATAAATCAAACAAGATCTATTTAACTATATTTTTATTTATGGATTAAAAATAAATTATAAATTAAGAGTGGTTGATATACTAAAAAAAATGAGGCGTTTGAAAAGAAACAGAGGGAATAATTATTATGCCTATTTTGGTACTACTATATACAATTTACATATCATGTGAACTACTTTATTTTTCATTTTCAGTTTGCACCTTATCAGTCAAAATCTAAGGACTCTTTAAGTTATATATACTTCCTCCGTTCCATTAGACATGCTAATGTATTATTTTATTCATTTATATATTAGATTAAAAAAAAACAAAAAGATTGTAATAAGCTCATAATTAGCTCCTAGAATCATTCAAGAATATTGCACTCTAACAGCAATACTGAAGCAGCATCTAGCTTCTATATAATGTACTGATATCAGTGTACGAAGCAAGCATATCAAACTCTTTCATGGAGTAATAAGTTATGTTATCAAAGTAGTAAATTGGCTCAAACAGTTTATTAAATAGAGCAAATTAACCCCAAAATATGTACTACTATAATGAAGCAAATTAGCGCCATGGGTCTAATCGTCTTGTATAACCAAATTATGTCAAACATAATCTACTAGCTGGTTTCATTTCATCTATCCTTCAACATATATTTGTAAGATCAATTTTTAATTTTACAGTTTAAAAATATCAAAAATAAAATATTAAATTAAATAGCATGAAAATAAAACGTTAACACTAATTTTATATATAATGCATACAAAGGAAATTTAATAAGGATAGAAACAAACCCAAGGCCTTTAGAGCCACCAGTAACAAGAGCAGTCATGCCATTGAGAGACCATCGTTTATCCATAGACATCATCACCACTCCTTCCTTATCTGTAAACTTGAAATTTAAAAGTAATGACGTCTAATTGCAATTTAAAATGACCCCATATATTCGTACTATTTGAAATTGGCTGCTACTATTAATTAATAGTTTCTCTATTTAAATAATTGAATATTGGATATACTATTTCTCATTTAAAACATTTTTTATAAACTACTCCCTCTGTCCCATTGAATTAGTAGGATAGAGAAAATGGGTGAAAATTTAAAAAGTGGTAATAAATGAAGAGAGAGAATGAATTGTATGGATGAAATTAAAAAAGAGTTAAAATGTATGGATGAAATTAAAAGAAAGTGGTGGGCTATAGTCCAAAAATAGAAATGCTGCAATTTAAGTGGGGCGAAGGGAGTATTTCGTTAAAAAAAAATTATTTTTTTTTAAAATCAATGTGATGCTATATTAATAAGAAGAAAAATCAGAAAGTACAATATCTGAGATCCATGTCGGACCTCCATCTAGCCATACATTGGAACAGAAACTAGCAAGAGCCCATCTTGCAAGGCGATGGGCAACTGAGTTTGCTTCACGAAAGCAAAATTGGAACATGGAACGATCTAAATGAGCCGCCTCTGACAAGATGTTACGAATAAAGACTTGGGAATGAAAGCCTCTAGTAAGAGAACCTTGAAGAGCTTTGACCACGTTGATGGCATCCCCTTCGAAAATGATATTGCTCCCTCCCCTTTCTTTGGCTAGTTCAACTGCCCAAAGGAAGGCATTCAACTCGGCAATCTCGACGGAAATGAAAGGCCAGAATGTCTTTAAACCCGCAAGAAAAACAGTACCGCAATAATTCCTCGCCACTACTCCGAGCCCAATCCTATCATCTTTGGCATTTACAGCTGCATCCACGTTGATCTTAATCACTTGTTGCACTGGAGGACACCACTTAGAGCTTGTGTGCCTATCATGAACTTTACGAATGTCATCATTTGCTTTTTTGAACTCCATTAAGAGGTCAGAAGCTCTTTTGAAAACTAACTCAGGAGAGACCGAAATTTTCTCAAAACAAAAGTCATTACGAGCATTCCATATTTGCCAAGCGCACACACACAAAAGGTCCGCTTCATCTTGGTTTTTCTTAGAGAACAAATAAGCCAGCCACTCACGAAAAGAAGATAGACTAAGGTAGTTGTCATTGCTCAACGCAAGAGTCCACATTTGCCTAGCCTAACCACATTCCAACAGAAAATGGTTATTGTCTTCTGTTTGACTGCATCGTTTGCAAGGAATAACGTCTTTGATCCCTTTCTTCTTCAAATTCGGACCATGGGGAAGGATATCCCAAGCGGCCCTTCATAAGAATACCTTAGCCTTTGGGTGAATATGACGATTCCAGATCTTCTTCCACAATGGATCACTCCCACTAAAACAAGAAGCAAAAGATTGAGACCGAAGAGCTAAAGAATATGCATCACGAACACGAAAACCACCATCGTCACTAGCCACCCAAACTCTTTCATCCGGTGAATTAGAATTGCTAATCGACACCTTTTTTATTCGGTCCACATCAACCTGCAAAAACATATCATTAATAATATCCATATGCCAACAGAATGAATCATTATTAATAAGTAAGGCTACAGGCGCCTCTTTGTCTAAAAGACGGGGAAGAGAAATAATCTTGTCAGATCCATCCCCCCCTAACCAAGCATTACTCCATATTTTAATAGAGCGACCATTCCCGACCCTACATCGAACCCCTAAATCAATAATAGGTTTCGACCTCCTTATACTTCTCCAATCGTAGCTTGGGTTAACACCTATCGTCGAGTCCCATATGGATGTCTTGGGAAAAATCGGGCTTTTAAAGATCTTGCTAAAAGCGAATCAGGATACACGTGAAGTCTCTAGAATTGCTTGGCCAAAAGAGCACTATTAATCAAACTCAAATCATAAAAACCCAATCCGCCCTCACTTTTCGGGCGACACAAATGTTTCTACGCCTTCCAAAGGATACCCTTATCAGAATTTAAGGTGCCCCACCAAAAATTCCTAATAATCGTTTCCACATCATTGCAAAAGGCCGAGGGAAGTTTGAAACAACTCATAGCATATGTGGGAATGGATTGAGTTCTCGCCTTGATAAGGATCTCTTTCCTGCTTTTGACAATAATTTTTCTTTCCATCCCTGTAATTTTTTCCATATCCGATGTTTGACGCCCGAAAAAGAAATTATCTTAGATCTCTGAACAGAGTGGGGAGGCCTAAATATTTATCATGACTAAACACTTTCTTGAAACCCATAATCGAACTAACTTGATGAACAATCTCGTGCGAGAGACTTTTACTGAAAGAGACCTCACACTTATCATAGTTAATCATTTGGCCCGACAAAGACTCGTATGCCTTAAGGATCTCTAAAATAACATTGGCTTCTCCAGCATTAGCCCGAGCGAAAACCAGGCTGTCATCGGCAAAGAAAAGATGAGTAAGAAAAGGGGCACCCCGAGCAATGGAGATGCCATGAATAAAATTGTTCTGATGCGCTTTCTTTATTAAAGCCCCAAGACCTTCAGCACAGAGAAGAAACAAATATGGAGAGAGAGGGTCGCCTTGGCGTAAATGACAACCTCCAAAGCTTCCCCATTCACCAAAAACGAATAAGAGACCGTCGTAACACATTTCATAACCCGGTCAATCCAGATAGAGGGAAAACCCATATTAATCAACACACAGGCAATATAATCCCATTCGACCCCATCATATGCCTTACTCATATCAAGCTTAAGGGCCATAAATCCCCTTATCTTGGCATGACTATGGCTCATAAAGTAGAACACCTCAGAAGAAAGCAAGACATTGTTGGTAATGAGACATCCCGGGACAAAGGCACTTTGGTTTTCATTAATGATAAGAGGAAGGATCCCCTTTAACCGATTAGCCAACACTTTCGAAATGAGCTTGTAGGAAACATTGCACAAGCTTATCGGCCGTAACTCTGTCATCTTGGTAGGAGTCTTTGTCTCAGGGATAAGAGCAACAAAAGTATGATTAAGATTCTTCGGCATAATTCCATTGTTTAAGAAATTTAACACCACCTCGCATACATTATCCCCAACAAAATCCCAATGTTTCTTGTAAAACAAGGCAGGGAAACTGTCTGGACCCGGAGACTTGCTAGGGTGCATTTCAGCTAAAGCAACTTCAATCTTCTCACGACAGCAAGACCGTAACATACCAGACGCCATGTCATCGGAAATTCTCGAACCTATAAACGCCACTTCATCAACAGAAGTTTTGGGCCTCGATGTGGAGAAAAGAGAAGTAAAATCATCCACAACCACCTTATTCAACCCTTCACGAATCTTGTATTTTACCCCGGCCGAGTCCTCCAAAACTTTAAGGCGATTACGACGTCTCCTATTAGAAGCTTTGGCATGGAAATAGGCGACATTTTTGTCTCCGTCTCTAAGAACAAAAGGACGGCATCTTTGCCATGCCGCCATTTCTTGTTGTTGTCTCAAAAGGCGAAGTTCTTTTTCCACTGTGCGATATTCCTCAATAACACTCGGAGATGACTACATTTTTCGAACAATCTTTAGTCTTTTAACCAACCAAGACATTTTTTTATAAGAAGCTGAATACACATCCTTGTTCCATTGTTTAAGTTGAGACCCACATTCCTCCATAACTTTGCTCCAATCATCATGAAATTTAGCCTTACTAACTCCCCAAAAATTCCTAATACTCGAGTCAAATCATCATGGTGTAACCATCTAGCCTCAAAGCGAAATAGCCGACTATCCTCCCTATGATTTCCCCTATCCTCTTCATTGTCACCCTCGCTATAAAGGATAATTGGAAGGTGATCCGACCCATCCCAAATTAAATTCTCATAAATGGCACTAGGAAACAAATCCCACCAATCAGAATTAGCAACAATTCTATCAAATTTCTCCTCGATAAAGCCATTCATATGTTTGTTACTCCATGTGAACCGATATCCCTTCGAATCAATCTCACGAAAATCATTTATATCAAGGCGGTCCCGAAAAGCACACGAACTATTAAAATCACAGCTCGTACCACCCCTCTTCTCTGTTTCTTGAAGAAGCTCATTGAAATCACCACCCACAAGCCACGGCTCATTGTAATTCATCCCCAATTTATTTATCAAATCCCAAGTACGGTATTTCTGACCACTCTCAGCCCAACAATAAATCCCCGTAACCCTCCAACATTTACCCCCGTCCTCCTTGACAATACAATCTATAAAATGCTCATCTTTGTCAACCACCCTTAAATCAAATTCTTCCATCCAAAATAAGGCAAGGCCACCCGCTCTACCATTAGCTTCGACGCACACACTTTTATCAAAACGAAAACGGTCTTGAATCCTACGAATCTCATTTCTAAGTACTTTTCGTTTCACTGAGGAAAAGAAGCTCAGGGGAATATTTACGCACTAAAGAATGAAGAGCGTTAATTGACGAGGGGTTCCCTAACCCTCGACAATTCCAAAAAATGGAAACCCTCATTGAAAATCGAGAGCCCATCATGTGGGGCTCGCCACATTTGTAGAAGACACAAGGAGCGCTTGATCAACCTCCATCAGAACCACTCTTTTCTTAGGATTACCACGAAAATCTACTTCAACCATAAGCTCATCAAATCCATCACATTCATTCGACCTCTTTTCACCCACTAAAAGCAGCAAAGACGACCCTCTTTTTTGAGATGTTCGGTCCCTGACCAATTTCTTCAATTTTTTAATGCGCCGACCTGTACAAGAAGAAGAGGGATTAGTATCAGACAAAGAATTAATAAAATCAGGACAACAGTCATTGGCATTCACCTCCACGATCCCCTGCTCCGTTTCCTCATTATCTGTCAACCCATTTGTCTCCTTGTTTGCTCTAGCCTCGGCCAGCCCCTCTGAAAAATGATCTTTCCTTGCATTCTTTAAAATGTTAGAGTTATCTTGGACCAAACCCGATGCCGCCACTAGGGAACCAGACTCTTCTTCATCAGGATGCCCAATAATCACTTTATCAAGCAAAGTCGTAACAGAATGAACACTAGTATAATGGTCTTCATCCTTCTTTTCATGAGAAGTGACTTTTTAGGGAAAAAAAGCCTTCGTCCACTCGTATGCTTCGTATCGTGACCCTCTTTTGTGTCATCAAGAACCACTGGCTTCCATGGGGATGCTTTTAGCCACGGACCAAAATTCTTCACTGGCGAGTTATCCCCGAACACGTCTTTATAATCGTTCGTACCATGTCCCAATTTTCCGCAATAGAAGCAAATCATCGGGAGCTTCTCATATTTCACCAGACACATACAAACATCCCCACCTCGAACTTTAAAGGAGACTTTTTTTTTAAGGCTTTTGAACGTCCAACCGTACCTTTATCCGAATGGATTTTTCCAAACCAAAATTATCCGACTTATCCGCTTCCATGAACACTCCACTTTTTTCACCCAGCATCCGCACATTATCTGCATTACTTCTCCCCCGAACAGGAACATTATAGATACGAACCCATATGGGCAATTCAAAGAACTGTAAATCTGCCGGATTAAACGTTGCGACCATATCCGTCAAGAGAATCGCCATTTTATCGAAATGCCACGGTTGGCCATTTAGAACTTTCTCCTTGTCCCGCCAATGATAGAACTGAAATTGGTACATATTCGGACCTATCATAGATACGTCAACCTCTTACCGTGTTACCCACACGTTCTTTATTGTTGACATAAATGCAATTGGATTTAAAATGCGATTGGACCATAATTTTCCGACAAGCCTTAACGAGAGGCGTTCTTCCTCACTTTCATCACCATCATCCACCCAAACACCCACCTCATCATTTGGATCAGCAAATGTCGGGTAAGACTCCTTAGCGGAAACATCATGAGGCCCCTCATATTCTTCCTCAAATTGACAATGAGTATTGTCATCCAAGATTGGCTCCCTGTGCATATTGGTCTCCTTTTCAAGAAGACCATGAATATTACCCAACGCACCCATTTCCATGAGGAACCAATAAAAGAAAAAAGAAAAGAAAGAGAAGATGGACAAGAAAAGAAACGACGCTAGGAACAAAAACCGTGAAGATGACCGAAAAAGACTCCACGAGGGAGAAGAAACTAGCATAAAACTAGAGGAGCCCTTACTCTAGAGAGAGAAGGGAGTGCTATAACTTGAACCGTTAAAAAAAAGTTAAAAAAATAAATATTAATAAAATTTATATTAAGACAAGTCAAATAAGTTCTCATGTTCATTATGTTTTAACTTATAGATAGATAGAGAATAAAACACTCACGACCCGTTTGGTAAGTGGTAAAAAATGGTAGTAATAGGAAAGAAAAATTAGTATAATGTTGGTTTAAAAATCTCTTGGCTACCTAGATGGACAAGCTTGTACAACTTCAATCATCTCATATTCTTCATAATGTTTTTATTCCAATGCGTTACCATTGTGAGATTTGGTATTAGGTGGTAATGGAAATTTGTAAACAAAAATTTTTTTGTGATTAAGGGTTCAATACCATGGGAATGATATGAAACTTTTGAAGAATTTACACTATAATTCATTCATTCTCATTACCACCGTTTAGTAGCACTAACCAAACAGGCCATAAGAATAATTGACAATTTTTCACTTGAGGCAATGATGTCACTCATATTTCTTTATATGCAAGAACTCTCACCTTTTGGGATTATTGATTGCATTCCTCTGACGCTCTCTTTTAAAGGGTTTTAGTTATGAATTGTATATCACCTTTCCTCACTTCGACTCTATTTTTGAGCAGAGTATTGGTTTGGTGGTGATGATGAAGAGTATCAAAAAACAAATAAAACATTTAATTTTGGTATAGGGTTTCACCTAATTTTTTATTGTCTTTTCTCATCATCTTTTTTGACTTTTTAGCCATTGACATATTTTTAAACAAAATACTAGACGCATCATCATCATCATCATACTCAATGTATTCCGCTCATAAACAAAATATTAGACGCATATTCTTTGTAAAACCCATAAAATCACAAGTCGCAAGGAGTGTGACTTTGCTTAAGTCCAGTCAAACTATATTTACGACTTCAACTTTTTCCATTTAAATTTATTTTAATGAATATCTATAAAGACTATAATTCAAATGTTTGTATTTAAATATTATTTATTATTATGTGATTTTAATTGAAATAAAATATTAGTTTTTTTTTTGAGTAAAATAAAATATTAGTTTTGTGTAAGCCTTATTGTTAGTATACTTTTTTGTTATTTGTGTTAACTAACACTATTAGATAATTATAAATAACAATTAATTAAAAATTGAATTATATGTGTACATTAAATAACCAATATGAAAACGGACATGTTATACAAATACCATCTGTTGGTTTCAATTGGAAGCAATAGATGTTTAATTTGGTGATATTCAGAGAGATAAAAAAAAAGTTTGAGTGAGTTGAGAGAAATTTTAATATTTGAGAGGAATTTAAAAAGAAATTGAAAAAAAGATAGTGATACAATTACATAGATGGTGAACAATAGGAAGTCGTGATATATTGGATAAATAGTTTTATATTTGATCGATTAAAAAGAAAAAAAAATATAAGTGGATAAAAGAAATAACCGAATGATATTAAGTAAAGGAAAAAACAAAAAAAAAAGTAAGGGAAGAAGTGGTATATACATGTTTAGATGAGGTTATAAGAGAAAATATGCGTTTATTTACATAAGTAAAATTGTATCAGAATTAATGTATCTATAATCTATCTATAACTATTATTTAAACAAAACACAAATGACGTCATCATTTTTTAAAATTGCTTATCTGTTAGGTTATCACGACCTCAACAAAAGTTTTTCAGTTAAAACTCAATGATTATGTCATTAATATTATGACTAATCTTTATATCTTTGACTTTACTATTTGTAATTATGACTATAATATTATCCATATTGATTTATTTTTTTTTTACTTTTTAGCTTATATATCTATATTATTTAATGGATTAGAAAGTAAAGCATGTATTTTTATCAATTATTTATAAAATCTTTTCAATTTTATTTATTAAATGATTATAAAATCTTAGATTATACAAATATATCAAAAAATTTTAATAAAATCTTGGGTCCACTGTATAGGAAGTAACTATAAAATAAAACTGTTTCAAATTGAAAAGAATAATGAGTATTTCTTAAATTATTGCCCACAATCTAGTTGGTGAGACAATTAATGCCCACCTTACCTAAAAGAGAAGAATAATGTGCCTCGTTTTTATCCACATAAAAAAGAACACAAAAAAGTATTTGATTTTAATTTGTATTAAATCACCATTGCAACACTACTCAAAATATGGAGATTTTGTACTATAAATAGCTACTCAAAACAATAATTTAATGAAGGATTAATTATGATAAAAGAGGGTCAAAGGAAGTTAAATCCGCCAAAATATGGGAAAAATGAACTTTATTTATTCATCATATAAGCACTTTTATCCGGCAGGGTATAAAGGATTTTTATGCACAAAAACTGAATATTAGTGCATGAGAAACTCACGTGAGTTTTAAAGATACTTGTCCTTCATTTAAGAACCACTTTAATGAAGTGGGACATGTGTTATATGGATAGTGTAGAGGCATCACAAAAAACACAAATATTACTTGATTGAGACTAAGGGATTGACACGTTTCAAAAATAGAGTGAGGCATGCAAAGAATGTTTTTAGGGATTCACGAAAGAATGTTTTACATCATAATCATTAGCTTATAACCAGCAAGGAGCCATAAATGAGGTAGCCAATTTTTCATATAGAAAGAGAAGTACAAAGAATTTAAAGAGATTAGATAAAGACAATCTTGACTGAATTTCATAAATTCACATTGATTTTCAGAGCAACGTTTAGAAAGATAAAAGATTGAATATCTTTGACAATTATTGTGATTATTGTTACAGAGACCTCACGTCTAAAACAAGCCCTAAGCAGTAATCCACCTGGTAGCCACTGTGCACCTTGAAGGACCTGTTAGGCACATCATCCCTGATTTGATACCGACTTGGGCGTCAGAGTAGGTCCCCTTGGTGTATTTTGTAGGATTTCGAGCATCTTCATTCAAAGATCTTATAGCATAGCTGGCAAGTATTTAAATTAAGGCTTCCACCAGCATAATCATTCTGAGTAAACTCATAAATGAGGAGATTAAAACTTAATTAATTGTTCTTCAAAATCAGACAGAAACATTTTGGCGCTAGAAAGATGGAAGACTTATTTCATTCTTTGTTAAAAAGTTACCGTAAGAATTTTCTACAAAAGTGAAGATGACAACAACTCACAGAATCAAAGTTAAAATACCAACTAGTCTAGAAGTACTAAATCTCAAAGAAAGAGGTATAGAAATGCAACTCAAAAGATCGTTGATGAAAGGCGGTCTATGACACATTGAGTTCTCAGAGAAAACAACCAAGTGTGTCAATATTCCAGACACATGAAGAAACACAGTTACACCACATGTTGGGGATGTTCAACCTTTGTTTACTCTACTGGGGATGCCATTGCCTAGCTGGCAGCAACAGTAGCAAATGTTGTCAGGGCAGGAGGAACAGCAGATGTTAGCCCTAATCTTGGGTAGCAGATCTCCATTGAAAGATATCAGGATGAGGAGGATGAATCTTATGTTCCTCTCCTTAATCAAAGACAAATAATCAGAGAGTCAGGCCAATGTGGTTCTGGCAGGAATCAAAGTTTGAATAGGGAAGACGAAGGTGAGTCTATGCCAGGCAGAAGATATGCTTGGTACAGGACCCCTTCGAACCCTGATTCATCGTCCCAGTAAGGGATACATATAAGAAGAGGATGGACAGAAACAATCTATCAGAAGCCTAACTCCCAATTAGTGACGACAAAAAAGAGTGTTTGCCAAGAGCAGACTAGGAAATACTCCATCATCATCATTAAAAATCCAAGAAGGTGAAGGAGAATCCTTGCAGGTTGCTGAGAGTATACAGCCAGATCTTTACTCTTTCAAGGGAAAATCCCCTTATTCAGGTTTACCACCCAAGATCCCAGAGAACCAAAAAAATAAGGTTTTCTACGAAGACCGCATTTATCCTTGAAATTGTAGCTTCACCTGCAAAAAGGGTGAAATTTCACTACAAGAAAAATCATTTTTAGCAACAAGTTTTTGCAACGACTAATTTTTTTTCGTTGCGAAAAATACAAGTCGTTGCGAAATCCTTTGTTGTTGCTAAAAAGTCGTTGCCAAAAAAAAATTTTACTTCCCACCATTAAAAATAATTTCCCGGTTGAACCAATGTTTTTTGCAACGAAAACTTTAATTGTTAAAACATATTAATTAATTTGTAACCACAAATGTCGTTGCCAAAAATAGATAAATATGTAGATACAAAAAAGTTGTTGCGAAAACTATTTTCTTAATTATCTTTCGCAATGACTCGAATCCTTATTTATCAAACAAGCAACACGTGGCCTTGCTTTTAATGGGATTGTTCCACATCACCCTTTTTTTTTTATTGCTTTCTTGCTTTTCCTTCATCTTCCTCTATGTTCATCATACATTCCTAACATGCTTCCATACGCTTCCTCTCTTAATCTTATTGTTGCTACTTCACCTTTCTCGCTTTCCCTCTCGTAAATCTCTCAGACGAGTCATCGATTTCAGGCCACCGGAAAAATCACGGTAAGATCCTTGATTTTGATTGATGTTTTTCTTTTACATTTGGTTTTTAAATGAAAGATTAGGGTTTTTTCTTACGGTTTTCTTTCATTTTTGAATGAAAATAGGGATTTTCACTACCGTTTCAAATGATGATGAGATTTTAGTTCTAGATTTGAATGAAAATTTAGGATTTACGTTTTATTCTATAGCTTTTTTTCATTCGGTTTTCGGACTGAAAAAAGGGATTTGCTTTTGCATTTGTGATATAGTCTTTAATAAGTGTGCTTGGCACATGATGTATTTGTATGCCAATGCCAAGTGTTAGTTGTAATTGCTAGCTGTCATTTTGTTAGCATCTTGTAGTTGCTAGCTTGGCACATGAAAAAAGGCTGTCAATATTAGTATATTCAATATGCATATTCAATAATAGTAATCTCATTCTTTCTAATTGTCTTTGCTTTCTACTCCTCTCTCAATTCTGTATCTGATCCCTGGCCTACACCAGAGGATTATCATATTCTTTTCTCCTCTCCTGGGTTATACATGACATACCTGTATCATTGGTATCAGACCAGCCACCATCCACGCTGCCCTCTCATCAAAATCTTCATGAAAATTGGCTCCCCAAGTGTTGATGAATATACAGATTAAATATTTGTCTTCAAGATTCTTTCAAGAAACTTCAAATCTTGAAGTCTTTTAGTGCTGATATTGCAAAATTTTTTTATTTTTTATTTTAATGTTTTTGTAGATTGAAACAATCTGGCTCCTATAACTAGAAAGACAGTGGCAATGGAAGAACAAGTAAAAAATTTAGAAAGAAAGCTAGAAGAACAATCCCAGGCTATGCAGTAGATGATGCAAATGCTTGTTGAATTGAAGGACCGAGCCTCAGTGGTTTCACCAAGAAACAATCATCAAGAGGTCAAGTCTACCAGACCTCTAGGTATGGCACCTAAAATCCAATGTCCTACTTTTGATGGCACAAATCCAAGAAATTGGGTGAAGAAGTGCAATAGATATTTCAGTTTATGTACAATTGCAGAAGAGTCAAAAGTAGAATTAGCTTCTTTATATATGATAGATAAAGCTGAGTCATGGGTTACAAGTTACCTGGCAAATAGAACTGATGTGAGCTGGGAAGATTTTAAATGGGACTTAGCTGCAAGAATCTAAGATGATAGTGGGGATAATGCAGTTGAAGACTTTAATAAACTTTCCCAATTGGATTCTTTGGAAGAATATATATACTCTTTCGAAGAATTAAAAGCAATTTTGCTTCAAAATGGTCATCGATTGAGTAGTGCATATTTGTTGCAAAGTTTCATTGGGGGTCTGAGAGAAGAGACTAAACCTTTTGTTAAGGCTTTTGATCCCACATCCATATCAGATGCCATTAGGTATGCAAGATTACAAGAAGAACAATTTAAAGCATGTGCAGGAAAATTAACAGTAAAATCATTTGTTAATAAATCAATTAGTGCCTATAAACCTCAACAACCTTACACTACTAATTAAGGCAACTTCTTCTTTTCAAACAAATGCAAACAAACCTCCCCTAACCATCACCCTCAAATACTAATAGATTTACCCAGAGACCATACCCACACGTATTAGCTGATGCAAAGGCTGAGAAAATAGCAAAAGGTTTATGTTATTATTGTGATCAAAAATATGATAAAACCCACAAGTGTAACTTTAAACAGACCCAAATCCTTACTGTTGAAGTTACTGGGAGTGAAATGGTAGAACATGACCACATGGATTCTAGTAAAGTAGATGACTCAGAGGAAGAGATTCCTTATGAGGTAGAGCCTTTAATTTCAGTAAGTGCTTTAACAGGTGATCACACTTTCCATACTATGAGAATTAATGGGATGGTAGGTAATAGCAAGATTCACATTCTAGTAGATTCAGGAAGTACTCATAACTTTGTGGATATAAACTTTGCTAAGAAATTAGGGTGTACCTTGGAAAAAATCAACCCTCAAGCCATCACTATTGCAGATGGTAATCACATAGCATGTCAATATAAATGCACACACTTTGAATGGCAATTGTATAAGAGACTTTTTCAAACTGAGGTGCTTCTTATTCCTCTTGGAGGATGTGACATGGTCCTAGGAATACAATGGCTCAGGACTTTAGGACAAATTCAATGGGATTTCTCTAAACTTCTAATGTAGTTTTATGTAGGTGAACAAGAGTTTTGTTTAAAGGGCATTCCTCAAGCAAAGTTAAAGGTTGTGGAGGGACAACCCTCTTGTAAATTTATTACAGGAGCAGCTCAACTTTGTGTTTTACAGGTGACAGAAATTCCTGAGCATTGCATTCAATTCAATGCTATGGGTAATCAGAGTGCTTCTGATCCGCCAGAATTGCACCTTCTGAAAGAAAAATTTCAAGATATCTTTGCTGATCCTGATTCTTTACCTCCTTTAAGAGGTGTATTTGACCACAAAATTCCCTTACTTCCCGAGGTAAGTCCGGTTAACATTAGACCTTATAGATATCCCCTTAAACAAAGGGATATCATTGAGCAACTAATACATGAAATGCTTGACAGGGGCATCATACAGAAACAGTAATAGCCCTTTTACTTCTCTAGTAGTACTAGTAGGTAAGAAAGATGGTACTTAGAGACTTTGTGTAGACTATAGAGAGCTTAACAGGAAAACTGTTAAAGATAAGTTTCCCATTCCTGTTGTGGAAGAATTAATTGATGAATTAGCTGGAGCTATTGTGTTTTCAAAACTAGACCTTAGAGCTGGCTATCATCAGTTGAGAATCCATCCTAAAGATGTTTTCAAAACTACTTTTAAAACATATACTGGACACTATGAATTCTTAGTTATGCCTTTTGGCTTGACTAATGCTCCCGCATCTTTTCAAAACTGGATGAATGAAGTGTTTAAACCATGTTTGAGAAAATTTGTCTTATTGTTTTTTGATGACATTTTAGTTTATAGTGCTACTTTGCAGGATCATTGGAAACACTTAGTGTAACACCCCTAATTTTTACACTAATAAAATAATAAATACAATGAGACTTAAATAAAATCTCATAGCAGCGAAAGGTACAAACAGGGTGTCCGCCACACTTAGAAAGTGTAAGGCGTCAAAACAAATATTTAAAACTAATATAGTTTTAAGGAAAAAAATAAATATTATAACACTAATTATATAAAATACACTTAGGGCATGTGATCTACGTCTCCCAACCCTTATGCACAAAACACGTCAAACCATTTGTCATTACCTGTGGAAAACAAGAACACAAAACATGAGCCACAACTCAGTGAATAGTTACTCTAACGTGTCAAACTAGTTATTCTTGAAAACGTTTGACTTTAAAATAATAAATTTTTGTTATTTTCGAAGTCCACAAAAATCGTGAAGTATTTATATATTTTGTATAAATCAAAATACACTCACATAGTATGAAACACTTGCATTGTCACACAAAAAAAAGATACTCACATAGTATAAAACACTTAAATTGTCGCACCTTATAAATATTTATATAAAACACTTGAATAGTCACATTTTGAAAATTTATTCACAATATACAATTATACAATGTCATAAAAATAACACATCCCCTTTCATGGACTCCTCCCAAAAGGCCGATCCACCAGACACCTTAGGGAGGTAATTTGCTCTTGGCAATATAAACACATATCACGTTTAGGTGCACCAAGGGTTGACCTACCTACAGGGGCAAAAACAATAAAAACATTTCACAAATCAATAAAAGTTTACACACGAAATTTCACCACCAAATTTGAAGAAGTGACAACTTTTACTTATTCTTAAAATATTTAAATCTATATCCAAAATATGGAAGATTGAAACTTTATGCGTAGTAAAACTTAGATCGAGATAATGCTCACATAATAAGTTATTATGTGACAAAGTATTTAAATATATAAATAAAAACAAAAGATGGCAAAATATCATCGTCCTGCTCAAACATTAAATATCATAATATTTTGCCATTATATACATAGCTTAAAAGGTTGCCAAAAATCTTTTTGCTAACTGTTGAAGAAAAACGCTATGTTTAATATTTTCTTTGAAACAGTATTATAAGCCTTGAGAAATAAAACAATACATGAACGCCATTAACAAGTGACGAAAGAAATCTGAAAGCTTGATAAGCAAAAGAGTTATAAATTCTCACTAGTAAAAGGGCCGGACATAATTACTCACCTCGAAATAGGGACAAAAGACGTAAGGGAATAGAACGAAATAAATCACCCGAATGAACTTGTACTCTTAATCCCACAAGTCTACGTCGTGACTCTAAATATTATCTAAAAAGTCTGTTGTACTAATTTAATGGATGAGAATAATGTAAGAATGGAGGAGTACTTGAGTTCTCACCATGACTAGGGTATTTGCAGGGAGAAAATAAAGAGAATGAAAGGGCAAAGTAATTGATGAAGAATATGAAGCCCAACGGTACGAGTTATAATTAATCAGCCGTTTTTCTAATTAGTTATGCAAAGACTCTCAAATTCCAACTATGTCGTCACTTCAATCTCTTTTCTTTCTTTATTTTTTTTTAATACTCCCTCCTATTATCCCTATTAGTCCCATTTCTAAATAGGGTTAAGTCACTCTATTAGTCTCATTTCTATTTATAGTATGTATTTTTGACTTTATTACCCTTATTTACACTAACTTGTTACAATAAATCTAATGAAAAACCACTAACAATTCACCTACTGTCCTTTCTCTCTCCTTTTTAAGTGGTCCCATTTGACCCACCTAAAAATTAGTGAAAAGTCAAATGGGACTAATCGAAGAATAGGAGGGAGTATTTGATATTTATATATATTAATATATTTATTTCTATTATTCTTATCATTACTATAAATACTATGGGTGATAGATCTTTGGGATTTGTTATTATTGTTCTAATTTAACTGTAAATTTTATCCTATTAAAGCTAATTATAATGAATAGGGCTGTAAAAAATAGACTCGACCTGTAATACCGTCTGAAATCGACCTGTATCCGACCTGTTGGTTGACCCGAGGTGCGATGACCTGTAATCGACCGAAACTCGACCTGATGTTGACCCGTAACCCGACATGTATCCGATTTTTTAAGACCCATAATCGACCGAACCGAGATTAACCCGACAATATGGTTAATCGAACTCGATTTGCGCCCGACCTGTTAAAACTCGAACCCGTCTTTAACCCGATAGGTACTCGACATAATACCTCCCGAAAGGACCCATAATCAACACTCGAGATTAACTTGACATTATGGTTAACCAAACTCGAATTGCCCCGAACTTGTTACAACTCGAAACCGCCTTTAACCCGATAGGTACTCGACATAATCCCACCCGAAACGACCCATTACAAAGGAATATCAAAATCTGCAAAAATAAGGGAGAAAAATCGAGTACTTGTTAAGATCGAATTGTGAGAATACAATTGATGCTTTGTGACTTTGTGAGTATTTTTCGGGAGAAAATTGAATAATTGCTTGCAAAACAATTTTGAGCGACGGAGTAAAAGTGGTTTCTGATTCTAAATTTTGAGAAGGAAGGTGGGTAGTATGGGAGACGTGGTCACGTGGGAATTGGGATGGTAATTTGGGAATGGTAATTTGGGAAATGCCTGAATGGTAATGCCCGCCGAATTATTATTATTATTATTATTATTATTATACAAATTTTTTGTTGAGGCCGTCTTTTGTAAAGATGGCTCTCAAAAGCTCAATCTAATTCTTAATATATATTGTTACAACTCTAAATATAGATTTGAACTGGACTTTTAAGAGTCATCTTTACAAAAGACGGTCTCTTAAGAGAGCACCTGTTATTATTATTATTTTTATAATAAACCACATTCTATTTTGTGAAAACGAATTTACAAGAAGTTGGTGGGGAGTCGAGCGACAAGCTGAGCACCCACATTCTATTATTGTTATTGTTATTATTATTATTATTATTATTATTATTATTATTATTATTATTATTATTATTGACTTTGTCTCTAGTCTTATAAGTTTTTAGCACAAAGACTAATAAAATAAGCATAATGAATTATAATAGTGGATATATATAAATAAAAGAAAATATATAAAAGCAAAATTGGTGGTATCATATAAGGTAAAAGAATTGCTAATTTATATTGTGTAAATTTGTCTAGCTGAACCAAGTGTAGTTTAGGAAAAATATATGTTTGATTCAACTGAATCAAAATTTTTTCAGCTTGATTCAGCTGCATCGAGTTTTGTTAATCTAAAAAGTAGTTCAATTCAACAACATTAAGTGTAGTTTAGCTAAAGATAAGTTTGATTTAAAGATAAGTTTGATTTATATCTTTAGTTGAACCAAATTTGTCGCAATGCATAACTTAATTAACCACTACCACGTGATGCTCCAATCACAAATGATTTCAACTTGAATAAATTGTATAATAAACATAAAGTTCATTAAACATAAAACTCAACTGAATTGGACTTTAACCGACCCAACTACGAAGAATAACCGAATGGAATACTCAAAAATGATATATACGATTCGAAGTCAACCCGAACCCAATATAACCCGAAACCCGATACAAACCGAACTCGATTTGACCTCAACCGAAACCGAAACCGACCCAATGGGGTGTTGACTTGATATAGACCCGTACTCGATTAGACCCGTAACCGAATCGACTCGAGCTAAAACGATAAAATACTCGAAAAAACCCGAACCCGAGAATATCCGAACCCGATGAAATTCGACCCAAAACCCAATCAAGTAACCGAATTTACAGCCCTAATAATGAACGATTATATCAATGTTATAATTTTAATTATATATAACCTTCACGTTATCACTTGTTATATATTCAAAATTTTATTCGACGTGTACTTTAGTCTACGCTTATAAATATCAATAGGTCGTAAAATATAAAATATTATTATATAAATATATACACATATAATATCCATAAAGAATATAACCGTAAAATTTCGGGGTATCACACTCTACCCAACTTAAAGCAAACTTTGTCCTCGAAGTTGACTCCAAACCTCGATATTAGAACCCACATTATTTCGTTCTAGATATTATAAAGAGAAGTTTATCCTCGAAAATAAAACTCTATTGAGGATAAAGACTTACAATATCTTCAAATTAATTCAAACTTCAACCTCAAGTTAACTTTAGCTCAAGATTAGTGAACTCAAACGTTACATTCTAGCCACAGTAAATAAAGTTCATCTTCGTACCAAATATCTCCAATAATTTAAATGTGGTTCCCATTATAGTAAAATTTTTGACTTTTAATTTAAGTAAATCAAACATCTCAAACCGAGAAATATCCCATTACTAATACTAAAATATATAACAACGTAGTCAATAGAACACACATCTAGCAAATGACTCCCGAACAAATCTCCACTAATCACAACATTAATAATTTCCAATGTATAATGACGATGTACCTAAAAACAAATCTCTTCAAGATAGCAATAGATTGGATAAAATTTCTATTAAAAGAAAATAACAACTCTTCTTGAATATCATAACACATAAACACAAAATACTAACAATAAACTAGGATATACGATCAACCTAAAATGATAGAAGATATGACATTTGTCCCAAAATCTTACGATTCTACCCAACTTGAGATAGAGGTCGTCCTCGAACTCTCTTTAATCAAAAAAAAATATAACCAATAGTATCTTAACAGACTATGGAGATGCTATAAATGCTAACTCAATGACACAATCATGTGTCACTACAAAAAAATGCAAACTTCCGACCAAAACCCACCGACTAACCCCAAACAGTCGGAAATTACCGACTAACTTTCCGACTAACCTGCGTTGGTCGGAATTTCCGACTAAATTGCTACCGAATTAGTTTTTGGTCGGATTTTTTTAATTGCAAAAAAAAAAAACTTATATCTTATTTTTTTCCGACTAATTTCCGACTGAATTTTAGTTGGAAAAATTTCCGACCATTTTCCGACCAAAATTCGGCCGGAATTTAGTCGGTAAACCAAAATTCCAATTTTGCATTTCGTGTATTGGCTTTTGTACTTTCATTCATTTCCTAATACTTCAGTTGACCAAAGTAATTAATTTGCATTTTCATTCATTTCCTAATTTCATTTCCAAATACATGTAATTAATTTTTATTTTTAAATTTTATCTAATTAATAAATATAGTTGATAGTTGATTCTAAACAAAAATTAAGATTAAAAAAAATACAAATAATGAACATACTAATACGACTAACTACATACTAATATTAAACTAATAACACTAATAATACACTAATACAACTAATTAATAATATGCTAATAGTACACTAACTCGACTAATTATAATAAAGTAATGACTTATAATAACTAATACAACTAATACGACTAAATAACTAATAAAGTATTAATAATGCACTAATACAAGTAATAATATACGACAAATGCACTAATGAACTAATTATACGAGTAATAATAATAAAAATACACTAATGCAACTAATAATAAACTAATACGAGTAACAATATACGAGAAAAAATACGACTAATACTACATTATATTAGTTAAATAAAGTATTAATAATGCACTAATACGACTAATATGACTAAAAGTACACTATATACTTATATTAATATACTAATATAACTAATAATGCACTAATAATATACTAATACAACTAATAATAATATTAAATAATATGCTAATACAACTAATACTTTACTAATAATAAATACTTATACTAACATAATAATAATAATAATAATAATAATAATAATAATAATAATAATAATAATAATAATCGATTAACACTAAAGTGGGATTCATTTGTTAAATTTGCTAACAACACAATAAGAATCATCAACTTCCTTGTGCTCTAGTGGTTGAGGTATCACTCCTTGATTCTAGAGGTCAAGGGTTCAAGCCTCATCAGAATCATTGTGGAGGTACTATGGCTGCTGTGTGGGCACGCCAACGGGCTGTGTGTGGCGTGGCAAGTGCAAGTAACATTACGTGGCACTTCTTTTTTTTTTTTTAATTTTATTTTTCCGACCAACCAGGTGGTAGGAATCTGGTCGGAAATTTGGTCGGAAATTTCAAATTTTTTTTTATTTTGGGTTGAATTCTAAAACAGTATTTACCGACTAATCTCCGACTAAAAGGGTAGTCGGAATTTCCGACTAACTTTCCAACTAACACGGTTAGTCGGAAAATTCCGACTAAATTGCTTTACCGACCAATCTGAGCCGACTAACCCGGAAAAGTCGGAATTTAGTCGGTATAGCTCTATACCGACTAAACTCCAACTATTTCGGGTAGTCGGAAAGTTGCATTTTTTTTGTAGTGTGTTATTCATCCCAATAAATTTTACACGACATCATTTCCTTACAAACAACCTACTCGACTAAACGATTAATTAACCACTTTTAGCAGTGTTACTGCACCACAACAATATTACCAATATTCTTATCCATGATTCGAATAAAGCCTCCTTTTACAAAAGAAAAAAAATAAAAAATAAAAAAATTATATATATCGTAGCAAGTTTTTGTCAAATAAAACTTAATTATATAACAAACACATATACTACACTACAAGAAATGCAAATTACAATTGTAATGGTACACGTTCTAACTAATGCAGCCAAGTATGCCATACCATTCAAATATCAACACACTTAAGACACTATCAACCTTCTTCCTTAATCGAAGTAACAATTATACCACACATCTCACTCAATGTCAATAGACAAATCTCAAAATTGTTCAACCATATATCCTCCTACAAAAATCAAGAACTAGATCTAAATAAATAATCTAAAGTCAATGCAACTCTAACAACGTAGACGATATTCTATAGTCGATTCTCATGTATCATCAAGGCATGATAGTATGTACCCAAGAATTGTAGAAAATTAGAACCACACATATATAAAAGAAATATACATATACCTCAACAAGTCAATTATAAAACTTTTTTATTCTCATGATCATAATCAGAATAAAATACTAAAAGCTTAATGATACTTCCCAAGATATATTGGGTAACATATACTAAATCGTTCATAAATCATGTTATAACTCCTTGATATGATCAATAATTCAATATTATACATCCACAAATTTATTGCCAAGCTCGTAACCACTTAAGACTTTTCAATAATCCTTAAAATACAATAATAACTTAACTAACTCACAATACTATATGTAGGATTCCAACATTATAGCTTAAATAAAAAGAAATTATTCTACTTCACCTCAAATAAAACTCAAATTATAATTCACTCTTGAACACTACTATATTAAGTCCCACAATAAAAAAACGTCTCCAACATAAAATAAATAAATTCCCAATAAGTTTATTACATGTTGATTTGATTCCCATGGCTACGATCAAATGAAATACTCAATGCTTAACAATATTTCTCAAGTTATCCTCAATAACATGTACTAAACCGATCTTATTCCTCTATATAAAAATTATATTACACCTACTTGCATACTCACAATATTATACAACCAAAATTTTATAGACAAGCTCGTAATCGCTCAAGACTCTACAATAATAGCTCAACTACGTACTACTAAATCCTCAAAATTATTTGTATAGAAACTTTTTAATAATAAAATACATAAGATGCTATTCGATTATATTTCAAATAAAATTTGACCTCCTCACCATAACTCCTTATTGAAAGATTTTTCATAATATTCAAAACGACTCTATAAAATTTAGTAAATTAAACTATTCAATAAATAATCTCGAATTATAACATGTCATATATAAACACTAAAGGCCTGTTTGGTATAATAATTTTGGGCCCAAGTAAGGGAATCATTTAAGTCATTCTCTTACCCAATGTTTGGTATAAAATTACACAAAATCTCAAGGAAGACCGTCTATCCTATAGACGGAATAAAATGGACCGGCCCATCTACTATTAATATGAAATCAGGGTTTTTTAAAATTTAAAAAAAAAAAAAAAACTAAAAAAGACGTTTGGAAATCGCGCCTAGTCTAATCATATTCTCTGGAAACCAACCGTTACACACTTACTCCAATACACTCAACCTCTCCTTCTCCCTCAACCTCTCCTTCTCCCTCACGTTTGAGATTGCCATTTCTGAGAATTCCATTTTGATTTACCTTGAATTCCACTTTCATTTTCGGTTCATTTACGATTGAGATTTCCATTTCATTTTTGGTTCATTTTCGGTTCATTTCATTTTCGGTTTCTTCCTCAACTTGTTCCAGATCTTCAATTCCAGGTTTGATTTTCGACATTTTTACTTGTTTTAATGGGTATTTCGAAATTTAAATGGGTTTTATAATGGGTTATGATTTTGAAATTTCTGAGATTTTTGATTGTCATTGCTAGATTTATTTTTTGATTTTGGTTTTGGTTTTTTAATGGGTATATTTTTGTTTTACATTTGTCGAAATTTGTTAGATTTATTTTTTGTTCTTGAAATTTGTCGAAATTTGTCAAATTTTTTTAGATTTATTGTTCTTGAAATTTCTAGGTTTGTTTGATATTTGTATATTAATGGTTTAGATTTATTTTTTTTTTAGATATTTGAAATTTCTGGGTTTGTTTGATATTTGTCGAAATTTGTCAAATTTTTTTAGATTTATTTGTATATTGAAGTTTGTTTGTTTGTATATACATTATGTGATTCAGCATTGGTTGAAATTTATTATTAACGACAACAACACGTAGACATCCCTAGAGGAAAAGAAGGGAGATGTAATCGGAGCTTGGAAGCTATGGGTTGAGCGTTTTTGTCTAACGGACTTGAAAAGCTGTAACATGGTATGTGCCCTTCCTTTGACATTAGCATTTGAAGTAACGACATATTTACCCTATTTATTGAGTCCCAAATATACTGGTTTTGATGTGTTGGGGCTGGAATATTAATGAATTGGTCTGTGTGATAACGGCTGGAATATTTTTTGGGACTGTAATGTATATGTTTGGGGCTTTAATGGTACATATTTGGGGGTTTTATGTTTGGTGCTGTGATGATATTTGTTTGGTTCTATAGTGTTATCTTTTAGGACTGCTGGAATATTTTTTAGGTTTGGTTCTATAATGTTTAGAATGCTGTAATGATTTATGTTCTATAATGTTATCTTGTTGGAGTGCTTTAATGATTTATGTTTGGATTCCACCTCAACTTAATTGGACTGCTGGAATATTTTTTATGTTTGGTTCTATAATGTTATCTTTTTGGGACTATAATGGCTGTGTTTGGGGATTTTAATGGTTTATGTTTGGTGATGTAATGATTTGTGTTTGGGACTGTAATGTATATGTTTGGGGCTTTAATGGTACATGTTTGGTGCCATAATGATTTGTTTTTGTAACTATAATGTCTGTATGATAACGGAATTGAAGACTGTTTTAACTATTGTTGAATACTAATTTAACCGGGTTTTTAATGAATGCCAACTATAGCGCGATATCTTCACTGACTTTGCCGATGTCATGGGGCATGAGGAAGCAGCTGACTGCGTCTCTTTTCCTGTTAAAGAGATGAAGTTCAGCTGGACAGTCAATGATGATTCCTTGGATTGCGGTCTATACCTCGCATATTTTATGGAGCAATATCAAGGATCCATGGACATAAATCCTCTATTTGAGGTATCTTTTTTTGATTATTCACTTGAATTTGTTGGTATTTAATTTTCTTTTGGATACATCGTAATGTATATCAAATGTGATGTATGTTTGTAGCTTGCTAATCGGAGGCTATATCGTGCTAACATTTTGACGAGGATCTTACTAAGCGACCTAAACATGGATCGCGATAAATTGGTAGGTTTGGCCAAACGGTTTGCTAAAGAGAAACCCAAAAGACTACCTGAAATTCTGGCCGCAAGGACTCCCGATCCTCTAAAAGTTGTTACTCCAAAGAAGCGCACGAGAGCATGCCCAAAAACTTATGCTTTATATATATAAAGTTTTAGAGATATAATGACAAAGTTTTGGATCTATAATGAAAAAGTTTTGGAGCTTTAATGATTTATTATGGAGTATAATGTCTAAGTTTTGGCATTTAGCTGCATACATTATGGAGCTATAATTACTAAGTTTTGGAGTTATAATTCGTATATATTGGAGTTATACTGACTAAGTTTTGTAATTATTATGTCTAAGTTTTGGAGCTATAATGACTTATTTTTTCCTATATTGTCAAAGTTTTGGAGCTATAATGTCTAAGTTTTGGAGTATTATGTCTAAGTTTTGGCGTTTTAGCTGAATAAATTTTGGATCTATAATGACTGATTTTTTGAGTTATACTAACTTAAATTTATAGTTAAATTTATAGTTAAAATGAGTTAGAATGATTTATAAGTTTTGGAGTTATACTCACTAATTTTAGAAGTTATAATGACTTGTTCTCTTAGTTATACTTGATTTACAAAATCCATATTATAAAACATCAAAATCCATATTGTAAAACATCAAAATCCATATTCTAAAACATCAAAATCCATATTGTAAAACATCAAAATCCATATTGTAAAACATCAAATATCTATAAGCAGCGGTTGGTCTGATGCTTGCCTCTTCAAATGATTTAATGGTATCAATCTTCTCAGCAACTGATACTTGCCTTTCAGAACGATGAAGGTGTTGCCATTCAACTCTTGTTAATTCATGTGTGTGTAAGATGATGTGTTGCTTAATATAATACAGTCCACTATCATGATCTGATTTTATCCGTATCCGTGTCTTGCAATCGTATCTTGTCGTTGGCGTTAGTTTCATCTTTTTCGATTTTTGTTGATCAGCAAGGGTTTCATTTGAACGGACCACATTTTTTTTCCTTGACACGAACACACATAATACCTCTCTACTACTACATCTTTTGTTGTTCTTTGGGTGTACTTTTTAATTCCGAAACCCGTCACTCGTGCATGTGACATGTAAAGCTGCTCTAGTTCTTTTATTGTTTTGGCAGTAATGCCTTCAAGTGAACTAAATATGTCTACGTTTGATAAATCAGTAGCACATTTCAGTTCAATTGCTTCAGAAGCCTCGATTACTTCATTACAATCATCTACGCACATATGCACATATGATCAGTTATTGACCCAAACAAATAACATTATACCCCCAAACATATACCATTATAGCCCCAAAACAGAAACAATAAGGTCCCAAAAAAAAAATCACCAAACATATACCATT
Source organism: Amaranthus cruentus (assembly GCA_019425755.1). NCBI lineage: Eukaryota > Viridiplantae > Streptophyta > Magnoliopsida > Caryophyllales > Amaranthaceae > Amaranthus > Amaranthus cruentus. The sequence goes on along the minus strand of CM033465.1, from coordinate 3,507,395 downwards.
ACACCCCCCAAACATATACATTATAGTCCCAAACACAAAACATTATAGCCCCAAAACAGAAACAATATGGTCCCAAAAAAAACAAAATATCACCAAACATATCACCAAACATATACCATTAAATCCTCAAATATATACCCATATAGCCCCAAAACACAAACATTATGGTCCCAAAAAAAACAAACATATCACCAAACATATACCATTAAACCCCCCAAACATAGACATTATAGTCCCAAACACAAATCATTATAGCCCCAAACATAAACATAAACCATTATGTGGTCGTTGTCATCATCATTATAGCACCAAACATATACCATTAAATCCCCAAACATAGACAGTTTACTCCCAAACACACATTATTATAGCACCAAACATAAACACAAACCATTATATGGTCGTTGTCATCATAATTAAATCAGCAAACATATACAATTAAAACCCCAAACATAGATAGTTATAGCTCCAAACACATATCATTATATCACCAAACATAAACATGAACAATTATATCGTAGCTGTCATCATCATTAGAGCACCAAAAATATACCATTAAAACCCCAAACATAGACAGTTTAGTCCCAAACACACGTTATTATAGAACCAAACATAAACCATTATATTCCCAAACACACCTTCGTAGAGGCATATAGCATTGTTAAGGTCGTTGGCATCAGCTCCATCTCCAGGAACTGAAATACAAAAAAAAAAATTACAATTAAATAAACTACAATACACTATTGATCGCATTTAAATATTTATTAGTCGAATTTATTGAAAAAAAAAACAGAAATATATTAGGAAATTTTCATCCTCCATTGAAGCCATTGATGAAGCTTGGAAATTCATCAATTTGGAAAATCTATTTATCACAAACATTCTCATCCGCCATTGAAGCTTGGAAATTAATAGCATTTAAATATTTAGTATTCGTCATTAGTACCTTCGTCTTCCATTTCAATTTGGAAATTCTCATCCGCCATTGATGAAACTTGGAGAAGACAAAAAAAAAATTGAATTTATATAAACGTCCGCCATTGATGAAGCTTGGAGAAGACAAAAAAAAAAAATTGAAATTAAGAATTCATGCTCAATATTAATAAATTCAGTTACATACTATGGGCCATATCCTTCGAATATGTTTGATCGAATTCAGACATTATATCTTCCATTGTTGTTGCAGATTTTGCTCTTTAGTTTTGCTGTTCTAATGGAGGATTTTTGCTCTTTAGTTTGTTGTTCTAATGGAGGAAATTATCAAGGAAGAGAGATGTCTTTTGGTATTCTTGCAAGTTTGGGACCCGTTAATTTTGCTTGTTAATTTAGGCAGTTATGAATGTCTGGGGAAAGTGACAACCTTTTGGTTTCCCAAAATAGCGGTTATTAAAAATTTTTTTATTAATTTTTTTTTCACTTTTCTCCAAAAAATAAAATGCCATTTTGTGGTTGGGCTGGGCTTTGTGGTATCCGTCTATAGAATAGACGGTCTCCCATGAGACCTACTGATAAAATTATGGTAACCCAATCCATTACACCAAGGAATCCATTACCCTTATTTTGTTACTGGTCAATTTACTCCAGTAACAAAACACATTTTCTGCTAATTACATTCTCTCCTCTCAAATTACATCTTTTTTGAGTTTTGCTCCTGTGTTTGTCCAAATCGTCTTCAACAAGACAAAAACTCTGGTATGTTTTCTCTAAATTTTTTAATATTTACTCCTTTTGATTCGTTGATGTTCATTTTCTCCTGTTTTGATTTTAATTTTTTTGCTCAATTTGATTATGTAAGATGAACCCTAATTCTGAGATCTTGTTGAAGCTCGCCCAAGTTGTTTATGTTTTCTCTAGTTTTTTTTTTGATAAATCTTTGCTTTCATTGTTTATATCACAGTTCGTTATTACAAGATGATTGTCATGATTCATCTTATCGTCATTGTTGGGCATGTATCCTCTTATCGCATTGAAGATACCAAAATTTGCATTGAAATTCTAATTTTAGTTCACATGACTTAGAATAATGAGATTATAAACTAGTACATGAACTCTAATTTCATGGTTCTCACCAAAGCATTTCAATTCAATTTTAATTTGATTATTACTTCAATTTTTGTGTATTTTACAGTTCGTAAATGGCAAAAGTTAGTACACTCTTTGTCATGATTCAACTTGTATTTTACATAGTTTGTAAATGGAATTTTTTTGTTTTGAATTAGGCTTTATACAATTAGAAATTGAATTGTGCTCGAAATTGAATTGTTACTGGAATTTTTGTAACACCCCAAAGTAGGTCAAGTTTTTGAAACCCTATTTAAGAGAAGCTTGAGTCAAAACCTACTCATGAGAGTGTTACCGCCACATCTATTTCTAAGAAAATAAATGTAAGGCTTAACGACTAGGAAAATAACTTAAATAAAACTTGAATCCGACAAAGGGTCTTACAAATTTAGAAGACTTAAACACAAACTGTGTCCTTATAAAACTTTAACAACTGAAGATAAAATAAACTGACATATGTCTCTAATTAAAGTTATAACTCTAGGTGATTCTCACTCCACAATCCCCACGTGATCAACAACCTGCAAAATAAGAATACAAGGGGAAACAAGGGAAAGCTCCCAAAAATCAGGAAAACTGAGTAATTCCAACTCCTTCCCGTAAAACAATTTTAGTTGACATAATTTAAGAAAACAAACTATAATTGAGTTGGAAATAGTTGTAGAAATTAAATTGATATAAAGTTGAGTTAAAGATCGACTAGTTGAACATAAATATAATAACACATAAGCCAATTAATTAATTTGATATTTAATGACGACAACACATATATCCAATTTTAATTTGAGGGAACGAGAACGCCAGTAGGCCGAGGCTTTACCCCTATACCTACTTCATCAAGAGGTCGTCACCCCAAATAATTCCTCAAGGCCAGCAGAGTAGTCTCAGGTAACCCTAGTGTGCACACCCCTTCTACTTGGATCACAACAAATAGAAGGAAGACCAAAAATTGTATCGAGCATCAAAAATAATAATAGTAACCTGTCGGCAGCTATACTAACCAGACAGGGCAATATGTTCATCACTCTTATACTTGGATCACAACAAATATAAGAGCTTCATTCCCATCGTTACACTTTAAGTGATTTAATATATTTTAATAATTAGTCATGAGCACAAAATCATATAGTCAAACATACATTATTTATTTTATTTATGAACACAAATTCTCCAAGTAAATATGTCAAGATTATCCATATGAAACCTCATTTATCAAATCACCCTTTTAATCAATTGGTGATAACAACAATTAAATATCATGAGTATTTCTCTTTCTAATCAAATCGTCTTTAAAAACCATTATTAAAAATAATAATATAACTTCCATAAAATAATAAAATCATAAATATTTTTCTTTCAATTTATGCCGTATCAAATTTTATTATTAAAATGATAATACAAATTTTATCAGAAATAACAATTATAAATTCAAAGTTTGGCACAAAATAATATTCAATATAATTTGAGAATTAAACATAAAAAAATATAATTTCATACAAAATCATACAACACATTTAAACAAATTAATATCACTTAGCACATAATACTAACGGGATAAACCTAAATAGATGGACATCGAAATTTACCTTGTCACGCGATCCTAGACAAACGTACGCTCCTAATAATCTCGATCTACAAATCCGCAGTCTACACGATAAAATAAGATGTCTCGAATTAATACCCGAATCAACCCACACGAAATAAATAAATTAAAAGACTTTCAATTAAAATATAATTTATTTTAAAAAGACCAATTTTAAAATGAAAACTTTTAAAGATTAAAGATGGAAGAAAAGCTTTTGGAGAAAAAGACAAAGTTTAAATAATAAAACTAAAAAGGTTAAAATAAAAAAAAATGAAAAGAAAAAGGAAATAAGAAAAGAATGTCATCAAGTATTAAAATGGGTACCAAAACCCATTTTCACGAAAAACCAGAGAAAGAAGGAAAGAGAGAGAGAGGGAGAAAAGAAGAGAGAAAGGAAGAAGAACTCCGGCTTGCCGGCCGTCTGTGGCTCCGGCGTCGGCGTCACTTGCCGACGGCATCCCGGCGGCCCTCATCTCACCGGAAAAAGGGTCAGAAACATATTTTTATTTATTTATCTTAAATTTTTCAGATTAGAAAAGAGATAAAATACTTTAAAATAATGGGATTCCTACCTCTGAACTCTCCGTTTTTTTTTTCCTTCTATGAGCAATTGTAGATTCAGAATACTAAAAGAAATTTGTAAAAAACTAAAAACTGAACTTTGGTGAAGGTAGGTTTAAAATCTGATTAGAGTTTTATTTATAGGGTTGGGGAAAGAGGTTACAAAGGTCAGTTAATGGTGAGAATGGAGATATTGGGATATCAGTTTTCTAAAAGGGAAAACCGATTTTCAGTTTTCTTTTCTAAAAAAACTAATTTTCAGTTGAAAAAAAATATAACCGTATCAGTTTTAAAATTTCTGAAATAAATATTTAAAAAAAAAAAACAAAAGTCATTTAAAAAAAAACGTGATATTACAATTTTTGTTTGATTTTGATTTTTGAGTATAATTTTTGTTGTACAGCTTCTAATTAATTGTCATAAATGGATCGAATTATGTAATCCTTACGGAGAAAAAGACGTCTAAAACAACTTCAATTGGTAGTAACAAATGTAGTTGTAGTTCTTATAATGTATTGGGTTTGGTATATGACAAGTGTTGCTACGGTTAGGGGTGTTCAATTGATCCAAAGTAAAAGAGATAGAAAAATATTGCGCTTAAAAATTATGCATCGCTTAATACAAGAAAGTGATGTGCATTGCAAAAGTGAGCTTCGTGTTAATAGACAAACCTTTAATATTATTTGTGAGATGCTTAAGGAGATTGGAGGCCTCACAGGACAAAAAATATGTCTCTTGAAGATATAGTTGCCATGTTTTTGTACACTTTAGCTCACCATAAAAAAAATAGATCTATTCCTCACTTTTTCATAAGAAGTGGAGAGATCGTGAGTCGGCAATTCAACTTATGTCTAAGGGCTATACTTAAGTTGCATGACCATTTGCTTTACAAGCCCACACCAATATTAGAAGAATGTGAAGATGAAAGGTGGAAACCTTTTAAGGTACTACTGTACTAGTTGCTTAACCATCTAATTTTTACCCATAATCTTACGTGTATTGATAAGGGTGAGTTTTTTTATTTGATTTTATAGAATTGTTTAGGAGCGTTGGATGGTACCTATATAAATGTAACTGTGCATCCCCAAGATCGTGGTAAATATCGGACAAGAAAAGGTACTATTGCTATGAATGTGTTGGGTGTTTGTTCACCCAACATGCAATTTATCTATGTTCTTCCGGGTTGGGAAGGCTCTGCTCACGATGTCCGTGTCCTTCGCAATGCTCTCACTAGGCCAAATGGATTTAGAGTTCCTAGAGGTAAATTTAACATGTATTTATTAAAAGAAGAATTATATAGTTAATAAAACTCACTTTAATCGTCTAATTTCAATAATTTTGAAGGTAACTATTATTTGGTCGATGGGGGGTATACAAACTGTGAGGGTTTTCTTGCTCCATATAGAGGGCAACTGTATCATCTTAGGGAATGGATAGATAGACAACCACAAACTGCAGAAGAGTATTACAATATGAAGCATGCTCGAGCAAGAAATGTAATTGAAAGATGTTTTGGGTTACTTAAAGGGAGATGGAGTATACTTAGAAGCCCCTCCTTTATTCCTATTCGAACTCAAGGACGTATTGTGATGGTTTGTTGTTTACTTCACAATTTAATAAGGAAAGTGATGCCCACAGATGATGTAGAAGAAGGGAATATGAGTGATGATGATTCCGATAACGATTCCGATGATGAAGTTGAATACATTACTACAATATCTACTTCTGATCGATGGACTAATTATAGAAATACGTTAGCCCAAGATTTTTTTAATGCTTGGAGGGCAAGAATTAGACAAGATTTATATTAAACGATTGTTTGGGTAGGGCAACAATATAAATTCACTTTAGTTTATATGTATATTATGCACTGACATAATATAAATAATTTCACTTTAGTTTATATGTATATTGCAGGTACTTGAAATGGAGGTGAATACCATTAGTCAAGAGGGAAGTAGTAGAGGGAGGGGCAAGAATAAGCGCTTTTGGACATGTCAAGAAGATTCGATGCTAATAAAGTATTTACACCAATTGTCTACTGATCCTAAATGGAAAGGTGAGGGTGGTTTTAAAAATGGTTACATGAGTAGGTTGGAAGAGTTGATTAATGGTGAGCTTCCTAGTTGTGGTTTGAAGGCTTTTCCGCACATTGAATCAAGAATCAAACATTGGTCAGAGAAATACAGTGCACTAGCTGAGATGTTATCTACTTCGGGATTTGGCTGGGATGCCGACAAGAAGATGTTGCAAGTATAGAGAGCAGTGTTCGATGAATGGGCAAAGGTAAAGTTTTCTGGAATCTTTATACATTACTTTCTGAATATTGTGCAAAAGGTCTACTGGTATGTTTTTGTTGATTTGCTAAGTTAGTAATACTGCATTTATTATAAGTTGTGTAATGCTTAGTAGTTAGTACCTAATATATGAAGGCCACCATTTGTTTCTGTGTGTATAACTATGATGTGGTCCTAAGAGGAATTTGATATCTAATTTGTTAGACTTGCAGAAAAGTATGGGTAGAAAGTTTCTTTTGCATTCTTATAACACATCTTTTTGCTTGGAAAGCAAAACCCGTTTTCTCGAGTTTAAAACAAAAAACCGTTGTTGAAACTTCAACATTTCATTTCAAATTTTTTGACACAAAATGAGCAGCTAATCTCATATATGATATAATGATTGTTTTAATATTTTATTTCTTGTTTTGGAATAGTTTCATAAGAAGGCTAAAGGATTGTATGGGGTACCTTTTCCTCACTATGACATCCTCGAGGAGATTTATGCTAAAGATAAGGCCACGGGTGATCAAAGTGAGTCTTTTTTGGAAGCAATCAATTGCATAGATGTTGAAGTAACAAAGAAGTCAATTTTCATAGATAGTGATGAGGAGGATGATACGGATTCAAGAAGTCGATCGACTACTCACTCTATACAATTCAAGAAGCGTTCGATTAAACAAGAGAATGATAATTTAACATCTTCTAAAAAACCCAAGCTCAAGGAATTGAAAGGAAAGAAAACTCTTCAAAGTGATGTTGATAAATTGGTTTCTTCTTTTCATGAAGCTACAAGTAATTTCGGGAAAATTTTTGATAATATTAATGTTAATCTTGGCACGATGGTTAATGCATGGGCTAAAGCCGAGGAGAGAGAGCAGAAGATGGATGACAAAGTGAATAAAGTCTTGGAAGAAGTTATGAAATTAGATGGCATCTCACCCTCTAAAGCTTTAGAAGTAGCTACAATTCTCATTGCTGAAGAACACAAGCTTCGTATCTTTTATCAAGCTCATTCGAACCTCAAGAAAGAATATGTGCTCGATCTTCTTAAGAAAAAGTGAAAGTGGTCTTCTAAAAACACATGAGTTGAGATGTCATTAGTGGTTGAATTTGTAGTATGTGCTTGTAGATTATTAGTTGAATACTTGAATAACAGTATTGGAAATTGCTATGTTTGATCTTATTTAGGCTTGAACTATGTTGAGTTTTATCAAGGAAATCTTGTTTTAATGTTTGTTTAAGTTAATTTTTGTACAAAAATTGACAAAATGCCCTTTGCAGATTATTACAAAAAAATCAACTTACGTAACAAACCAAACAATTAGTAAGGGAAACGTAAACAAGTGTTCCCCTTACATTGTTATACCAAACAACATATAACCATAACCATTACCTTTACCCTTACCCTTCTATATTAATTCCCTTTCCCTTACATTTTCTCTTTCCATACCAAACACCCCCTAAATCCATAATCAAATAACTCATAAGTCTTAGTATTAAATCCTCAATAACATGTCTCAAATGTTAACATGTACCTCGAATTATATAACTTATATATTAATCATAATCCACCAAAGACTATATCCACCACTAAAGCATTAGTTTCACCTCAAACTCAAAACTTAAGTCTCTATATCCTTCATTTACTACTTCACTAGTTTCTAAGATCTTTTCACTCGCTAGGTACACTAAACCCTTCAAATTAGTGACGGTCGCAAGTCGGCTCTGATACTAATTATAACACCCCTAATTTTTACACTAATAAAATAATAAATACAATGAGACTTAAATAAAATCTCATAGCAGCGAAAGGTACAAACAGGGTGTCCGCCACACTTAGAAAGTGTAAGGCATCAAAACAAATATTTAAAACTAATATAGTTTTAAGGAAAAAAATAAATATTATAACACTAATTATATAAAATACACTTAGGGCGTGTGATCTACGTCTCCCAACCCTCATGCACAAAACACGTCAAACCACTTGTCATTACCTGTGGAAAACAAGAACACAAAACATGAGCCACAACTCAGTGAATAGTTACTCTAACGTGTCAAACTAGTTATTCTTGAAAACGTTTGACTTTAAAATAATAAATTTTTGTTATTTTCGAAGTCCACAAAAATCGTAAAGTATTTATATATTTTGTATAAATCAAAATACACTCACATAGTATGAAACACTTAGAAAGTGTAAGACGTCAAAACAAATATTTAAAGCTAATGGGGTTTGATTATGACATACATTACAAAAGTGGCAAGGAAAATTTGGCAGCTGATGCTTTGTCCAGAATATCAGGACCTGAAATACTCTTTATGGCACTTTCCGTAATTGACACTAATCTCGAATCCCTTATCAAGCATAGTTATCATTTGGACAACAATTTGATTTCTGTTATTGAAGAACTACAAGATCAACAGAGGTATGCTGGGTTTGAACTCAAGGAGGGTCTCTTAAGGAAACATCAAAGGATTGTGATTGGGCCTGATACACAATCAAGACAGAAGCTGATCTCTTGGCAACATTCTTCACCGGAGGGTGGACATTCAGGAAAGGACTTGACTTCAAAGAGAATTAAAAATGTCTTCTATTGGAAGGGCCTCAACAAGCAAGTAAGACAATTTGTTAGGAATTGTTTGGTTTGCCAAACTTCTAAATCTGAAAATGTAGCTTCTCCTGGTCTCTTACAACCTTTGCCTATCCCAGAAGCTGTATGGTATGATATAAGCATGGATTTTATTACCGGACTTCCTAGATCTGTGGGGAAAGAGGTCATTTTTGTGGTTGTAGATAGACTGAGCAAGTATGCTCATTTTATGGCTTTAGCACATCCTTTTTCTGCTTTGAATGTTGCTCAAGCTTATTTGGATAATGTTTTCAAGCTTCATGGTTGGCCCAGGACAATTGTTAGTGATAGGGATCCTATTTTTCTTAGCAATTTTTGGAAAGGGTTGTTCTCCTTCTATGGCACTGACTTCTTGCTTATCATCTTCATACCATCCACAAACAGATGGTCAATCTGAGGTAGTTAATCGAAGCCTAGAAACATATCTTAGGTGTATGACTAGTGAGAAGCCCAGAGAATGGAGTTTGTGGTTGCCCCTAGCTGAGTGGTGGTATAACACTCACTTTCATACTTCCATTCAAAAGACACCCTATGAGATTGTCTACTGTCAACCTCCACCAATCCATCTACCATACTTACCTGGCGACTCTAATATAGCAGTTGTGGACAGAAGTCTGACACAAAGGGAAAACATGATCTCTACATTGAAGTTCTACTTAAGGAGGGCACAACAAAGAATGAAGCTTCAAGCTGATAACCATAGAACAGAAAGAGAATTTGAAATTGGAGATTGGGTATTATTGTAGCTACAAAGGAATAGACAGCAATCTGTTCAATCTAGAAAAAATGACAAGCTTGCTCCTAAGTATTATGGGCCTTTTAGGGTGTTAAACAAGGTGGGTAGAGTTGCTTACAAACTGAGTCTTCCCACACACTCTCAAATTCATGATGTAGTACATGTTTCTCGGTTAAGAAAATTTCATGGCACACTACCAGTTGCAACTCATATTCCAGATTGGTTACATAACCAGGATGTAGTGGAAGACATTTAGCCACAAGCCATCCTTGATAGAAGATCAGTGAAGTTCCAAAATAAAGCTGTCATTCAATATCTGATTCATTGGAAAGGTTTTGCAGCTCATGAGGCAACTTGGGAGGATGCAGTTACATTTGAAGCTAAATATCCTGATTTTAATCAATTCCAGACTTGAGGACAAGTCAATTTTCATAGGGGAGGATATGATATAGTCTTTAATAAGTGTGCTTGGCACATGATGTATTTGTATGCCAATGCCAAGTGTTAGTTGTAGTTGCTAGCTGTCATTTTGTTAGCATCTTGTAGTATAAAAGGCTGTCAATATTAGTATATTCAATATGCATATTCAATAATAGTAATCTCATTCTTTCTAATTGTCTTCGCTTTCTACTCCTCTCTCAATTCTGTATCTGATCCCTCGCCTACACCAGAGGATTATCATATTCTTTTCTCCTCTCCTGGGTTATACAGGACATACCTGTATCAATTGGAGTGTCAATTTATTTTCGTTTACCAGGGTTTGCTTTTGGATTGTCATTCGATTTTTCTGCTTATCGTTGATTTTCCCTTTTTTGTTCACTACAGTTTATTTTTTGTGTTGTTATTGGGTTTCAAGTTAGAAATGATTGTTCAATTGTAAGTTACTACAATGCATCTTGTGTCTGTATTAGTGTATCTTGGATTGTGTTGTGGTAAAAAACAACTCGTTCTAGTGCAGCTGCTATCTTGGTTTATTTTGCTACGGGTGTTCGGGTCTGCTGTGCAATCGGGTTATAAGATCAGCTGCTACTGGTTCTCTTTTTGGTGCTGGGTCAGCTTTGCGTGGGTTTTCAGATCAATCTGTTGAAGTGTGCGGTTCATCCTTTGTGTTTGCTGTGGTGGACTGGTGGTCTATCAAAGATTGTAGACGTGTTTTGTGTTCGTTGTTCATTTCTTTTAATTGCAACATTTCATAAAACTCGAATGTCAATACACATGCCTAAATGCTGATATCGAATTGGGTTTTAAGTGCCAATATTTGATTTTGTTATTGTTTTTGGGTTTCATTGAAAGATGTCATTTTAGTTTTCATTTGATTTTCATTTTAGTTTTGCTCGTCATGAAATAATTGTTAAAACTCGTTCATAACCACTACTTACATTAGTTCATTTTTATTGGCATGTTAGAATAGTTCATTTTGATATTGATTTATAATGTTTCTTTGTTATAACTCTTGATTTAAAATCTAAATTATATTGAATCTTGCTTTTACTTGTGGGAAAGACCTTTGCTGGTACAGTTTACTTTCATTTAGAACTAATGCTTTAGTATTTTGGAAGCTTTGTGGAGTGAATGTCAAGGATAATAATGGTTGACATTGTTATTTAAATTGCTAAGCTTCGTGAGCAGACATATCAGTATACCCAGCTCTCGCAAGGTTATCAAAGAATGGTTGAATTTTGGACTTTCAATGACTCGGTTTTACATTTGGGTTGTTGGTTTTAAGGATTTTTTAACCTATGAATCACCAATCTCATATGTTGATGATCTGTTTTACTCCTAAAAGTATATTTATTATGGTGTCTAACTATTGTCTAATATGAAAATATTTAAAATTTTGGTGTGTAGAGAAGCTCCACATGACAATACATCAATTTCAGATGGAGTTGGTTGGTTTAAGCAAGAAGAGTGGAAACTATAGTGCTGAATCACATAATAATCCTAGTGATAAATCTGTAATTGGCCTAAACAGTGTATGTCTTGTTGAGGCTAATGGAGTTAAACCGAACACCTCTGGACTTATTGTGCTTCTGTATGTCCCTTGCTGACTGCAATTACTGTTGAAGGTAGATACATTTATTATATTTAACAATCCATTCCTACTTTGTGTGATGCTTAAAATTCATGTATCTTGTGCCGCAGGCTATGGATATCAGTGAAACAATAGTGGCTATTAGAGGGGCTGCATTTGTTTAGGTGCCTGCTTTAACTTCTTAGCTGGAGACGTTGAATTTTATAATGTTGCCTGATTCATCTTGTATCTATCTCTAATAATATTTTGCGGATAGATCAAATCTATCATTCTGCTCACTGTTACTTTGATTCTGTGACAGGTGGTTCTTTCTTTATTTTTGTTATGTTTTGATATATTTTTTGTGCTAGAGTTTTTGAATAAGTTTATGATTTTCATTTCAATTGTGAAATGTGATCAATTTTCATTTACTAAAATGCTTCCGAATAAAGTACTCAATATTGGGGTTCATTTGATTCTCAATTACTAACAAAATTATTTGGTGTAGGTAAGCATTTCTTCGTTGGAATTTTTTTGCAGTCTATGACAAAGGTTGTGATAGCTACAAGCATTTTGAACGCGGGATGTTATGGGTTATGAATATTATGAGTAGCTATTTATGTGCAATTGTAAATTTTTAGATTTTTTCAAAGTGCCTTTCACTTGTAAATTTTTGCATCGAAAACTTGTATAAGATAGGAAAATTATTTTGGAAAATTGCCTTGTTCTTACTTGCATACGACTTACGTAAATTTTGGACTTACAATATTTAAGACGTGTGATATTTTGGGATATGAATTAATATATAATGATAATTGGTGATATTAGTTTAGTTGGTTATAAATTATTTATTAATTTAATTGGTTAATTTATATATAGATTGTAGGTTGTTTCATAAGGTAAAATAGTCGTTGCGAAAAATGTGTATGTTTTTTGCAACAGTAATAGTCGTTGCTAAAAATAGTAATCACAAATTTTACTTAATTATTTTCCCTACAGGTAGGTCGTTGCGAATGATAGACCATCATGCATTGCAACAACTTATATTGTTGTGAAAAACAAATATTTAACAATGATAAAAGTTGTAGCTAAAAATGCAAAAGATTTGGCAACGACTTTTTTTGTTGCTAAAAATATTATAGGAATTGCAACGACATTTCTTTTGCAGCAATAAAACTCATTGCAAAAAAGTGCAACCTTTTGCAACCACCAAAGTCGTTGCTAAACCTTTAGCTACGGCTGTACCCGCAACAATAGAAGTCGTTGCAAAAAACATTTTTAGCAACAAAAACTGATTTTTAGCAACGACTTTTATTGTTGCTAAAAACATCTTTTCTTGTAGTGTTTCCTAGGCACTTGACCTATAAAGAGAGACATGTCCAAATGTCCATCTGACAGCTTTCAATAATGAGATGGAGATGGATAGCCACACAAATGCCAGTTGGTGCAAAAACTTCATTTTGAGTTTAACTGGCACAGCACAAAAGTGGGCTCAAAGTTTTCCAAATGGCTCAATATCATCTTTTGATGAGCTGCCAAAGAAGTTTAAAAGTCGTTTTTCCTCAAGGATTGCTAGATCCAAGTAGTCTATTGAAATGATGAGTATCAGACAAGGGAAGAAAGTCTACAGGTGCTGAACCCAGAAGAAAACATCCTGACTTTGGCTTTCAGGTAAGGCCTCAATTCTAATAGGCTTGAAAGTGAAGCCTTGAAGTTTAGTAACCAGTGGGCATATTTGAAGACAATGAAAGAGGTCAGAGAATATGCCTTGTCCCATGTTGATGTTGAAGATTTCAAATCGATATCTGGGACTATGGAGCAGAAAGGGAAACAGGTTGAAAGGAGCAGGAAACCAGCTGACAGGCAAGATAGGGGTAAATAGCTAGTTAGAACTAAATATTTTGATGTTCTCGGGCTCAATATTTATTCAAATTATACGTCGTTAAAGCAGTCCAGGGCAAAGGTCTTCACTGTACATAAAGAAGATACCCGATGTCAAAGGCCGATCCAGAGAAAGATTTTTGGAAAGAACTCAGATGCTTACTGTAAATTCCATGAATGTCCAGGTCATTGGACAAAACATTGTAATTCTTTGATGAACAAGATTGAACATCTGATTCAAAGAGGGTATTTCTAGCAATTTAAACAAGACAAAGCTTCTGGCAAGAGACAGGCCAGAATTGGACCAGTTAAAGCTAGGGGTGGTGATGAACAAACCCCAAAGAAGAGAAAATAAATTCTTGTGATATTTTAGAAATCTGGAATATCAGATGATGAAGCACACTTAAGAGCAGCAACAACTCCCAGATTGGAGCTGATGGAAGTTACAAAATAGGCAGAACCACCACAACTGCCAGATATGACCTTTACTAGGGAGGATTGTAGAGGAGTATCCTATCCTCACTCAGATCCCTTGGTGATGGTTGTTGATATTGCTGAACAATCTGTACATAGGTTAGCTGCTAGATAGTGGTGTTGAGGTAAATGTCATTTATAAATCCTACTGGGATCAAATGGATTTAAATGAGAAAATTTTGAAGAGATCTGATACATCCATTGTTGGGTTCTCTGGTGAGTCAGTGCAGGCAGAAGGGAAAATCACTATGTCTATTACTATCACTGATAAGCTAGGGGCTAGCTACTTATACTGTAGAAGCTCGAACATAAATCCTGCTGGGATCAAATGGATTTAAATGACACTTGGAATTTTTCAAGACTTTTATAGTATTGTATGATATGATGATTAGGTTCTAAATTTTATAAATATCTTCATGCCTCTTTAAATGATGACACTTGGAATTTTCCATGACTTTTATAGTATTGTATGATTAAGTTATTAGTGTAAATTTATTTAAAAGATGAATTATTAAAAATAAAGTTTTACATAAAGTTTAATGAGTAAAACTTTAGTAGTGAACTAAGAAGGGCATAAAGGTGGAATATTATTAAATAAGGAAGTTAATATCTATGTTGGTCAAAGTCAAAGTCAATTTGTAGTAGTAAAAATGTGTTGTGTTTGTGTGAAATTATATGTGTGTTGATTGAATGACCCTGATAGTAAGGTAATGTAGAACCATGCACCGACATGTAAAATCCTGGCGCCTGTGTTGGCCAGAACGTAAAATCCGGTGTCAGACAAGGGGCTAGCTACTTATACTGTAGAAGCTCGAACATAAACATTGGCGGGATGAAGACCCCCACCACAGTTAGATATAGGGCTTCGACTCTAATCTAGCCAGACCCTTACATATACCAGGTGTCATATTATTGTGTTTGTTGATTAGTGATAAACTTGATTAGTGTTGATGCAATGATGCATAGTACGATTATGAGTATTAATCAAATGAATTTACTTAAGTATTAAGATTACCGAAGGTATAAGTGGCAGTAACGTATTTCTGCCAAGGTTGAGAATGGTATCTTAATGACTTCAAAGTATAGAAAAATAAAGAATATAGTAAAATTATACAGTGGTATCAATTAGTTATAAGTTCGTACTCTAATTATTATTTTGTAAATGTAGTCTATTATTTCCGTATTTTGAGCTGGATAGGAAATTATGTTTGGCGTTAAGCGCTAACCGAATCAATCGGCTGTCATCCATATTACGGATGGCAGCATGTTGCAGGATTTAGTTTCAGGTTCCGATCCAAGCCGCAGCTACAATTTACTTATGCTATCGAGGACTTAGCTACAAATTTTTATATACTTTATGGTTGATGTACTTGACGTATTTAATTTTAATTATTGTGTATTTTTGGAATGGACGATACATAATTTTACTTTCCTACTTTTATGTAATATTTATCATTTCTAATAAATTTTCATTAATCACGAATCGCAATTGTCACCTCTATTATAAGTCGGAAAAATACCGACTCTTAGTTTAGTCAGTAATCAGTCGGAGCTTTCTACCAAGTACCTGTTAGTAGGAATTCAGTTAGATATTCCGACAGTTTGAGTTTAGTCGGTAATTTATTCGGAAAATTCCAACTGTTTGAGTGTAGTCGGAATAATTAGTTGGTATGTTGCGCTTTTTTGGTAGTGAAATATGCATTAATGTTCTTTGGATTACTAATTATCACTTATATTGATTTTCTTTTTAAGTTTTAAGGTGTAAGTAAAAGCTTATGTGACTCATCTACTATGTTTTGAAAGCAAACATACTTTTTATAATAATTTTAAACTGTAAATCAAGAAAAACATGAATGTTTATAAAAGTATTGATATAATTATTTTAAATAAATATTCATACGTAAGTGAAATATGTATTATATGAAAATATATTACGATTAAAGCTACCCATGTAGGATCGGGTCATTGGATTGAGGGATCGTAGGATCGTAGGATCGTAAAATCGTGTTATGATCTTACCATCTAAGTTTATGAGCTTAGTAGGATTTTACGATTCTACCACATTAAGATCATACCTACGATTCGGATCGGTCGCCCATTTTTTTATCGTTAGATCGTAAAATCGTAGATCAGAATCGGGATTCTGATAACTATCAGGAAAAAAATAAAAAATAATAAAACTAAAGTGACTAAAATAATGAAATAAAGAGAAAAAAACTCAATTATCCAAAAGAAAATTATCAAACTCAATCAAACATTCAAAATTGACAATGCAAGTTCTAGAGAAAACAGTACAAAAAACATAATATCGGATAAAACAGAACTATCCAAAATCAATGTACCTTACTCTATTTTAACAAATTTTCCATATTATGTTTTCCTATGGTTAATAAGTTCTTACATTTTTCATTTTAATTATGCGAGACAAAACATGTTATTTATTTGTTGTGAGCAACATTTATTACTTATTCTCTTAAGAAGTTACACTAAGTAAGTATTGGAAAGTTTTTCCATAGCGGCGTTATAATAAATTATTAATATTAATAGTCTGTTCACCAATGCGACAATATTAATCACACACTTGAAATTATTAAGAATTTGGATTTCAGGTAAAATAACATTTCTTGTTTTATTACATTGACAACTGGTGCACCATGTTTGATATGGTGCAGGTCTTAAGCAGAATCAAATATGTTTGGTTCATATTTGAATGAATATGCTTTAGTCAATCTTGTGTTGAGCAACCAATTATGAACTAAATATGTGCATTAACAAGTCAGTAGCCGACAAGCATCAATTCAGATTGGTTATTCGATTTTGGTTGTTTAATTCATACAGCTCAGCATACTCAAGAGTAGAAGATTAGTTGATATGTTGTTTTGGCTCGAGACGTGCAGGGTTATTGATCATTATACATTTAGACATTGAAATAATGAAGTACATGTACGCAAACAGTAGAGTCAAGTGTATTAGTTGATTTCCTTTACTTGAACATTGTAAAATAAAGTCTAGGATTGTTAAGAGTTAGAAGCATGTGAGATTTTATTAGTCACTTGTTTATTTAGTATTTTAAAAGCCATTTGCTAGACGTGTGCTCCTCTTGTTTTGTGCCTATACAAAGGGCTATATACTCATTGTATTTTTCAGATTTTAATGTTGAAATAAACCCATGTTTTAGAGAGAATTCCTCTTTGAAATGAAAGTGTGAGTGAAGCACTTTTCCTTGTCCATCTAAATTGTGAATGAAGCGAATTGGGGAAGATAAGAAACCAAAACAAATCAAGGGAGTGAATTAAGATCTGATTAGGAGGATAATAGCTTGTTTTGGTGAGTGAAGCCAACAAGATCACATCCAAGATTAGAGAAATCTGATCATCTCCATTGTTCTTTTTAGTAGTTTCTTGAAGTGCGTTTTTTTTCCGCAAACAACTTAATTTGGCCTCATCATCGGGTCCAAATTTGGTGCAATTGGTATCAAATAGGTGGTTTGTGAAACGGATCCGTGATAAAACAAGTAGTAAGGTCAGCATGTGGTTCATGATTTGGTGGCTGGTGCAGAAATTCAGTGACACTTTTAAGGGTTGTGCAAGATCTGACAAAAGGTGTTTTGTATGCAGCGAGGTTCAGGGTTTGGTTGGTGTCAAATAGGTGCAGATTAGTGTGTGCATTACCGTAGGAACAACAGGCGGGCTGTGTGCACAATAGCAACTGTGCACATGTCAATGAATACGTACATCAGTAGATTGTTGTGCTCAGAAACAGTTGTGTACACATAATATCAGAACCTGGTATGTGTTTTAATAGCGACATCAACTCAAATCAACAGCAATATCAGAACAATTGTGAAGCAGCAGATCAAAATAGAAGCAACAATTGATTAGCAATCCAGTGTGCAATTGAAGTGTGCATGTTGTATTGTATCAGTGGGCGCAAGAGCAGGCTGTGTGCATTTGTGCAGATCTAAACCAGCAGCAATTCTTTCAATCAGAATAGTAGTTGTGCTCGAACGTATTTTTCAGTATGTTGAGCTACTGAGTATTGATCACGATACATTTAGACATTGAAATAATGAAGTACATGTACGCAAACAATAGAGTCAAGTGTATTAGTTGATTTCCTTTACTTAAACATTGTAAAATAAAGTCTGGGATTGTTAGGAGTTAGAAGCATGAGAGATTTAATTAGTCACATATTTATTTAGTATTTTAAAAGTCATGTGCTAGACATGTGCTCCTCTTGGTTTGTGCCTATATAAAGGGCCATATGCTCATTGTATTTTTCAGATTTTAATGATGAAATAAACTCATGTTTTAGAGAGAATTCCTCTTTAAAATGAAAGTGTGAGTGATCTTGTCAATCCAAATTGTGAGTGAAGCAAATTGGGGAAGATAAGAAATCTAAACAAATCAAGGGGGTGAATTAAGATTTGATTAGGAGGATAGGAGCTAGTTTTGGTGAGTGAATCCAACAAGATCACATCCAAGATCAGAGAAATCTGATCATATCCATTGTTCTTTTATGTAGTTTTTTGAAGGGCCTTTTTTTCCACAAACAATCCAATTTAGCCTCATCATAGGGTCCAAATTTGATTCAACTGGTCAAGAGCAATCAACTGTGCTTTCAAAGAGATGATAATCTCTATATAGATTTTGAGGGATGATTATAAATTAACGTATAATGGATCGTCGAAATAGGTCTAAAAAATATTTAAAAAGTACTTATATTATTAATAATTAATTACTTAGAAAATAACATAATGCACATATCAATGCAAATATTTCAGTTCATAATAAGATTGTTTTTTATTCTTCTTAGGATTGATTTTTTCATTTTCTATTAGAATTAGAGTTCTGTTTGTTGTGATATATAGAGATTTTGTGTAGATTAAGATTATTCTTATGACAATCGGACATACCTATCACTTAGAGTGAAATAAATAATTTTGTGTATCTTTTCACCTTTTATGTCTTATTTTTTTATTTTTTATTTTTTATTTTTATTTTTTATGTCTTTACATTTGATCCCAGTCATGGTTCAGTTATTTGAAAATAATTTGGTATTATGGGCTTTTGTTTCTTTCAGTTGTTTTACTTTTTTGGGATGAAATATAATGGCAAGAGAATCAACAGTAAGAGCTGAAAAATTTAATGGGAAGAGTATAGCAGTTAGAGATGAATAATTTATTAAAATAATAAAAAATTTCGGGTACATTAAGGGCATGCTTATATTGGGTGTAAATATTTCAGCGGAGAAAAAAGTCAAACTAATGAAATGAAAGCAAATAGAGATGCAATTGAAGTAGTTGTACGTGAAGAAGGTAAAATGAGCATGAAATAAAAATAATGAAGGAAAAAGGAGATGATTTCCCCTATTATGGAGGTAATACATTTCCCACCCTCCCCTAGGATAAATATTTACCCCATAAAATTAAGAGTTCTCTCCATTTTTCATTACTTTGCAATTATTCTTCCACCTCTACAACAATCAAATTTCACTAATTTCTTATTTATCAACTTTATTTTCTTACTTTGATTTTTTTACTATACTAAATATTTACACACAATACAAGCATGCCCTAATAGTTACCAGTTTCGCAAGTAAAAATGGTGATATATGAAAATAGAAAACATTAATAAGTTTTTAAGGCACAATTGGAGGCAATGTAAGATAAATTAGACTTCACCGCACTATTTAATCTTGATGATCAAATCATAAAATAAAGGAGGTAATAAGAATAAGAATACTAATTTTGATGAATCTAGTCTAGTGGTTCTAACACAAAAATTTAGTATTGATATCAGGTGCCTAGTCATAAAAAGCAAAATTTACTACTGATAGGTTATGTTGGATCTTTTAATGTTTAATTATGATATGATGCATGCATTCATCATTCTGAATGTTCAAACCAATATTTGAGGCTTGTAGAGGGGAGGGGGTATTATGATCTTTTAAAATAATGTTTCGTTTAAGATGACATTATGTACGGATTTGATATGACTAGAGATGTTTAATGACCTTATTTTGTAATGTGGAATATTTTGTTTGTAAAGGTTGAATATTGATACAACAGCATAAACAAAACGCTTTGTGCTAGTGTTTCATCAATACTTTACATAGGAACAAATTGGCCTTAGTTTTGTATCATTAGTTAAGAAATCTTTTTGTAAAAACAGTACAATTGTGCACATAGTTTCTATTTTTCTGTTCTGAGTTGAATTTTATTTTTGAGTTTCTTGAAGAAACCGTACAAAGACTTGTGCAGGGACAGTCTAATGTATTCAACAGCAACCAACCCCAACCATAGGAATCAGAAAGATAGAACAATCAAGATTGATATACTCCATTTTCATGGTTATTCTCATGATCTACAACATTAATAGGAGGTTGATTACTCTATAGAGGGGGTGAATCGAGAGTATGCCTAATTAAAACTTATCCTTAACCTATAGTTTAAGAACTTGTAAGACACTTTAAAAAGTTTTATGAAAACTGTTCTTAGGTCGAATAAGAAAACTAAGACTTAAGTGTAGAAATAACAGATGACAAAATAACAGATGACAAAACAACCGATTTTGTTATCGAGGTTCAGCTATGAATAGCGTACTACTCGCCCCTAAGTTCATAGTCAACCCTTAGGATTCAAACCTCATTTATTAATGGAACCTAGACCACTAAGAAGATCTCTGTACTGTCTCTCACCACGTTTTTCCCCTCGAAGAATGGTCTACAAATTCCATTTAACTAAAAGACAAATCCCATTCTCGCAAAAGAGAAAACAACCGAATACTTTCAAAAGTATTCGAAGTTTGAGGTGTAATTAAATTTCTAATCTGACTCCCTTCTAACTGTGAGACCTATACAATTGAAGAGAGTTAGAAGACTATTGAAGAACAATGCTTAGAGAAAATAGATAAGAGTATGCAATGTGTGTGGTTCTTCTAATGTTGATCAAACTTTAATAAATATAAGACGCCTCCTACTATCCGTTATAAGTCATTATCTCCTTATTTATCTAAACTTATTTAGGTTTTGCACTTCAGAGTCAAATCGTTGTATAGATAGTTGTTAAACGCTCTTCTTTTCCAAATAAAACATGTATAGCTATTTTTAAGGCTTCTCCATGACTTAGTCAAATCTGTCAAGTTAGTTTTAGAAATAGTTATAATCAAGTGCTTTGTATTATTTTTCTGTTTAACTGATTTAATAAAAATCAATTCAAATCATAAATAACTAATTATTCGATTTTTATATTTCATAGAACATTTTGTTCCAAGGGCTTTAGAATCTTTTAAAATCCTTACCCATAATGTAGGAACAATTTACAACACATCCACAAATTTACGAAAACCATTTCGATTCATTTAGGTATAGCTTAATTTCAACGCAATATGTCTTGTTTATCAAAATAATTTAATTATCTTAAATACCAAGTAGTCTAACTACTTTAAGACTAAAAACGTGTAGTCCACATATGTTTAGTTCTTAGACCAATTCATTTAACTTATCAAACACATGACTAATTTTGACTTAGGTTAATTATTTTTTGATGTAAAATCCATCATGACCACTTTTTTATTTTACATGGAAAGACTAATCAAAGTCTTGATGTAAAATCCATCATGACCACTTTTTCATTTTTGTTGGGATTATTCAAAGTCAATGTCAAGATGGTCGAAATTATGGTGAAGGTCTTGGTCTACTCAAAGTCATATTATTGAAATCACTTTTGAAGATACTTCCATGATCCATTCGAATTGCTTAGATATGTTGTTTGAATATTGGCAAATAATGGTAGCATATAAATTTATCCTTAGTGATGATTTAAAGAGACACGGTTTGCTTAAGGATGCCATATGTCTTTGAGGTGTTATTCTGAACCAAGGTCATCAAGTTCCTCAAGTTCAACCCCTAACCCTAAGTCAAGCAACATCAGCCAGAAAATCAGAAATGAAGATAAAGGCACAACTGGGATTTCAGTCTACTTGCCATCTACACCAAATCTTCATGAAGTGTGTGAATGCCAGCCCAACAACATGGATGGCTTGGTTTTAGGGTAAACTACATGCTTTGATAAAAAAGAAGCCATATTAAACCCAAAAAATCAAGTAAAGACCCAAAACATCAGAACAAGCACTAGGAACAGGACAACATAACAGATGGCCTACCAGCAGATCTTGATGAGCCTCTTGAGCTCAGACTTGGACACATTGTACCTCAACCAGGTTAAGGACGTCATCTCTTCACATGGGCCTAGCTGCCAAGGGCCCAGGATCACTCTAACTATTCACATGGACCATTAGAAACTCTGCTGAAGGTAGGCTCGTCAGCAGATTAGCAATGAAGAAGTCTTGTTCTGATTCTAGTAGTTGTTTCTATTTTAAAAACCTGCACATGTAATAGCACGTGACACCTTAAGGCTTGATTGTTAGCTAGCCGTTATAGGTATTAGATATCCCTATACATAAGTCCTCTCATGATGTAAACATGAGTTTTTCAGATTTCATTCAATAAAGTTCATTGTGAAGTATTCACATTTTTTTCATTTGTTTCTATGTAGAGTGATCTGAGGGAATCAGAGATTCAAGAAGGAGTCACCCTTTTCCAAGATCAAGAAGATCATTGAGAGAAGTGTGAGGATTTGGCCCTGAGATCCAAGAGGGAGATCAGTGTCTCTTCCAAGGGAAGGTAGTCATCAAGATTACCTAAACACCACACATATCTTAGCATTCTTCCCAAGAATATCAATATTTCTGAGTTGTTGGTCTTCAAGTACAACTTAATTCATCTGATTTGATTGTGTGCCTCTCCAACTTGGTGCAACTTGGTATTAGGGCTTAATTGCAAAAAAGGGCCAAGAAAAACACAAAAGAACAACCCTAAATTCGAAGCTATTGATGGTGTGAAAAAATTTCAGATTTTGTCAGTTTTTGGTGTCTGAAACTTGATCGTTTTGGAGTTCCTTTTGTTGGAATTTTTGAAAACTGTTTTTACAATATATTCATCTTTGAGTTGGGGAACTTTTGGCATTGGAATTTTTGGAATTGTTCGAGTAGTAAAGCCCCATATTTCACCAAATTATCAATAGGTATCCCATAAACATTAGAACATATCATTTGTTCATCATTTCATCATTTTTGTAGCTTTCTTGAACGACCCATTGATTGCTTATTTTGCAAACGTACAGGAGAGTTGTTTTTCTTTACCGTCTGTGTATTCTTCATTTCTCCTTCGTTTGAAGGGCTTTTGCATTGTTTCTTTTATTATTTTTCTTATTTTTGTGTCTAGGTTTTTGTGGATCTTTTTGTTTAGTCCTTGGATTTGTGAAAAACAAAGATATGCCTATTTGTTTGACCAAAGGTAACATAACACAATCAGATTGCATGTTTGGAGGAATTTTTGAATTGTGATCAAAATATGTCACGTAATTGAGTTTTTTCAATTGGACATGCTTTTCAAAATATAAAACATTATTGTCACCAAATTTCTTCAGTAATAGAGGTATTTTGGTTGAGTTTATATTCGCAAACATTTGACACATAAATTTGAATTTGTGCTGAGTGGATTCTGTTTTTCTGTTTTTGTGCACAAAAGTTTCCCAAATTTTTTGTTTTCTTTCTTTCTTTCCTCACCTTTTCCCCTTAGTCTCACATTTCATTTTTGAGAAATCCTTGGGTCTTAGAATATGGAGTCATCAAACGTACACATGAGCATAGATGCAAGAATTGATAAGCTTGTATTTCAAGTTGAGGATCTAGCTTGTGCGTTGGCAAAAGACAAGCTTAGATCATTGAAAATTGAGGGAGAAAACATTAAGAGCTTGCAACTAATTTGTATACAACAATGTGATCGGGGTATGTACAATCATTATTCGGAACAGTTGGGCCATGTTTTGATTCAAGAACAGAAATTATATAGAAATGTGTTTCTTATTTAAGAGAAGAAGAAATTTCAACAAGGATTACAGAAGAAACATGGTGACTCAAAATTAGTGTTTGTTCATGAGTATGATCCTTACGCTAATTCGTCTAAGAGTAAATTTGAGATTGCTTCTAAACAAGAAGAACTTGACTTGTATTCAAGTGTAGCTCCCATTTATGATGAATATCCAGAACCATACAATGAAGAGGGTAGTTAAGAGGTTGTTGAAGCATCTTTTGTGGAAATGATTGATGATCTTAAAGGAGATGTTGAAGCACTTTATGGTGAGATTGTTGAAGATCTTGAAGAAGTGGTTGAAACACCTTGTGGTTAGGATGTTAAAGATCTTGAAGAAAAGGGCGAAACTATTGTAGTGTCAATGATGTCAATTGACATCACTTAAATGTTAACAAAAAAAGAAAATAGCAAAATAAGTTATGTTGGCAAAGTTGGTAAAATAATTGACTTTTAACCCAAAGGTCTCAAGTTCAATCCCTCTAACTCATTTTTTTTCTTTTTTTTACTTTTACCCAGGCTATAATCCCGCCCCTTCACCTTCCCCTTCCCCTTCCCCATTTTCCCTATTTGGGTGATTTTTGATTTTAATTTCGTCATTCCCCATAATCTCTTCCCCTTCTCCATTTCCTTATTTCTCATGATTCAACTCCTCTCTCTTTACCTCTCAAATCTTCTATCAAAATGACTATGATTTGGTAATTAGTCATTTCTCTACTTTATCTTGATTGAATTGAATTTGATTTTTTAAATTGAAGAATTTTTTTTAAAGAAAAATTGAAGAATTTAAATTACAACTGAAATTGAGATTATGGTTTGTTGAATTTAGAAAAGTTATTCTGAACCGTAGTTTCTTTATTTTGATTTTTTTATTGAAACTGTTTTTATTCAGAATTTAGAAAACTTACTCTAAATCGTTTGATTGAAGAATTGGAAAAAGAATTTAACTGGGATCAAGGTTTTAATTGAATAAAGCAAACTTATCTTGAAGTGTAGTTTCTCTAATTGAATATGAATTGATAAGTAAAAAAGCAATTTACAACCCCTATCTTTGGAAATATAGGTTTAGTTAGTTTATTATTATGCTCTTGTTCTTGCATAATGCCATTGTCATCCATAAGTGGCGCTGAATTGTTCGGTGAGACATGACATTGTCACATGATTTATTGTTTACCTCACTATTTGTGAATCAAAAAACGAATTTTAAATCGAAAAAAGAATTTATGATCGATTTTGGTTTATTTATGGGCATCTTAGACGGAAGGGGAATCAAAAAGACAAATTTTGTTAATCATTCCTTGTTCAATATAATTTTTTTAATGCACTTGATTGTATTGTTTTAAATTATCGACATCCCTTGATTTATTTTCTGGTTCCGCCCCTGCTTGAAGAGGTCATTTAGACATCTTGCGTAGAGATGGTGCATGATCTGAAAGAGGTTATGGAGACATCTTGTTATGAGCAGGTTGCTTCTAGACATGAGATACTACTTGTGGCCATTTTTCATGCAAGTTTTGAAGATAATTCACAAATAGAACCAATAAAGAAGCATGAGTTTGTGAAGATTGTTGATTTCGTTGAGTATGTTCATTATAGTCGATTTGTTGAGTTTCACCCTATGAAAATTCGAGGTCGAATTTTTTCTAAGAAGGGAAGAATGCAACAAGTCAAGTTGAGTCTTGGTAATACAAGCAAGTTAATCACCTTGGTAAGCTTGTTTAACATATGGGTTTGGTTCATCATGCAAGTAAGGACCAAAGCATTCATCGTTACATATGGGGTGAATATGGGTAATATTAGTTCATGTTGATTTTGAGGTGTGATGCACAAGGCAACCTACTCTTTGGTATTGAGCAATTGTGTTATGATCATGATGTGCTTGTTGAGGCAAAACCAAGATAACCCAAGGGCTAAGAATTGAGGACAATTCTTTTCAATAAGACGGAGAGAATGAACCATATGTGGTTCAAGTTTTGCTAGGCCTTACAAAGGTTGGAAAATTGGTTGTTCAATAGCTCATTAATATATCAACATTTTGAAGCTATTGTGTGCAAGATGAGCAGTAGGACATCACACATAGACAATTCAATAAGCCAAGCAACTAGTATACATAAGGAAACAATAACAAGTCTTGTACATTTTTTTTTTGATTGTTAAAATTCTGTTTTTTTAGTTAGTCTTGAGGGAGGCTCTTTTCTAGCCATTAAGGCCTAAGCCAAATACTATAAATAAGGCTCCCCTCCTCATTTGTAAGAACAATTCAGTTTTAATCAAAATTCTCATTCATTTACAAAGTTGTGCAACACTTTCAATTTGTTCTTTCCTTGAGTAATTATGTGAGGAATTAGTGATCAAGAAAGGAGTCATTCTTCTCCAAGATCCAGTGGATCTTTGAGAGAAGGGTGAGTATTTGGCCTTGTAATCTAAGAGGGTGATCAAAGATCTCTTCCAAGATAATCAATCTTCATGATTGATTTCCTACAAGCAACAATTAGAGAATTCTGATCAGCAATTTAGAACCAATGTGCATTTGTCATATGATCATCAAGTTAAGGGTATTAATAACTATTTTCCTTCCCCTACTTGGTGCAAATAATCAATGCACAATGAACGATGAACAATGAACAAGGAACAATGATCCATACACAATGAACGATGAACAATAAACAAGGATTAGAGACCAATGAACATGTAACGATGAATAATGAAAAAGGATCAATGATCAACGAATAATGATTGATGAACAATGAATGGTGAGAAATGAACAAGGATCTATGATCAAATTAAGGATATTAATAACCATTTTCCTTCCCCAACTTGGTGGAGCAATGAACAAGGATCAATGCTCGATGCACAATGAACGATGAACAATGAACAAGGATCAATATACAACAAATCAATGAGGGTGAGGCGCTAACATTCTTTCCAGCTTCGGCGAAGTTTGTCCTTAAACTTGAATGGATGGGTGTAAAACCGAATCTCGACTTTCTTGGAGTTGTGGAGTGTTCACCTCTTGCCTTCTTTGGAACATAGAGTGCCGGGGAATTGATGATTGTGAGTGATGAATGCGACTGTTTTGGCTTCGGTTTTGGATCAGGAACGAGAATGATCTTGCAACCATAATTGTTGAATGAATAGGTATTAGCATATCCATCATAAATGACTCGCCTATCAAACAACCATCATTGTTGAATGATAGGAATACGTGTCGTGAGATTTGTAAACCTTTGCTTTGATTTATCCATTAAACGACATAAGGATAAGGATAAGGAGAGGTAGAAAGTACTGACTTATCTACTAGAACTTGCGATGCGACATTAGTACAACTTCCTCCGTCAATAATTAGAGAACAAACTTGTCATCAATAGTGCATCTCGTGTGAAAAATCGCCTCCCTCTGGTTGTCTTGAGGCGTGGATGAACTAACCGATAAAGCTTTGCGAATCATCAAGCACTCACCTTTTTCCGGACAATTACATTCTGCCTCCTCACTTTCTCCATGCTCGACTTCTTCAATCTCATTCTCCTGGGCGTCAATGCTTTCGTATTCAACCATGGTTATCATCCTTTTATTAGGGAACTCGGATGCGAGATGACCAGCCCCTTGACAACGAAAACATTTTCTCACGGTTTTTTGATTAGAGAGTGGTTAGTTCGGTGCTGGGGTGTTTCTTTGTGGGTTTGGAAGGTTAGATGCGGCGTTTTTTTGTGGGTTAGGGTCGACATTGGGGGTGGTTATTTTTGGGTAGTTAACTGATCGGATGAAAGACCTTTGAGATTGTGATTTAGGCTTGATCTTTTTATGTTCCACTTTATGAGCGAGAATGATGAGTTCTTCGAGATTAGTATAGGGATGCAACTCAACTACTCGAGGAATGCGATTGTCAAGTCCTCCTAGGAATTGAACAAGTGTTTGGGGTTCGTCTTCATTAACTCTGCACTTCATAAGGTCGGATTCGAACTCCCGAGCGTATTCTTCCACGCTATTGGTTCCTTGTTCCAAATAATGGAATTTAGAAAAGTTGTCTTGCATGTAGTATGAAGGTAAGAATTTCTCCTTCAAAAGGTTCTTCATCTTAGCACATACTCCAGCCCACCGAATTGATGCATACTTTCTGAATTTCAAGGCCACAATCTTAACCTTCTTGTTGATAGTCAAACACTCGTTCCACGATTCTCAATCATTCGACAAAGTCATCTACGTCGAGCCTTCCTTCGATGTCGGGAATGTCGACTTTGAAATCAGGAGCGAGACGTTGGTTACGGCGTGGGGAGGATGGTTCGCCACTTTGAGATCTCGGGGATGAAATCTCATCTTCTTTATTCGAGGTAGTGGAAAGATTTTTGTTGCGGGTTTGATTATAATAATCCATGTAGTGTTGAGCGGATTTGCGAAGGGTCTCGATTTGGGCATCTTTTTCCTCGCTGATTTTACTAATCGTTCAATTTCCTTGCACATCTATTCAATCGATTGAGGACCGAATGTGGCGTCACTAATGGTGATTTAGTTTTCCAAAATCTCGATCTAGAATCCAAGGAAAACTGGCTCTGAGTCCAATCTGTTGTAAGATCGCCTTATCCTTAGGGGTTCTTAAAATCTTTAATCAATAACCGAAAGCAAGAACGATGAATGATGATGATGGTGATGTCGAATGAAATAGGGAGAAGTTTCTGAATTTCTTGCATTTTCTTGAATGAAATTTCGAACAATAAGGTAAATGGGATAACAATGGCTCAATCGAAAGTCACTATGAATCCACGTAGCAAGAATCGACGCTCTAAAAAACCAAGATGCGCGTGCCAAACGCACCAAAACGAAAGAACTTTTGGAATATGAATCTAATCCAAGAAACATAAAACAACGTGAATTTGAAACATAAATGCTTAGGGTTTTTTCTTAATTTCTTAAATCTGAAATTACATAATAAGACTAAGCTATTTATAAAGAAATAAAACAAAAAACTAACTCGAAGAAACCGACTCCCACACTTGCAAAAAACGGCTAAAATAACAGTGTGGAAGTTACTCATTGTGTGGTCGGTTATTCCATCTTGATAACCGCCCATTTGTGAGTAACCTCATCACGTAACTTCCGCCTATTCTTGCTCGATACAAACCAACTCTAAAATTTAGAAATAACTACTAAATAAAACCGTAAATAACTACCTAATAAAATCTGAAAATAACTCCTAAAAACCGACTCTAATAACCGAAATTAAACCACCTATTTTTCTGATTTTTTTCTTGTTTATTAAAGAAAATAACTACCTAGCTACAAAGACTCCAAACTTCAATGTATTGACCTCTTGCACACACCTAGAATGGCGCCACTTGATACTTGGACCTTCTTGCGTTTTGCAGAAACACTTAGAGATGGCGAATGCAACAAGAAGGGGGTGAATTGTTGTATTGTACTTTTAAGCATTTTAGGCCTGTTTTTGTGGAATAAAAATGAACAACAAATACTTAAACTAAAGCAAGAAAGATAAATGGAGACAAGGATTTTACGTGGAAACCTTCTAGGCCTAATAGACGGAAAAAACCACGACCACTTTCTCTTAATAAGTTTTAGGCAATTAATTACAATAACATAAAACACTTTTCTTCTCTTCTCAACTAGGCCCCTTCTCTTCTCTTTTCTTTCTTCTTCTCTTTCTCTTTCTCTTTCTATTTCTCACACTTCCCCTAGACTTCCCTCAAGTCTAGTTACAACAAACTCCCAAAAACCCATACAAAAATAATTTCTCTAGAAAGGATAAAAACTAAGATATTGTATAAGAAAAATATTCTTAATTAATTGGCAAATGAAAGAATAAATATTTTTCTTACTTAAGTGATCTCATTTGATTTTTTCTATTGGCACACCACAAATAACTGGTTAAAAAGAGTCTCCATTTTATATGGGACTAAACCGTAGGATACCTAACTTCCCATATTTCCATTATTCCTAAATGTGTTAAAGTGGAGAATAATGTTGGAAGTTATTAAACAAAAAGCTACGGTTAGTTTTAGGTGTTATTGGCTAAAAATAGTTAATTAGGATTAATTAGATTCAAACCAAATTATCTTCCTATTTTCATGGAGAGATATAAGGAGACTTATTCTCATCCTTTTAATTAGCTCTAGGTTATTTTGGGTGGTTATTTAATTTTTGCCAATTAATAATTTATGCAATAGCTTAATTTCTAACCGTACATATCAACTAAAAATAGAAAAAATAATTCCTCCATAATTTAGCTGACGCACTTCTCAAGACCCGAGTCTTGGGAACACTGACTGTGTCCATCACGATTTTCATCAGATCATCAAACTTGGAACAGTAGACGTTCTATCTACCTTAGATGTCCTAAGTGATCTTCTATATCTGACTCTTTTGACAACCTTGACTCGTACAATATTCTTTGACCAAGTCCTTTTAGGTTCCGTCAACGATTTATCAAACCGGATATATAACCTACAAAACAATCACTAAAATGTATTTGTTTATTTAAACTGAAGTCATCATCACTAAAGCGTCGTGCAATGTTGTATAACAGTTTGTGGAGTGGTGATAGAGAATTGTGGCTAAATCTTTTCTTATCATTTATCCCTAAAACTGTTAACATAGTCTTTCCATTGATTCGTGAAAAGACAATCTTGAACCCGACATGATATGTATCAAACCCTACTGCAGAAACACTAAACCAATCGCCCAACATCAAACTATTAAACTCAATTTTAATTTCCTTGACCATACTTGAACAAGCACCATTCTCTATTGTGAAAATTTTGATGAACTCATGTATCAAATTTGGGTAAATCGGGTTGCAAGAAAAATCAAACATCAAATTTTCCCAACCCTGATTTTGTAAAATAACGTGTAATTGAGGGAATGGAGTAGATTCATACCGGTACTTGTCTAGACCGAACCCTACTGACATTTTTTGGCAACCTCTTCGGCACAGTCAGGATCAGCTTGCTTGGTCCGTTTTGTTAGTCTGGGCGAAGAAACACCTTTTGGGGTAGAGATGGGTCTTTTTGTTTCGACATGCATGGTGGTAGAAATGGGTGTGCTTGATTTCTTTTTCTGTTGGGATAAGGATGGTGGTGCATCGGTTGAAGGATTGATAACTTGCAATGGTTTGGGTTGTGAAGCTTTTAGGGTCTTCTTCCTTGCGGTTTTGCTTGAGGATGATAATTTTGAAGGATTCACGGTGGATTTTAGAAAGTGAAGAGGGAGAAATGAGGTTGACGGTTTGGGTTAGGAGCTTCAATTGAGTAAGTGATGGAGTGTGTGAAGGAGTGATGTGACGTGAGGGAGTGGGTTTTTAAAGTTGTGAAAGGACGGTTACTCAAGAGGTTGTACCACTTCCTTTGATCAGTTTATTACGTGTGAACAAGGAGTGTAATGAAAAGTTCGCGGGTGTATTCGTTGAATTAAGCGGTTAATAACGGTTTTTCGAAATACCACGATGATCTGACTCCCACTATAATTTATGTTGACCATCCGAAAAAAAAAGAAAATAAAATGCTGGAATTTGTGGAAAAAGAAAAATAAAGAAAATATTGAAAATAAGAGATAAAATAATTATGTCCTCGTATTTTTTTCGTTCTTAACATGAGGACAATAACACGTAAGACGAACACATGCTACTTTGGTCTAATCAGTTTAAACATGCAATCAAGAAAGCATTCATGGCACGTACTTAAGATAGTTTCGTACCTGTACCTTGCAATAATTGATTTCTCAATCACGATATTTGTGGATAATTTAACCCTTCCAATTTTTCATGTTGTTTTGAGGTGGAGTGCTTGCATTAAACTTTAGTGGAGCTTGATCATTCCAAGTTCCAACCTCATCTTTTCATATTATTCCCTTGGAAATGGTTTAGTCATAATATCTGCAACTTGCTCATTTGTATTGACATGCTTAACAATTATATTTTTATGCTCAACATTATCCTTAAGAAAATGATGTCGTATATGTATATGCTTAACCCTAGAATGATGCACGGGATCTTTTGATATGCATATGGCACTAGTATTATCACAATAAATGGGAACACGTTCAATTTAATATCAAAATCTCTTAGCTGCTGTTTTATCCAAAGCATTTGGGAACAGCAAGCTGCTGTTGCCACATATTCTGCTTAAGCAGTGGATAGTGCAACGGTGTTCTATTTCTGGGAACACCAGGATACTAAACATGAGCCAAGATTACCATACTTGAAGTACTTTTCCTGTTAACAAGATCTCCAGCATAATATGCATCACTATAACCTTTCAAATCATAGACATCACTTTTAGGATAAAATAGGGACAAGTCATATGTTCCCTTTAAGTATCTCAGAATTCTTTTCACTGCGGTGTGATGTGATTCCTTGGGATTTGATTGAAATCTAGCACATAAACCAACACTAAACGCAATATCTGGCCTACTAGCAGTTAATTATAATAAAGATCCTATCATGCCTCTATACATAGTTTGATTAACATTAATATCATTTGAATCTTTATCTAGTCATACATTAGTAGCCATAGGTATGTGGTTTGTTTTAGCATTATCTAAACCGTATTTCTTTAGAAGTTCTTTAATATATTTTTGTTGATGGATAAAAATACCGTTTGCCGTTTGTTTAATTTGAAAACCAAGGAAGAAATTTAATTTTCCCATCATACTCATTTCAAATTCAACACTCATAAGGTTAGCGAATTCTTTACATAGTGATTCGTTAGTGGCTCCAAAAATAATATCATCAACATAAATTTGCACAACTAAAATAATCAGAACCTCTATTCTTAAAGAATAAGATTTTATCAATTTTGTCTCTTATAAAATCATTTTCAATCAAAAACTTAGACAATCTTTCATACCATTGCCTTGGAGCCTATTTGAGCCCATAAAGAGCTTTATCAAGCTTATAGACTAAAAGAGATGGATTTTCGAAGCCAGGTGGTTGTTCCACAAAGACTTCTTCATCTAGAAAACCATTCAACAAAGCACATTTCACATCCATTTGGTATAACTTAAAGTTCATAAAAGCAGCAAAGGAAATTAGAATTCTGGTAGCCTCTAACCTTGCTACGGGAGCTAATGTCTCTGTATAATCAATCCCTTCTTGTTGATTGTATCCTTTAACCACGAGCCTTGCATTGTTTCTTACTATGGTTCCATGCTCGTCCAACTTGTTCCTAAAAACCCACTTTAGACTAATTATCTTTTTGTTCTTGGGTTTCGGTTCTTAGTGCCACACTTTATTTCTTTCGAATTCATTCAATTCATCTTGCATAGCAACAACCCAATCTGAATGTTGTAATGCTTCTTCATGATTCTTGGGTTCCAATGTTGATAGAAATGCAAAGTGTGCTCAAAAGTTTCTTAGTTGGGATCTGGTCTGTATGCCCTTATTTATGTCACTTATGATCAAGTCAAGTGGATGTGACTTTTGATGTTTCCACGGCTTTGGCATAAATTCTTTTGTAGGAACATTTGTGGAAACATGCTCATTGAATTGATTGACATTTCGTTCTCCTTCAGTTTGCTTATTCTATTCATTTCTAGGAGCAGCTGGATTGGGAACACCTTGCTGGTCTTGGTTTCCCGGCTGTTCTTGTTCTTGATTAGGCTCTTCTGTTTCTTCTTGAACCCGTTGCTCTCCTATGTTCCTGGGATCTTGCTCTCTATGTATATCTTCATCATCTTCCCAGTTAGCAAGACCTATTTTAAAATTACCTGTATCTTATTCACTTGTCATAAAGTTAGTTTCATCAAAAATAATGTGAACAGATTCTTCAACACACATAGTTCTCTTATTATATACCCTATATGCTTTACTTTGAGATGAATAGCCAAGAAATCATGCTTCATCACTTCTTTCATCAAACTTTACTATATTACATTTTCCATTAACATGAACAAAACATCTACATCCAAACACACAAAAATAGGAAATATTCGGTTTAAGACCTTTAAATAGTTAATAAGGTGTCTTAGAAGTGATAGGTCTAATCAACACACGATTTGAAATATAGCATGCAGTATTAACAGCTTCGGCCCAAAAATTTCTAGGAAGACCACTAGCAATCAACATGGTTCTAGCCATTTCCTCTAATGTTCTATTTTTACGTTCAACTACACCATTTTGTTGTGGTGTCCTTGGTGCGGAAAAATTATGACTTATACCATGCTCATTACAATAATCCATAAAACTTGAATTTTCAAATTCTTTACCATGATCAGATCGAATGTGGACAAGTTGACAATTACTGTATTTTTGTATTTTATTAGCAAAATAATCAAATTCAATGAAAGCCTCATCTTTGCTAACTAAAAATATAGTCCATGTAAATCTACTATAATCATCAACAACAACAGATACATAACGTTTTCCACTACGGCTTTGAATTCTCATAGGTCCATAAAGATCCATATGAATTAATTCAAGTGGTTTTGAGGTGGTCACAACATTCTTTAGTTTAAAGGACGACCTAACATGTTTTCCTTTGTAATAAGGATCACAAACTTCATCTTTTTGGAATTTAAGGGACGGCAATCCTCTAACTGGGTCTTTTGATCTTAGGGTATTAAGCAAAGAAAAGCTAGCATGACCAAATCGTTTGTGCCAAAGCAGAGGGTCATCTTCTATAATACTAAGAATACATTTACAATTGCATGGGAACTTGACTAAAAATACATTATCAATTGCATGGGAACTTGACCTTCTTCTTTTCCTTTGGCAATGATTTCGCCTTTCATGTTGTCACCAAAGGTCACAGTTCCTCCATCATAGGCTTCTAGTGAGAGAAATTTTGATCTATCACATGTCATGTGCTTGGAACACCCACTATCGAGATACTATGAGTTGTTCCCCCTCACTAGAACCTACAAAGCAAACTAATTGTTAGAAGGTGGAACCCAGTCATCCTTGGGTTCCATGTCGATTATGCATGAATCATATTTCTTAATCCAAATCCTATCGACATAAATTTGGTTCGCTTTGTCGTGTTGTTCCCTTTTTATACATTGAGATTTCAGGTACCCGATTTTGCCACAAAAGAAACAGACTTTACTACTAGGGAGATCAACATAGACCTTTTTTCTTTTTATTATTCTTACTGTAACCTAGGCCTTCAGTACCTTTAGTTTTGGCCTCTAGAATCCATTTGGGAACTTCTTTGATTTTCCCTTTTCCTCTTGAATTTATTTCATGTTTCAATTTTTCATTTTCAATTTTAGTGGATTCTGGGTCTACTTTTATCTTTTGGAATTCGGTACTAAAGTCACGAATAGATAGATCATTTATGTATTTGTTTAAGCCTAACAATTTATATTGATTTAATTCGACATTAAGAATAATATTTTCCTCTTTTACTGTTTGCAATGCTTCATTTAACACGACATTATCAGCTAATAAATTAAAGAACCTATTTTGTACGTCGGACCTAAAAGAATTTAGGTAGGAAACATGGTATTTACTTGTTTTAAGGTCTTTTTCAATTTGGAGACAGGTGGCGATTTTTTCATCTTGTTTTTCTTGTGTCTCCATAAGCAATTTAATTACTTTATATTTATCCCATTTGAATAGGTGATTAGGAAATGAGTTAGAAGACAATACCTCCTTTTCTTTGAACTTTTCGTCATGAGTGGCCATAAGACACAGGTTAGCAGTTTCTTCTTCTACGGGGGCTTCTATCTCTGCTTCGCTCTCAGATTCTCCCCATGCATCTATCATGGCTTTGCGAAAGTTCGTCTTGTTGAAATTTCCTTTCATCGGTTGTCTTCCCGTTTCCCTTGCCTTCCCTTTGCCTTTCTCATTTTTCCATTGAGGGCACTCCTTGATGAAGTGATCAGTACTTCCACACTTATAGCATTCGTAGTTGGTCTTTGTGTTTGCAGATCCTCTTTCTTTGTTGTTTCTTTGATTGTCGTATCTGTTGTTCCTGAGGAACTTTTTGAAATTTCGAACCAACATGGCAACCTCCTCTTCATCACATTCTGACTCGTCTTGATCATTCACTGCCAGAGCCAAGCCTTTGTTTCAAGAACTGTCAGCTGTTCCCAAATGCAATTCGTGGGTCATAAGGGAACCAACCAACTTTTCCAGATTGGATT
Organism: Amaranthus cruentus; assembly: GCA_019425755.1. Taxonomy (NCBI): domain Eukaryota; kingdom Viridiplantae; phylum Streptophyta; class Magnoliopsida; order Caryophyllales; family Amaranthaceae; genus Amaranthus; species Amaranthus cruentus. The sequence continues at coordinate 3,471,157 of CM033465.1, read as the reverse complement.
CAGTGAAATCTTTAGAAGCCTGTATGGCTGTGAGTTTGGCTCTCCAGCGTTCATCTTGAGGGAGACTCCTTAGAATTTTCCTGACTTGTTCATTTGCGGGAATCCTTCCAAGAGAGACAAGTTCATTCGTAAATATTGGTGAACCTTATGAACATATCTTGGATGCTTTCTCTTGGTTCCATAACAAACCTTTCGTATTTGGACATCAACAAGTCAATCTTGAGCGTTTTACTTCACTTGTTCCTTTGTGGGTAACTTCCATCACATAATTCGGTTATGCTCGTTTGGTCCAAGACCACAGTGAAGTAATTTAATGGCAAGAGCATTCATCTCCATTTTCTGGAAATCTTCTTTCTCATATTCAGTGATAGGTTTTGGAATAGTTTCGTTTTTGGAGTTGGTTGTTGTTACCTCAAAGTCTCCAATTTCGATGACTCTCCAAACTTGATAATTTTCGGCATTGATGAAGATCTCGATCCTATTCTTTCAATATGTGTAAAATTTACCATCGAACATGGGCGGTCTTTGAGTAGAATACCCTTCTTCCATACGTTCATTCATTTTCAACATCTCTAAAACACCAGGATATTGCTCTCAGGGTTTCCTGATCAAACGAGGAACATGGCTCTGATACCAATTGTAGAAAAACTTAGAGATCACGAATGCAACAAGAGGGGGGGTGAATTGTTGTATTATATTTTTAAGTATTTTAGCCCTGTTTTTGCGGAATATAAAATGAACAACAAATACTTAAACTAAAGTAAGAAAGATAAATGGAGACAAGGATTTTACGTGGAAACCTTCTAGACCTAATACACAGAAAAAACCACGACTACTCGGGATTTTAAACTTCTCTTAATAAGTTTTAGGCAATTTTACAATTACATAAAAGACTTCTCTTCTCTTCTCAACTAGGCCACTTCTTTTCTCATTTCTTTCTCCTTCTCTTTCTCTTTCTCTTTCTATTTCTCATGCTTCCCCTAGACTTCCCTTAAGTTTAATAACAATAAACTCTCAAAACCCCATACAAAAATAATTTCTCTTGAAAGAATAAAAACTAAGATATTACATAAGAAAAATATTCTTAATTAATTGGCAAATGAAAGAAAAAATATGTTTCTTACTTAGGTGATCTCATTTGATTTTTTCTATTGGCACACCACACAATAACCGATTATAAATAGTCTCCATTTTATATGGGACTAAACCGTAGGATACCTAACTTCCCATATTTCCATTATTCCTAAATGTGTGAAAGTGGAGAATAATGTTGGAAGTTATTAAACAAAAAGCTACGGCTAGTTTTCGGTGTTATTGGCTAAAAATAGTTAATTAGGATTAATTAGATTAAAACCTAATTATCTTCCTATTTTCATGGAGAGATATAAGGAGACTTATTCTCATCCTTTTAATTAGCATTAGGTTATTTTTAGGTGGTTATTTAATTTTTGCCAATTAATAATTTATGCAATAGCTTAATTTCTAACCGTACATATCAACTAAAAATAGAAAAAATAATTCCTACGTAATTTAGTTGACGCACTTTTCCAGACTTGAGTCTTGGGAACATTGTACTGTCTCCATCACGATTATGCAATAACTTGTTACAGAAGACGTTCTATCTACCTTAGATGTCCTAAGTGATCTTCTATATCTGACTCTTTTGACAATTTTGACTCGTACAATATTCTTTGACCAAGTCCTTTTAGGTTCCATCAACGATTTATCAAACCGGATATATAACATACAAAACAATCTCTAAAACGTATTTGTTTATTTAAAGTGAAGTCATCATCAAAACCTAATAGGGCCAACACGTTTGTCTTGCATTCGACCTTTGATTACCTTCGGGCTTTGACTTGATTTTTGTCCTTGAATTCTTCTTCTTAACTGGACTCAAAAATAAAATACATGACATAATTTTGTTTGTTTTCTAGATTAACATAAAATAATAAAAACATAAATGGACAGACTCATAAGGTTTGAACTAAAATATAAATAAAACATAAACGGGATTTAAACCAGGGTTTCTTGTGGTGAAGCTTGATTATGTATGGTCCTTGAATGGTGGATCATATGACCGACGAATCGATGAGGGTGAGGCGCTAACAAAACACAACAGGAACAAAGAAGCTATTAATGAAGGAGACCAGGTCTTGATTCATGTGAGGAAAGAAAGGTTTCCATAGCTTAGGAAGAATAAACTATTTCCAAGAGCCATTGGACCCTTTCTAGTTTTGAAGAAGTATGGCAACAATTCTTTTGAAATACAACTGCTTGAGGAATCCAATATCTCCTCCACATTCAATGTAGGAGACCTCACACTTTACAAGACTGCTGACGAATTGAGGGCAACTCTTTTCCAAGAGGGAGGAGTTGAAACAAATGTTTCAAGTACCAAATCAACTTGGAAGAAAAGAGATCACCCTTGATACTTTCCAAGGCTGGGAAACAAGGCGAACATCACATTTTAGGCCTAAAGAAGCCAAGTCAACAGCTAAAGAACACATAAAGAACTCAAACAGACAAACAGACAACAAATCCAAGGATACAGGACAATCTGCTGACCAGCAGACCTTGAGGCACACCATAAGAACAGACATGAGTGAACTGGACCTAGAGCAGGTCAAAAATGTTATCTTCATACACGAACCTAGGTGTCAAGGCCCTAGGACCATGCTGCAAGTCCACCAGGAACCCTAGAAGGCATGTGGAAGCAGGGCTGATCAACAGAAGATCAGAATCAGTCCTTGTTTAAGTTTTGGTCCAGTTTTGTTGTTTTTTTAAGAAGCACATGTTAGTCACGTGGGGTTGGGCGTATCATTGTTAGTCCCTCTTTTGTAACAGTTATGATAGTTGAGCAACCTATATATATGGAGTCTCATTTGTACGAAGCACTTAGTTTTTGATTAATATTGCAATTTGAGGTATTTCAGAAAATATTTTTGTTTTGAAGTGTTGTGTGTGCAAGACTTCTCAAAGGTGTAGAGCACCTTTTTTTTGGAGTGTAAGAGTTGTGGAACAACTCTGAGTCGTCAAGAATCAGACAAGCGAGGGAGAGAAACCTTGTTTTGTGTGAGAACAACTGAAGGAATTGGGAGAAGGAGCCAAGTTCATCAGTCATCATCACCATCTGTTCATGAAACCATTTCTTGGAACGAATTGTGATTTTTTAAATCTATTTCGCCATTATTGGGAGTTTCTGTGAAGATTCCAAGGTCAACCAAGGGACTAGTCTTCATCCTTGCATCACAAAGGTCACAAACAACCTTTAGTTTTGCATAAACTTGGTATCAAAGCCCTGTTCACGAAGAGGGCTAGGTGCTAACAGAAGAAGGAAAATCAAGATTAAGCTGAATTTGGCTCTATGAATTCAAAGGAAGGGAGTTTGAAAACAAAAAGGTTCAGACATTCAAGATCCAGCAACTTGGTGACTACATCATTCAAGGAATGACTCATCTTGAAATTTACTTCCATTATTGTCAGTAATTTCAAGTTTCCAATCATTTTAGCCACAAATTCACACATAGTGCACTGACTTTTGTTCTTGCATAAATAGTTGTGTTTCCTTAAGGAATTTGGTTATTTCTTGTGTTCTTTTGTTTGATATATCTCTATGCCTTGATCATGGATATGGATGGGAGGTTTGAGGCTTTAGAAGAAATTGTACAAAGCCTTATGCAGGGACTAGCCAATGTAGGATTATTTCCCAACAATCAACCTGAGAGACCTATACCAAACCTTAACCTTAGGAATCAAGAAGATAGGACTATCAAGATTGACATCCTTGATTTTGATGGACACTCTCATGACCTTGAACACTACTTGGATTAGGAGGCTAGGATGGAGCAATACTAAGTATTGAAACCCCGCAGGAGAACTAGTTTAAACTAGCCAAGATCAAAATGACCAAGATTGCTGCTACTTGGTTAGAAGAAGTGCAATGACAGAGAGCAAGGGAGGGCAGAGGGAGATTAAACACTTGTGATAAATTGAAGAAGCACATGAGAAGGAAGTATGTCCCCCCTACCTACAAGCAACAATTATATGTATAACTTAGCACCCTTGTTCAAGGAACCAAGACTGTACAAGACTATGTTCAGGAATAGGAGATACCTACAGTGCTTTGTGATATTAATGAAGCAGAAGAATTAAGAGTAGGTAATTTCATAGCAGGTTTGAGAGAAGACATTAGGAGAAAACTGATTTTCACATCTAATCTCACCATCCATCACCTAGAACCCTAGCTATTGAGATAGACAAAGTGCTTCATTGAAAAACCCTAAAGACATAGTCTGTTTTAAGTGTAATGGAAGAGGACATTATAAGAAAGATTGCCTTAATGCCAGAGCTTTCACCATGAGGAAATGGGAATAATTCAGACAAGATAATAGGCCAAAGGTAATCTTAGTGTCTAAGAATGGCCCTCTACTGCTAGAGAAGACCCTGATGGCATGTTATAGGTATATTTGGTATTAAGATTGTAATTAGTGAATCTTAGTAGTATAAAAGGGATATAATGTTGTATTAGAGTTAATCAAATAAAATGAAATAAAACTTCTCCTCTTCTAGATTTCTTCTCCTCTCCTAAAATTCTTATCTTCTCCATCTTTTTCCCATTTACATGGTTATTGAGTTTCCACAACCATAACATTGGTATCAAATTGAACATTTATTTCTTGTCATTAAATACTACAATCAAATTGCACACACCCAATTTGTGAAAAGGTATTGCCATGGTCATTTGAGTTTGATCGGGACTTTACGTCCTTCGAATGTAATACCGCAAGTGCACGGCGTAGCTTAGTACGATGGCAAGTACGGGTCGAATCCACAGGGAGTGGGGGTTAAGTCAATAGCTTCTCAATCAATTAGTGAGCTCAAAAACATATAAAATGGTGTTGGAGGTTGAATTGAATTAAGCAAGTAATTAAAAGAACGGAATGAAATGCGTAGCATAAAAGCAATTAAAAACACAATGAATTAAAGCAAAGATAAGATGATTAATTAATTAAAGAGGCATAGGCTAGGCTTTCTCACCAAGGTAATCCTTACTATCTTCAACCTATGGTCATGGTTATAGATTCGATATGAGGAAGAACGTATCTTGAATACTAATGTTCTCTCTCGAGCAACAATAGCTTCCTAAAACATACTCAACTACCTATTCTCATGGAGCTAAGCATAGATTAAGACATGGAGCACACATTCATTGTTTCCAATCAAAGCATCTACCTATTCTCATGGAGATGATTCAACTTTTAAACATAGATAAAAAAATTCAACGACACTAAACAAGATAGCAAAACCTATGTTAAACCATAAACAACACAACCATTTCCAAAGGTGTAGATAGCATTTCAAACTACAAACATGGTGATCATGCCTAGCCTAAACCAACACAACCTACTCACTCATACTCATATTGAAGTTATAGATTACAAATAAGCTAGAAACATGGATGAATGAATTGAACTAGGGTATCTTAACAATATGAATCAACTAATGGAAGAACAATCAAGCATAAACATATGAAAGCAAAAGCAAACAATGACTAATCAACATGAATTGAATTCAATAAAGATAGAAATTACTCAAGATGAATGGATGATTCAAGTAGTTCCTTCCAAAAGCTCCAATACAAATACACCAATGGTAGAATGAAATCCAAATTGCAAAGTGTTTACAATAGAAATTGAAACTAAGATTGAAATAAAATTTGCAAGTGTTTGAATTGAAAGTGGAATTACACTAACTCTCTATTGAAATAAAGGTAAGCAAATGAGGAATGCGGTGGTTGTTTGATGATTTCTCCACCACCCCTAAGGTGTTGGATGGAGGTGCCTCCTAGGGATAGGGTAGGTTGGCTACCAAAGTCCTTTCGCGACAAAAGTAAGGAAACAAATCTAATTGGACCAAAATGCTTCTTATAAGAATGCGAAAAGCAATTCTAGCCATTTAATCGACAGAGCAAGATAGCTCGACACAGTCGGCGAGCATCGTACTTGGCGAAACATCGGAATGTGGCGGAAGGATTGGATTTGAGTCGCTCGACCGAGACCATCTCGCTCGACACGTCGGCGATGTCCTTGCCTTGGTCTTAGCCATGAATTGATCGGAAGCTCGGAAGTTAAAATTCACTTCGGCGAGCCATATTTCGACACGGTCGGCGGACTTCAGGATGGCTTAAATAAGCTTCTGATCTCAACTATGGGTCCCAGGATGCTCGAGCCACTTTGGCTCGACCCAGATTAGGTCGAGTGGCTTTGAAATGGCCTATTTTGGCTCTCGTTTCGGCTTATCTTCTTGACTTGGCTTATCGAGGCCTTGCTTCCTTTAAGTTTTTTGGGTGAATGAGCGTATGCATCAAAAGTGCTTGATTTAATAAGTTTAACCTGAAATTCAACAAAACAACAAAATACCACACCAAGCGTAAAATCTTACATAAAACAAGCATCGCTGCATCAAATCTCAACATAATTCAATTAAACAATGGGGATAAAGTATGAATAAAATGTAGTTAACAAATTCCCCCAAGCCAATCCCTTGCTTGTCCTCAAGCAAGTTCTCAACCAAAATTAGAAAGTCAAACAGAATAAAACTAAGAATCACAAATGCACAAAATGGATCGTAGGAAAGCCGTAAACATGAAAACATAAGCCACGAAAAATCAAAATATGTATGGCAGACTAGCAAACTACGATTATCAATTCTAAAAGCTTGAAATACGCACCTGATTCCACAAATCATCCTCAAAACAGGTCATCAAGCGAGGATCTCACCAAACTGAGTCTAAGACTCCCAATACCGATCGCAATGAGTATAAGTGGACCTCACTTTTGGGTATGTAAGCCAAGATAAACAACCACACTCAAGTGTTTTAAAGTTACGCTCATTCCCTCATTCTATGGCTCAATGTGATGTGAGCTTCTAAATGGAGATGTGTCAAAGTTTGCACCTGGGACTTCGGGGACTCAAAGGCTAAGACTTCACTTGAAGTAGGTGGATGAACCTAAAAGAGGTGAATTGGTGAAGGCTAGAGTACGATGAAACATAGAAAAGGGTAAGGTTATGAAAATAGATAGCATAACTAGTTAGTTAACCCGAACAAACCAAAAATGACCCATGGTTTACACAACTTGGCATTTTATTAACTAATAATATTTTCCTATACAAGTTTTGGAATTCTTTTTCTTTCTCTTTTTTTTTTTTTTTTTTTTTGGATGAATGATAAAAACAAAATATTATACTACTAAAAGCGGGTAGTAGAATCAAAGCCATATAGTACTTGACTAAATATATACAACCATATCTAAAATATCACCATAATATATACATAAGTGGTGATCTCAAGAAAAAGCTAAAAATCAAAAACAAACTAAAAACTCATGCCAAGTGTGATGAACCAACAACCAACATTCCATCAACCAAACCAAATAGTATGCTTTAAGAGTTAGGGTGAAGGTGGAAGGAAGGTTAAAGTGAAGGTGTATAAAAAGGGAATGGAAAGCTTGAATAAGATATGAAAGAAAATGGGTATAATGTAGGTTAACAAAAAGGGTAAGAAACAAAGAAAGAAAATAAGCTCATCCAAACTATCAACTAGATCCATACAATGCCCAAGTCCCTCAAGTCATGCCTAGTGCGCTACAAATTCACAATCTCATTAATCTACATTAATGCATGGAGAGGCTCAATAATTTCTCACGGGTTTAAATATGTCCACATATACCCAAAGGCGGTGCCACAAACCAAATCCTACTTGACTATTGTTTTGAAAATTCAAAGGTTCACTGGTTTGTAAGTCAAAAATTTAGAAAAAAATAATTCAAGTTTGCTACAATACCATACACAATTCAAATTTATGGCCCTAAATGAAAAACAAGACAACTATTCAAAGATCCAAATTATGCATAAGTGTTGTTAGTATAGACAATAACCAAAGAAACAAGAAACTAACTAACAAACAAGAAATCTAACTACAACTAGCATGCATATGTACAAGAGGAATAAGAGAAAAACATACCTCAACACAAAACAACTCAACACCTCCCCCAAGCCGAACTGAGCAGTGTCCTCAATGCGACCAATGGCTTGAAGAAAGTGCGGGGCTCTAATCATCACTCTCATCATCATCATCATCCTCATCCTCCTCCTCCTCATCATCGTCCTCATCATCACCTTGAACCCCGGGGCCAAAAGATGTACTAGCCCCACCCACATCACCATAGACATATCCAAAATCACCAGGCGGGGGTGTGTACCATGAAGGGTGCACGTGATCCGGAGGGATGTGCCCCTGCCTATAGTGATGGTCATATATGGGATATTGGCTGCGCTGGTAGTCGACCATGAATTGGTCGTACCGGCTTTGTTGTGCCTCTATCCGGTCGAACCGCTGATCAAAACCGTCCATACGTATGTGTAAACGTTCTAGGAAGCGGGCGGGGGTCGGGATGTGGTGGGTGATGATGGGTGGAGGGTGTTGTCGGAGTGCCACCAAACTCATGAGTAGAGGATGGGCCTCCTCGCTCAAATGTGGGTGAGGGGCGGCGTTCCTCGTGTACGGAGGAAGAGCCACCTTGCCTAAAACTAGGCATGAATCCACCGCGCCCCCGACGTGAATACTGGTTGTGAAAAGGCTCATGATGAGGTCTCTCCACTGCAATAGGCTCAGGTTGAGGTGCCTCCTCTCTAAAGAGATAAGAGGCACGATTGGGGACTAGGTCAGGGAGGTTTGGGTTAGGAAGAGAGATACCACTATGCCAATCATGTATCTTCCACCAGTTTTGCCCATTTAAAACATCAAGCCACTTAGATTGAACTAAGTGGGCAATACTGATGGTGGTGGTCTCACGGGGTTGTGTTCCTTCACCTCTCCACCCAAAATGCATAGCTATGTGTGTGATGAGTCCGCCAAACTGTATCGGTGTACGAACAGTGCTGGGTTGATTGATAGAATGGCGGAACGTGTTTACAAGGAGACGGACTAGGTTTGGTCTAAAACCCCATTCGGGGCGAAGGTAGGAGCCCAAGACAACTAAATCGTTACTATTTGCCTTATTGGATTCAGACTTGGCCGTTATCGTAAAAGCCATAAACTTGAACCAAATCCTGATTGCAGGATGGTGAACCTTTTTTAGAATCAGGTTCTGAATGTTGGTCAAGTGTTCATTTGCAATCAAAGGCCAAATCTGGGACGGGTGTTGGTTATAATCCATACCCTCCCCATTATCAGCTAAGCCAAATAGATCTGCAAGTTCAGAAACAGTGAGTTGGAGCTCCTCTCCTCCTATCCTAAAGAAAAATGTAGAGTCCCCAGCCTGGTTTTGTGTTATGGTAAGGGAGCTTAGAAATTCAAGTACTAATTCGGGATAGGTCTCTCTATGCATATTAAATAAAAAACCCATGCCTAATGCTCTAAACAAATGCATTGAATACTCAAAAATTCCTAGAGTTCTAAGAACATTGGCACATATAAAACGGGTAGGAACAATAGACCTTTGTTTCAAGCTAATGAATTTGTCTTTTTGAGCTTGATCCCGAAATTGCACATTTGGATAATCATCATCCCTTTGTATTTCCTCTTGTGGTGAAGGACTTCTTTCTCTCCTTCTTAATCTTCTCCTTGGTGCCATTGTTTAGGATGATTTGATTTTTCCTACAAATAAATAACAAAAACAAGGCACAAACACAAAGATTTCTACAAAAATGTAGAAATTTGTTAGAAGAATCAAAAATAAAACCCAAAAACAAGAAAGTTTACCTTGAAGATGCAAAAACCCTAAAACTTGAAGAAGATGGAAAATGGTGATAATGGTGTGATAAGGGTTTGAAGAAGATGATAAAATGGTGGGAGATTAAAGGATTTGAAGAGAAAAGATGAGGAAAATGGAAGAATTAGAAGAATTTGAGAGTTAGGGTTTGGGTTTTTTTTAGTGAGAGAAAGTGAGAGAAGTAAGGGTTGCTCGAGTGAAATAAGGGTTGCTCGAGTGGAATTCGTTTTTATGGACGAATTGCCGGAACTGCTTCGCTTTCGGCCGAGGCAGCTTCCTCGCGAGTCGGCGGTGTCCAAAATCGCACAATTTGCTTTCTGCCTCAAATTTGAAGTTTCTGGAAATTTTGACAAAATTTGCTCGAGTGGGTCGAGCGATGTTGCACGATCAGGTCGAGCCAATCCCATATTCGACGCACACGATGCTTGCTTTCGACCAAATGTATGCTTGCTTCGTCGGGTCGGCGGGTATTTTCCTGCTAAATTCTTGCTTTTAACCATCTTAGTGCCATGTTAAACTGAAAATATCCTTTTGCTTTCGACACTTGACTCGATTACCAGATTCCCTCGTCTTATGCATTAATTAACAACTCAACTAATAAATCCTGCATCCACCAACTAAGTACAAGCATGCTATACAAAATATGATAAGTAAATAAAAACAAACATAGAAATTAAAAGTAAATACACAGAAAACATACCAAAGCTGGGTTGCCTCCCAACAAGCGCTTGTTTAAGGTCGTTTAGCTTGACCGTCGCGCATCATTCATCTAAAGCATATGGGAGCTCAAGTGGCATTACCATTGGCCCCACTAAAGGCTCACCTGCGCGATAGTGTTTCACACGTTGACCATTCACCTTGAATGTTTCCCCTTTTGCATTAGATAGCTCAAGTGAACCGTAGGGGAATACTTTTGTAATCTTTGTAATCTTGAATTGTCCAACCTCAAAATTCCTCCTGATAAGACCCTTGTCATGCCATTGCTTGGTCTTTTCCTTGTATAATCTCGAACTCTCGTACGCATCCAAGCGTATTTCATCAAGTTCATTGATATCCAATAATCTCTTCTCACCAGCTTGCAGTAGATCATAATTGAGGGCTTTGATTGCCCAAAATGCTCTGTGTTCCAGCTCCACTGGTAAATGGCACGGCTTCCCATAGACTAACTTGTATGGTGTAGTTCCGATGGGGGTCTTGAATGCTGTTCTGTAGGCCCAAAGAGAATCATCCAACTTGTTCGCCCAATCCTTTCTTGACCTTGCAACCGTCTTCTCCAAAATATTCTTGATCTCCCGGTTACTGATTTCAGCTTGGCCACTAGTTTGCGGATGATAGCTTAGACCGACTTTATGATAGACCCCATATTTCCTTAAGACTCCCTCAAATCTCTTTTCCAAGAAATGTTGCCCTCCATCACTGATTAATACCCTTGGTGTGCCGAAGCGCGGAAAAATGTGTTTTTTGAAGAACTTGGTAACTACGCACGCATCATTGGTGGGAGATGCAATCGCTTCTACCCATTTCGACACATAGTCAACTGCCAGCAAGATATACCTATTCCCAAAGGAGGATGGGAATGGTCCCATGAAATCCACCCCCCACACATCAAAAACTTCAACCTCTAGAATGTTGTTGAGGGGCATTTCATTTCTTCTCGAAATATTTCCTGTTCTTTGACACCTATCGCAAGATTTTACATAGGCGTGCGTATCTTTGAACAGAGAAGGCCAATAAAAACCACAATGAAGAATTTTTGCAGCAGTCTTGGAGGTGCTAGCATGACCTCCGCAGGGCAAATCGTGGCAATGTGAGATAATAGAGCGTATCTCTTCTTGCGGAACACATCTTCTAATTACACCATCAACACATAGTCTATACAGGAACGGGTCTTCCCAAAAATGCCTCTTGACATCATAGAAAAACTTCTTTTTCTGCTGAGATGAGTATCCCTCGGGAATAATTCCACTTGCTAGATAATTAGCCAGATCAGCATACCATGGAACATTTCCCATATTTACAGCTAAGAGATACTCATCTGGAAATGAATCATCAATTGGAGCTTCCATTGCTCCTTTCCCATTTTTACTGTCAAGTCGAACTCTTGTAGCAGAAGAATCCACCGAATCAGGCGAGGCTTAGCATCTTTCTTCGCCATCAAGTACCTCAAAGCGCATGATCGGTGTGAGACAATCACCTTTGATCCCCAACAAGTATGGCCTAAATTTCTCTATAGAAAACACAAGCGCCAAAAGCTCCTTTCATTTGTTGCATAATTCATCGAAATTTGGATCAGTGTTTTACTTGCATAATAGATGGCATGCAACTTGCCATCTTTCCTTCGACCCAAACGACCCCTACTTGCATAATTACTTGCATCACACATAATTTCAAAGGGGGAACTCAATCGGTGGTTGGATAATAGGGCGAATATGAGAGCTTGTTTTAACTGTTAAAAGCTTCAAGGCAATCATTAGTAAACAAGAACGGGGCATCTTTGGCGAGAAGCTCGGTTAAAGGTCTAGCGATCTTGGAGAAATCCTTGATAAACCTCCGGTAAAAACCAGCGTGACCAAGGAAACTCCTTACTCCCCTAACATCAGAAGGAGGAGGCAAACGCTCTATGACCTCTACTTTTGCTTTGTCGACCTCAATGCCCCTATTGGATATAACATGACCTAACACTACACCCTGTTGTACCATGAAATGACATTTTTCCCAATTTAGGGTGAGGTTGGTCTCCTTGCACCTACGGAGCACTTTTTCGAGGTTGCTTAAGCATGCTTCGAAAGATGTTAATACGAAAAATCATCCATAAATACTTCCATGAAATCTTCAATAAAATCAGAAAAAATGGCCATCATGCATCGTTGGAACGTGGCGGGGGCATTGCAGAGACCGAAGGGCATCCTTCGATATGCAAAGGTCCCGTAGGGACAAGTGAAGGTGGTCTTTTCCTGATCATCTGGATGGATAGGAATCTGGAAAAATCCAGAATATCCATCCAGATAGCAAAAATATGAATGGTTTGCCAAACGTTCCAACATCTGATCTATAAAAGGTAAGGGGAAATGATCTTTACGGGTTGCTTTATTCAATTTTCTGTAATCTATGCACATTCTCCAACCCGTAATAGTTCTAGTGGATACTGACTCACCTTTATCATTCTTGATAACGGTCATGCCACCCTTCTTGGGCACTACTTGTACAGGACTAACCCACCTACTATCAGAGATAGGGTAGATTATACCCGCGTCAAGTAATTTCTGAACCTCTTTTCTCACAACATCTTTCATGTTAGGATTTAGTCTCCTTTGAGGTTCTATGGATGTGGCATGATCATTATCAAGGAAAATTCTATGCATGCAAAAAGATGGACTTATACCAGTAATATCATCAATTGAGTACCCTATGACACTTTTAAAATTTTTAATCAATGTAATCAATTGGTCAAGTTGGGTATTATTTAATTCAGCATTAACAATTACTGGATAAGTTTCATTTTCTCCTAAATAAGCATACTTTAATGAAGAAGGAAGGGGTTTAAGATCTACCTGAGGAGGCGTGGATCTCTCCTCTCTAACCTTCACAGAAGCCTGCAAAATTGTTTCCTTCACTGGTTCCATATAAAAATCTGGTTCATCTAACAGCTTTCTCAAACTCGCGGCTTCCGAGCATCTTGCATCCTCAATTCCTTCTAAGACTGACCTTAGGGGGTCATCATACTGCGGGTGCATAATCTCAACTCTTGCTACTTCTGCTTTGCACAATGATTCATCAGCGGGCCCTTTCATCATTGATGGTGGATGAAATTCAACATTTTCTCCCAAGATATTCAACGTGAGCTTCCCATTGAACACATCAAAAACAGCCCGTGCAGTTTTCAAGAAATCTCTTCCAAGGATGATGGGTATGACATGATCTTCAACAATATCCATGATCACAAAATCACAAGGGACATAGAACATCCCTATTTGAACTGGCAAATCTTCAACAACTCCAACTGGAAACCTTACTGATCTATCGGCTAGCTGCAAAGACATCCTTGTTGGCTTGATGTCTGCGTTGATCCTCTTGCATAAAGACAGTGGCATGATACTCACACTAGCTCCCAAATCAGCAAGTGCTTTATTGACCAAAACTTCACCAAATTTGACAGGAATGGTGAAACTTCCGGGGTCAGCTTCCTTTTTCGGCACCTTGCATTCCAAGATAGCGCTGCATTCTCCTCTAAGTGTTTCTACACCTGTCTCTGGCAGCTTCCTTTTGTTGGATAATACCTCCTTAAGAAATTTTGCATAAGAAGGCATTTCCTTGATAGCATCTATGAAGGGAATGTTTATCTCAAGCTTACTCAGAACTTCTAAAAATTTTCCATATTTCTCCTCAAGCTTGCGACGCGCTAATCTTTGTGGAAAAGGAACAGGAGGTACATATACATCAGTGGTGGGCTCCTTCCTTTTCTCTGGGGTAGGTGCTGGTTGTTCCTCCTTCTCCCCCTCCTTTGGTGCTTCTTCCTCTATGATCGCCTCTCCCTCTTCATTATCAACAACCATGGGTGGAGGATCATAGGTGGTGCCGCTTCTTAGTGTAACTGCATTTACATGCCCGGAAGGATTTTTCTCGGTGTTGCTTGGCAGCTGTCCACTCGGTCTGGAAAGGTTGCTCAACTGTTGCGCCATCTGTGCCATCTGGTTATCAATGATTTTATTGTGTGCTTGAATCTGCTGGATGGCACTAGAGGTATCGGCATTGATCTTAGACTGAGTGGCTATGAAGTTCTCCATCATGGACTCCAAATTTGATTTTTGCGGTGGGTTTGGTGGAGGAGGTCTTTGAAATCCTGGGGGTTGTTGGTATGATGGTGGAGGTTGGTGATATGATGGCGGGTTTAATGCTGCATTGGGATTCCTGTATGAAAAGTTGGGATGATGTTTCCAACCTTCATTGTAGGTATTGGAGTATGGGTTGAATGGTGGCTTTCCTTGATTGTATACTGCATTAACCTGTTGACTTGATGACGATTCTGCTGCGGCACACTCTGATGGGGAATGACCTTGGATTCCACAAACTTCACAAGCTTTCAAAGTGTTCCCAACACTTAACTGGTCCATTCTCCTTGTCAAAGCATGGACAGAATTTTGAATGGCGATTAGTGCGTCCACTTCATACTTGCCACCTTTCTTTGTATTCCTTTTATCTCTCCAATGGAAATTCGAAGACATTTCCTCGATTATCTGCTTGGCTACTTCGGGTGTTTTAGCCATTAATGTTCCTCCAGCTGCAGCATCAACTGAAATCTGAATCTCGTCCCTAAGACCATTGTAGAAATTCTGAATTAAGAGCCAATCTGGGATTCCATGGTGCGGGCACTTCCTTTGTAACCCTTTGTATCTTTCCCAAGCCTCATACAATGCTTCACCATCTTCTTGACGGAAAGAAGTGATGTCATTGCGTAGTTTAGCAGTCTTGGCTGGTGAAAAGAATCGAGCAAGGAAAGCTTTGGATAATGCCTCCCAAGTGCGATACTTGTTTGGCCCTTCGGATCTTAACCAATCTCTTGCTTCACCACGGAGTGAGTATGGAAAACAAATCAGCTTCATTTGCTCATCGGAAATCCCTTGATATTTGACAGTGCCACATTTATTCACGAACTCATCTAGGTGGTCGTTTGGATTCTCCATCTCAGTGCCGGCAAATTGATTCTGAGCGATGAATTGAAAGAAAGCTGGCTTGATCTCATAATTTGCGGCTGTGATGGTTGGTTGAACAATACTCGACCCTAGACTACCATCGGGCATGGCATACTCCCGAAGGGATTTTGGGTGTTCTTCCGCCATTTTTCGTTGTTTCTTTCTCCTTCTTCTCCTTCTCCCAATTTCTGGATTTAAAGGCGCAAGGTTTTCTTGTCCTTGAGATCTAGTTTGCATACACTACACACTCAAAAATTGAGGTCAAGTGCAAAGTGAAGAGAAAAATGAAAGCAACTCAAAGCGGTAAAGAACAATGAACTAACTAATCAAGAAAAACAATTAACAAAGTCGCCATTCCCCGGCAACGGCGCCAAAAACTTGATCGGGACTTTACGGCCTTCAAATGTAATACCGCAAGTGCACGGCGTAGCTTAGTACGATGGCAAGTACGGGTCGAATCCACAGGGAGTGGGGGTTAAGTCAATAGCTTCTCAATCAATTAGTGAGCTCAAAAACATATAAAATGGTGTTGGAGGTTGAATTGAATTAAGCAAGTAATTAAAAGAACGGAATGAAATGCGTAGCATAAAAGCAATTAAAAACACAATGAATTAAAGCAAAGATAAGATGATTAATTAATTAAAGAGGCATAGGCTAGGCTTTCTCACCAAGGTAATCCTTACTATCTTCAACCTATGGTCATGGTTATGGGTCGATATGAGGAAGAACGTATCTTGAATACTAATGTTCTCTCTCGAGCAACAATAGCTTCCTAAAACATACTCAACTACCTATTCTCATGGAGCTAAGCATAGATTAAGACATGGAGCACACATTCATTGTTTCCAATCAAAGCATCTACCTATTCTCATGGAGATGATTCAACTTTTAAACATAGATTATCGTTAAAAATCGACTCTCGCGCTCAATTCAACGACACTAAACAAGATAGCAAAACCTATGTTAAACCATAAACAACACAACCATTTCCAAAGGTGTAGATAGCATTTCAAACTACAAACATGGTGATCATGCCTAGCCTAAACCAACACAACCTACTCACTCATACTCATATTGAAGTTATAGATTACAAATAAGCTAAGAAACATGGATGAATGAATTGAACTAGGGTATCTTAACAATATGAATCAACTAATGGAAGAACAATCAAGCATAAACATATGAAAGCAAAAGCAAACAATGACTAATCAACATGAATTGAATTCAATAAAGAT
The DNA here is from genome assembly GCA_019425755.1 of Amaranthus cruentus. Lineage (NCBI taxonomy): Eukaryota > Viridiplantae > Streptophyta > Magnoliopsida > Caryophyllales > Amaranthaceae > Amaranthus > Amaranthus cruentus. The sequence goes on along the minus strand of CM033465.1, from coordinate 3,454,456 downwards.
AGAAATTACTCAAGATGAATGGATGATTCAAGTAGTTCCTTCCAAAAGCTCCAATACAAATACACCAATGGTAGAATGAAATCCAAATTGCAAAGTGTTTACAATAGAAATTGAAACTAAGATTGAAATAAAATTTGCAAGTGTTTGAATTGAAAGTGGAATTACACTAACTCTCTATTGAAATAAAGGTAAGCAAATGAGGAATGCATAAAATTACTCTAAGTGGAGATGAATTTCTGAGATAGCTAAGTTGAGATGAAGGCTAAGATGCTGAGATGATTCACTCCTTCTTCCTCTTCTCTATTTATAAGCTCCAAGGCATGTGGGGGTGGTGGTTTCATGATTGCTCCACCACCCCTAAGGTGTAGGAGGGAGGTGCCACCCCTAGGGATAGGGTAGGGTGGCTACCAAAGTCCTTTCAGCAGCAAAAAGTAAGGAAACAAATCTAATTGGACCAAAATGCTTCTTATAAGAATCGCGAAAAGCAATTGCCGCCCATTTCGCTCGACCCGAGCAAGATAGCTCGACCTGGTCGAGCGAGCATCAGGTACTTGGCCAGAAACATCAGAATGTGGACAGAAGGATTGGATTTGGTCTGCTCGACCCGAGCCATCTCGCTCGACCTGGTCGAGCAGATGTCCTGTGCCTTGGTCTTAGCTGCTGTAATTGATCAGAAGCTACTGGAAGTTAAAATTCACTTCGCTCGAGCGAGCCATATTGCTCGACCTGGTCGAGCGGACTTCAGGATGGCTTAAATAAGCTTCTGATCTCAACTATGGGTCCCAGGATGCTCGAGCCACTTTGGCTCGACCCAGATTAGGTCGAGTGGCTTTGAAATGGCCTATTTTGGCTCTCGTTTCGGCTTATCTTCTTGACTTGGCTTATCGAGGCCTTGCTTCCTTTAAGTTTTTTTTGGAGCTGAATGAGCAGCGTATGCATCAAAAGTGCTTGATTTAATAAGTTTAACCTGAAATTCAACAAAACAACAAAATACCACACCAAGCGTAAAATCTTACATAAAACAAGCATCGCTGCATCAAATCTCAACATAATTCAATTAAACAATGGGGATAAAGTATGAATAAAATGTAGTTAACAGAGTTCTTAAACTTTTTTCCCCAAACTAGAGATTTCTTTTAGTGTTTGCAAAGATGAAGAGTGAAGAGTTTTACAAAACCATACAATTTGAAGAACCAATCATCCCACAACTTGAAGAAGCCAAACAAAAGAAGGTTATCAAATCTTTTAAAAAAATTTTGAAAAGTGAATGTTTTAATAGTTGGGATAAAGGATTGTGTGAATGGTGTAAGGAACCAATTCTTGATCATAATTGCCAACATAATAGTGATAATTGGAGTTTTATTGTAGTATATGACGAAGCAAGTGATTATGTGATTGCATTAGAGATGTTCGATATTGAAGTAAATACCATTCAAGAATTAACGTTTGATTTAAAAATTGATACTCAAGAATATTTAAATGTTGATCATATGAATTCATGTGCAAAAAGTAAGTTGGAATCTAAAGGCTTTGTTCATGTGGATGATGATTTGGTTAATTGTGTGATTGATGTCATGAGTGACATGATTTAGATGAAAATCATGAATGTTTTGTGGCAATTAAACCTAAAAATTTATATTCAACACATGGGGAAATTCTTGAAATTCATTCAATTGAAAGTTTTATTATCCAAACTAAGAATATTCCAAGAGAAACTCATCAACGGGGTACTTGGTCAAGAGTGCAATCAAGCTCCAAGAAAGTTAAAAGAAGATATGAGATGTACAAGAAAAAAAGAAAAGTTTGGGTAGATTATGCTAAAGTAATGGTTGACTCACCTTGGTTGTTAAAAATCAAGAAATGGAAGATTTATATACATGTTTTTAGTTTTATTCATGAAGTGATGAATAAGTACAATAAAGATTCCTGGTTACTTGATCATTATCAACAATCCGAGTCTCAAAATCACAATGTTACTCTTAAAATTCAAGCAAGTGTTGGGGAAAATGAAAGTATTGTAGCACAAGTTGCAATGCAAATGATGTTGGCTCATTAATCGGCAAAGAAGATTCGACTAATATTGAGTTTCAAATATGTTGCTCGAACTCATTTGGCATGGAATCAGAAATTACCGAGATTGATCTTATTTCATTTCTCACTGTTTTCGGCTTTTTTTTTCAGTTAAAAGTTGTCTTGTATTTTTGCTTAGATTTCTTAACATAGACTTGAGGACAAGTCTTTTGAAGGGGGAAAGTATGTTATAGGTATATTTGGTATTAAGATTGTAATTAGTGTGTCTTAGTAGTATAAAAGGGATATAATGTTGTATTAGAGTTAATCAAATAAAATGAAATAAAACTTCTGCTCTTCTAGATTTCTTCTCCTCTCCTAAAATTCTTATCTTCTCCATCTTTTTCCCATTCACATGGTTGTGGAGTTTGAACAACCCTAACATGGCCCCTATGCAAAGGAGGAGGACTAAGAGCAAATACTACCTGAAGGGGAACACTATAGCTTCGTATTTAGGAGAAGTTTTCATACCACCACTAGAGCCAAAAAGTCAGATCAAATGGAAAACATTTTTCAAATTAAGTGTAGAGTGCAAGGAGAGGTATGTGATTTGATCACTGATGAAGGGAGTAAGTCAAATTGTGTAAATCAAAGCTTAGTGACTAAACTAAACCATAGAACCAAGCCTCACCCTCACCCTTACAAAATGAAGTGGCTAGATGATAAGGCTAGTGGCACAGTGAGCAAACAATGTTTAGTTAATTTAACCCTAGGTACTTACACTGACGAGGTCTTGTGTGATGTGTTGGAGATGAAAGCTTGTCATTTGCTTTCAGGAAGACCCTGGGATTATGATAGGAGGACAACACATGATGGTTACACTTACACATACACATTGATACACAATGGAAAAAAGAAGGAGTTAGTACACCTACCACTACACAAAGCCATCCCACCTAAGAAAAATAAACAACCAATCCATTTGATGAAAAGGAAAGAATGTATTAGGGTGTTGACGGAAAGAAGAGAGGTATTTGTGCTGTTCACCAAGGAAATTAGTGAGACTACACCCATTCCACCAGAGTTAGGACCCTTGCTTAACCAGTACATGGATGTGTTTCCAGAGGACTTACCCCCAGGGCTACCCTCATTTAGAAGCATTGAACATCAAATAGACCTCATTCCAGCGGCCAGCTTACTTGATAAACCAGCTTACAAAACCAACCCTATGGAAACCAAAGAACTACAAAGGTAAGTAGAAGAATTGATGCAGAGGGGATATGTGAGGGAGAGCTTAAGTCCCTGTGCTGTACCCACCCTATTAGTACCAAAAAAGGATGGTACATGGAGGATGTATATAGACAATAGGATTGTAAATAATATCACTGTTAAGTATATGTTCCCCATCCCTAAGATAGATGACTTGCTAGATGAGTTGGCCTGGTCACAATGGTTTAGTAAGGTGGATTTGAGGAGTGGATACCACCAAATTAGAATGAGGGAGGGTGATGAGTGGAAGACATCATTTAAGACCAAGTATAGGTTGTATGAGTTGCTTGTGATGCCATTTGGCTTGACAAGAGCCCCTAGCACATTCATGAGGCTCATGAATGATGTCTTAAGGCCATTTTTAGGTAACTTTATAGTGGTTTACCTTGATGATATTCTAATTTACAGTAGGGAGTTAGCTGAGCATCTAGACCACCTGAGACAATTGTTTGAGGTACTAAGAGAAGAGAAGTTGTATGGTAAGTTAGAAAAGTGTAGTTTCCTCCTACCCGAGGAATGTTTTTTGGAATATATCAAAGAAAAGCAGGAGTTAAGGTAGACCCTAGCAAAGTCAAGGCAATCCAAGACTAGCCTACACTAACCACCCTGACACAGGTGAGATCATTCCATGGCTTAGCTTCTTTCTATATGAGGTTTATTAGGAACTTTAGCTCTATCTTGGCACCTGTCACTGAACGCACCAAGAAGGGAAGATTTGAGTGGACACCAGCTGCACAACAGGCATTTGAGAGCATTAAGGACATGATGTGCAAAGCCCCTATACTTAAGTTACCTGACTTCACCAAACCTTTTGAGGTTGAGTGTGACGCATTTGGATATGGGATAGGAGAAGTACTAGTCCAAGAGGGTAGACTAGTGGCTTTCTTTAGTCAGAAGCTCAACAAAATTAGACTCAATTATTCCACATATGATATGGAATTCTATGCTATCATTAGAGCCCTTGAGCATTGGTCACACTACCTTAGTATCCAAACTTTTGTGCGGTATACAGATCATGAGTCATTGAAACACATTAATGGCCAACACAAGTTAAGTGGCAAACATGCTAGATGGGTGGAATTCATGCAGACATTTGACTTTGTAGCTAAGTATAAAACAGGAAAGGTCAATGTGATAGCAGATGCATTGAGTAGGAAGTATACCCTGTTAATATACTAGGGGCAAGGATGTTAGGGTTTGAAATCATGAAGGAACAATATGTTGAGTGTCCTGACTTTGCAGAGACAAATAAAAAATGTGTAGAAAGACCTATGGGTATGTTCTTGTAACACCCCTGAATTTCCGACCCCTTAAACGAAACCAAAACCGTAATGGAAGAGAGGAAATTCGGGTGTTACATAAAAGAAAAAGGAAAAGAATTTTTGATAGACGTTAAAAATTAACTTTAAAGATGTGAGTGGAAATTCCAGCAGCATCTGCCCTAAAACTGTGTGCCTTTGTAGAAAAACAAAAGTTATTTAGAATCTAATAGAGTAATTAAAGGCATCAACGAACTACCAAAACTATTTCAAGACGGAATAATTCATCGCCGGCTTCTCGAATCAACATGCCAAGCATGGATCGTGGTTCCGTGTCGACGCTTGCATTTTAGAAAGACTTAGTACTTTAAAATCATGCAAGTTACTACGCAGCGGAGATAACTTATACGACAAGGAGGACATGTGCCTCAAGCCAAAAACATAAACAATTATAAATGCAAAGAAACTACATGTAGCGTCGAAAACAAATATATAGCGTTGCACGCTTCAAGGTTCTCACTCATTCCCCCCGTATGCAATGTATAAAAGCTCCATCACCTGTAATGTCTATCTATGATGTCCCCGCTGCTCAACGTAAGATTATAAATCAACGCGTCATAGCAGGGCCATCAAAGACGAGCCATCGACAAAGAAAACAAACAGTACACGTCAGTAAGTAACATCATATCATAATAAGGCCTAATTTGCATCAATAAAGTATGTCATAAAATGAGGGTGATTTCACAACACTCCAAGTGCCAATCATAGTCACTGAACATCAGTTCCTACTTCTCACTGTCAATTCCATTTTCTTCACTTCTTTTCAACTTCATAGTTGCTCGGTATCACTTGAACCAAGAGCTTAACCACTTCAAATATCTTTTCGGTTTTCATGGTTGCTCTGTCTATATATATATATATATATATATATATATATATATATATATATATATATATATGTGTGACTAGAGGCCACCATATTGGGGTTTGTAAGACCCACATGGCAACACCTCAGCCAAGGACGGTGACGGCCATGCCGGCGCCCAATGGCAAAGTATGATCATACCCCCGTACAGCGACCATATATAGATGGTCCATGCCTCCGGGAACTAATCCAGTTGGGGTACCAATCCAGTGGAGTCACGGTAATTATCCAACTTAATATCTCGTCAATAAGGGTCTCATTCCCATTCCAACTTCATAAATCCAACATCTTACTCTTGCGATATCACAACTCATTCTCTACCATCTCTACAACTGATTCACACTTGTAGCACTAACTTAATAAAATTTAATAGCAACTCATATTCAGAATAGCTCATATAATATTGTTACGCAGAGAAAACATATTCAAGAAGCATGCAAGAATTAACTACTGTGTGTACTTACCTGTAAGCGTCACTACACGACCAAAAGTCACAAAAATCAACCAACTGAGGTTCTACCTTCCTCTTATGAGATGGGAACCTCTACAAGTTTGAATAGAACTAATAAGTCTGTCTTCCTCCATTTTAAGAGGGAGTAAAAGCTAAAACAAGCTATCGTTCACCTATTCTAAGTAACTTTCAATTGTTCTAATACACACATAAACCAATTCTCATTACTCAATCTATACTCGTTCATAAGTAATGACATTAACTCAACAATTAAATAAGCTTTCACATTCGCTACGCCAACAACCACATAAGCTTTCACAACAACAAAGGGTACATTATGACCATTTCTTTAAACCCATGAGACTCAAGTTATAAAACCACATCACCATGAAATTTCTTAGACTACTAACACTTGCTCGTATCAAGAAACATTAATAATAACTTATAATTTGGTTACCATTATACCACTTACAACAACCAACGAAACAATCATGTCTAGCATCTTTAACATGCCAAGATTCACCATAATAACTACGATTACACCATAATTAACTAACAATAATACTCAATAATATAAACAATATCCACCATTATCATTATAAAGCAAGTGATAATTCACAACTAGTTTTAGTGACTAATAGTCATAACTATTTATAAATACTATATTATCACCATTCACAACATAATCACACATTCAAAGCATATACAAATCTTTTCAATTTATAAAACCTCCTCAAACACAAAGTAGCACCACTTTTATCATTTCCATTCATACTTTAACCCCAATTTGTGAACATATTCAAATCATCACTTAAACTCTTATATTCCATGAAAATAATATAAAGTTCAACACTTTCATTCATATTTCAAAAACCTAATTCATAAGTACATTCAAATCATCAATAAAATTCATACCCATAGCAAGATTCAATGAAAAAAAATATAAACTTCAACACTTTACTCATAAACTTTATAAATTTCAATTGCAAAACAAGATGAATTCAAATAGGAGAAATGAGATGGCTCACAAAAATAAAACTAGCAAGAGGGTGAAGAAGTGGGTGGAGGTTGTAGTGGTGATGCACAAGGCCTAAAACTGGCCGGAAGAGGGGCCAAAACCGGCTGCTGGGCAGCCTTGGGTGCTGCTGCTGGCTGCCACTGGCCGGCGGTGGTGCTGGCTGCTGCTGCTGGCCGGCGGTGGTGCTGGCTGCTACTGGCCGGCGGTGGTGCTGTGAGGGATGGGTCTTTTATAAGGGAGAAGAGGAAGTAAGAGAAAGAATAAAGAGGAGGGAAGATGGTAAGAGTACTAATGACCGCTAGTAGAGCAAAATAAGGGTTTATACCCCTCCTTCTTCTTCTTCTTATTACTATTATTATTATTATTATTATTATTATTATTATTATTATTATTATGATTTTCTAGATAAATTTTCTTGCGAGATCCACCTAGGAGGCTCACCTTCATGTGCTCACACATTTAATAAAATAATTTGATTCGAACCTCTTTAATTTAGAAATCGTAATTGTATTTTTAATGTAAATACAGATTGATACTTAAATTCGTATATGGAAGAAATTTATTAAAGCTACTTCAAAATTAAATTAATATAATTCTAAAATCTCTAAAATCCCTAAAATATTAAATAATCACGTTGTTAAAATCTCGGTGTGTTACAGACTACCCCCCTTAAAAGAAGTTTCGTCCCCGAAACTAAAGTAACAAGAGTATAAATTATAAAAATTGTATTTCTAGAAACTCGAGAAGGTGTCTTATCGATTTTAAGCCTAAGAAATTAACTCAAAGATCGTATCTTTATTATCACTATTAACAAAAAGGATACTCAATCTATCCAAATTAGTCGTACATATATCATTTTGATTATTTATATTCACATAAATTGACTCAACAACTAATCAAAAAGATGTAAATATCACACAAATTGATTCAAACAGTATATCAAAAGCATGTAAGAGTCTAATAGGTTGTTATCATAGAGGCGAAAAAGCGTGAAAGTGCAGGAGAACATGCGTATACACGCGCGAAAATCTATCGCATTCTACCCCCCCTTAAAACTTAGTTACGACTCCGTAACATACTGACCCCGAAACATAAGCAAGGATAGAATGGTTAGACCATGGCATTCTAATTATTTAATATCTCTGATCTCAGTACCACACACCTTAGTATCTAGGTCTCAATATGTTTCTTAATAAGACAACTCTCCTTAATGTTTACAAAAGTAAGGGATCTAGCACACGCGGCTTATAAAGTGTATTACTTGAGATCGTAACAACACGAAATGTCCTGTTATCTAAATTCTTTAAACAACTTTTCCACTTCTACGTGACCACCTAAGGTCGTACTTTGTGATATTTGTCATTTCTGAAAAGTAAACATCAGTATTAGGTATTATGATTTCTTCTCATTCAATCCATCAAGAACAGGTACGGATTGTTTCATCCTAAACTCTTTTCTATATCCACTGTTTTAAGAAAAAATTATGAAGTAAAATCACATTCATTCTTATTTCTTCTGTAATAAGTGTTTTCTGACATTGCTGAAATTCTGTGCACATTTTTTTTTTCAAAATCTGGTTCTGAGAAGTATTGATTGATTGATTTTGTTTGTTTGTCAAAACAATAAGGATTCCTGAAAGATAATAAGAGTGTGGTGAGAAATCTTACTCGTGGATATATTCCAGAATCCTTAAATCGTGATTCTTGACTAAAACCCTGATCTGACATAAGGATTTTGAAGTTAGGGTTTACTGTTTATGTGTGCGTTGGTTCTGACATTATAGTTATGTTGATTAAATTGATCTATATTCCCACACCACTATGGATAACTTGAATGCCAATGAACAACTAGCTGCAATGGCTAATGCCATTCAACAATTAACACAAACTATGGCAAGATTAGAGATTCAAAATCAAGAAAGGGTGAACAAACATCACATAATGACATAAATATGGAGGGTAAAACCTAAGGATTGATATTGCAGAATTTGGGGGACTAAGCAGTGGCCCTTTTCCCGCGCCTTCTTGTAAAATGCAATTGTATTTTACTTTCTCTTAACGACTTATTTTGTCCCCTTTGTTAGCTTTCCTGATGATGAAGCGGGTGAAGTTCCCATCGCATTTGTCGTTAGATCACCTAAAAGTGTCCTAACAGAAGAAAATGTCATGAAGTTTGTCGCATATCAGGTAAACCACTCTGAACATAATTCCTTTTTCAGAGAGGATGACATAACAATGATTGTTAAGAACAATTTGAAATCAATGATTTGGATGTTTCTTAATTACATTCCCGCTCGCTTTATACAGGTTGCACCTTATCCCAAAAGCAGCTTCGGCAAAGCTTCTAAGACGAGAGCTTATTGAAAAAACTCGATCCGAGTTGTAAACTTGTAAAGATGTACAATCATATCATGTTTTGAAGCATATGCTAATAATACTTGAAGTTGTAGTGAGCAGTTTTTCCTCTACATCTGGAACGACTTTCGATTCGCTGTTGAAGAGATGGAAAACACAATCAGCTGGTGATACCATCAGTACCTATGGTTGCTTATACTATATATAGCTCAATTTTTGTTTTTCTGGGTTAAAAACAGACCTGCCAAACAGTCAAATAGACGGGTTGTGAGTCAGGTCATGTTGGATCTACTTAAAATGAATGGTAATACTTGTGACTCTATCAGAAAGGCAGTCAGTTGTTATGTAGGATATTTTCTAGTTTTATAAACATAGTTGTTTGATTAGTTTAGAATACATTTGTTTCATATCTTGTAAACAAATATTGATTGTTGTATGAACCTGTTAATCAAGAAATAAAAAGCATCTTACTGATCCCTGAACTTTTTGATCTCATCTGCTTATAGTTGTACATGGTTGATAATCCTCACAGGATGCAAGGAAAATTTGCGACTAAATAATACTCCCTCCAACACAATTCAATTGTCCCATTTGAGTTGGGCACAGATATTAAGAGTGGGATGAGATCCACGAAAAAGGTGGTAATTGGATATTTTAATTGATTAAATAAATTGTAAAGGTGGTAGTTAGGTATTGGGAATTGGAAAAGTGGGGGTATTTAGGTAAAAAAAAAAAGATAGACAAAAAAGAAAATAGGACAATTGAAGTGAATTGCCCAAATAAAGAAATGGGACAATTGAATTGTGTTGGAGGGAGTTTTATCTTACAAATATGATTGCATTTAACTATGTTCTTATATTCAAAAAAAATAAGTTTTTCATTATACATTATAATGACTAAATAATAATAATAATAATAATAATAATAATAATAATAATAATAATAATAATAATAATAATTAATGAATATAGAAATTATTATACAAGTGTAGCAATTGATTTGAAACACAGATGGTAATTCTTCTCGATGTATATATTTTCTTATATATAAATATAAAAATAAGAGTATTTTTATGAATAGTGGCTATTATGCAAGTGTAACAACTAATAAAACCATAGTATTATAAAAATATTTCTTATTTTAAAATCTAGATCAATGGGATTCAATAAATCTACATTCTACATTAACAATTAAACAAGTCACTAATATCACGAAGGTAGTAAAAGAGGTTAGAAAGGACCAATAAAATGATGAATTCTTGACCGGGAAGCTCTAGAATTACGCTCAATAATTCAACCTTTCACACTTGTGATGATGCATAAAATTACATGGAAGCAATCCGAAATGTGAAAATTTGGGTCGTGAGGTTAGGGAGCAGTACTATCCTGTTCTTGCTGCAGTAATTGATAAAGTTACCAATATTCTCATATTTTGTTCAACAATCTATCAAGCTTCATCGCAACCGGTGTTGAAAATCTGAGAAAGAAATTCACAAGTTAACTTACAACGCAAAATAGGAAAATTCGTCAAGTGGAACAAGCAAAAAAATAAATCAAACACTTACCTCGGCCAATACAGCTTTGGAGAGCTTAGGCTTGCTTGTTTCAGCAGACTCTGTAAGAGGTCTCTTCTGGGGGATCTGGCGTATCACTTTGGGCTTAAGTTCCTCCTCTACACTTTCCGAGCCTAGATCATTTTGGGCTTTCCGTTTCTAAAGATAACAAAAATAATGCTGTCAAATAGCTAACAATTTGAATAGTAAGACGACTGAAGATTATGTTATAAGTTGTAACTTAATTATCCTTATGTCAACAAAATTACAGCATACTACACTTTTAAAGAAAATTGTCCTTTACGTAGTTCCTTTGAACAATGCATGTATGGAGTAGTACATTAGAATGCTAAAACAGGTCTTGTCTCTGAACTTCAAACAAAATGAGGTAGCTCGATCCACAAGGTAAAAATGTGAGTGCTTGTTAACATCTAACTTGATCAGCCTCAATGAATCCTAAAGATAAGCTTAAGGCCGAGTCTCATTTGTCAAAATACGGTAGCAAAACTTCACACCGACTTTTGTGCAGCACCTCACTGTCATTCTTTTTCTTAGTTAATGACATAACCTTAAGGATGAGAAGGAAATGAAAGGACAGAAAGATCATTTTCATCAAACAAGGCAAGAGATATTAACGTAAATGAAGACATGGAGAAGGACTCACAAGTAGCAACCAGTTGACAAACACATACTCTAATTAGATGAAATATTCTGATATTTCATCCCTTCACCAAACTCAACAGACACAAGCTACAAGCTCTAATATACTACGATTACCAGGATGCAATTTCCAAACAAAATAACATCACATACCTTCAAACGTTGTTCAAATCCCTTCTGAGCATGAGACTGCTCCACAGTTTTCAGATAGAAATCTCGTTCTTTCTTAGCAGCAGATAACTCCATTCGCAACTTTTGTTCTCGAATCGCATTCTGGCAAGCTATATAAAAACAGAAACTTAACCTTGTAACTAAGGACACAGTCACACAAAGTAATATGACTAAAATATAGATATATATAAAATCATTACCAGTCTCTTCAGTAAGATGATCCCACTTAAACTTGCTTAAATACTTGATGTTCCAAATATCATAGAAGAACTGTGATCTCTTTTTTCCTCCTGACCAAAAATATGGGGCACAAGATTGATAAGACACATGACAAGCAAAATGCAATAAGTTGGTGAGGAAAGAAAATTCAGTAGCAACAATGCAATATCCTAGAAAGAAAATCACTCATTTTTGCGTACTAAGATCATGAAGGTAGAGAAATCAAAGCCTCAAGAAAGAGGAAGGCTACATCATACATCAGAAGATATTAGAGATAGTTGACAACAAAAAGAATTGTAACTTCAAGACAAATAGACAAATATGTTTCCTTTAATCTGTCATTTTGGGGAAATGCGAAGTAGAATAATATTTTTTAGCAAGCAATTCATATGGATTTTGAAAACATCAATCTGTTCAATATCATGTAAACCATATCAGTCCATCAAATGCATACATCATATAAAGAATAATAGACAAAAGATAAAACATATTCATTCTCCAGTGTCTAAGAATTACTGTGAAAAATATAAATGTCTTCCCAAAAACAGTTCCTTTGGCTTAACAGAACCCATTAGACAGATGGCCTTCTCTCAGTATTCCTTTTTCTGAAGTGTTTACTCAATATTCTTAACGTAACTGTATTGCGCAATAATCACATACGCAAATAAGGATGCTGATAGAATAACATGATCATCTGTACACATAATAAATGGTTTAGCTGAGTCTATAAAACAAATGAAATTTGCATGAAAAAGTAAAAGCCGTTTGACGTTAATACTCTTGTCGTAGATAGGCGACACCCACTTCATACTCACTTAATCTAATTATTTACAAATTACAACTATATAAAGTAAAGAGTCATAGAACATACCAATTTGTTCACCATTTAGCAAATTTGCAGTCTTTTTTGCAATGCGTTTGTCTGCGAATTCAACCCACCTACATAATTCACAATAACGTGTAAAATAACTCAATTGAGGACATTTTTAAAAAGAAATCAAATTGAACAACAATGCCAAAGCCTTGATCCCAACAATATGGGAGATATTAAACATTGCATAATATCTCTTTTGTGATTTGCATTTGACTTGGCACATGAAAGGGAGATAATATGGCCATACACACCCTTCGGAGAACCCTTGACCTCGAAAGCCTCCAGATCGTTTACGTCGCATTTGGGCTGCAGGATCTGCAAATAAATAAACATTATTGTTTCAGTCTCTATGCTAAAAAACCTAATTTATCTCTAAGAGCTAAGCAAACAAAAATTTCACAAAAAGCATTTAAATTTCTTGTGAAGAAGATAAATGATCATCACCCAAATGATACATTCCTGAAGGCTCACCACAGGAAAGCACTTCTCCATTTCATTCACATAACCTTAGATTGAAATACCATGCTCAAGCTAAAATCCCATCTAGGCTCATAAAATTGAGCTCATAAACGTTGAAGTTTGTCTCTAAAAAGCAAAATCTTGCACTTTTCGAACGTTTGGTAGACCAGAGATAAGGGATCAGATCTAAGTTCAAAACTAAAATAGTAAAAATCAAATTTCTTCAAATTAATTCAGATCTCTTTAAGACTCGCATACGTACAAAATCCCTTGAATCGAAAACAATGCAAATCAAGCTCAACACAAGACACCACTTTTTTTCAATAAGCACCCAAAACAGCTATGAAGGAAACAACAAAACGAATTCAGGTTGTTACGGTCTAAAAGAGGTGAACCATCAAAGATAAAAATTAAAAAAAAAAATAAAAAAATAAAAAAAAAATTCAAATCCACAAACTTCAAACATATCTATTACTTAACATTTTCTAAATAACATACTCCTTCAATATTCAAATAAATGAAAGACTTTCCTTATAAGCTTTTAAGAATGTTCAAAATGAATGCAACAATTCTTAAACTGGTAAATTGATTTGTGACATGACCACATTTAACTTATTGTCTGCCTATCTTAAACTAGCCCCGGGTCACTCGCATAAAATAATCCTCGCCTTCCCAGCTTTGCCATGACTTTCTCCATCATTGTCATCAGAAAATGGTCTTTCAAGCATCCTTCAAATGTTTAGACTCAACAATAATAACAGCATTCTATTACCCAACGCCATTAAATGGCTCCAACCTAGGGTGGGGTTTGGGGGTCGGATGTATGCAATCTTACATCGTTGGTATCTAACGTCATGTGCATCTTCACATAAATAAGAAGTGCACATGACTTAATGACTCATTTTACTTTAGTCAATTATAATATTAAACCAAAGGAACTAAAAATGTTGGCCCATCAATAGTTTTGGACTCAAAAGAGAAGTAAATATGGCATATTAAGCATTTGTTATGCTTCAACTTTCTTAGAAAGAAAACTACTTACAAGTGTGGGAAAATGTAGCTTGAAATTTCAATCACATACATGTATTAGCAGTTTAGCACATCCAAGGCAAAATAACTCAGAGCTTGTTTGGTTGACACATGAAGTAAATTTCAATATAAATTTCTAATCCCTTCAAAGTACTTTCTTGGTCAAGTTCTTAGGAAATGATTTTTTTGTTTGATTTGCAAATAAGATATTGCAATTGACGCACTCTCTTCGTAATTTAATTCACACATTTTGGGGGAATTTCGTTTCCTATGCTTGCCAAAAAAAATGTCAACCAAACAACTATGCAAATAAGCAATTCATAGGAAATAGAAATTCCGGGGAAATTAGGAGGCAACCAAACGACCACCCAGTGTCCTACAATTTTCTATTTCGGCCAAACAAGTGTGGGATCATGGACTCCAACTGATTTTGTAGCTATGCATGCTATGGAGTCTGGACTGGTTGTCTATTGCATTCTTTGTGGATCTCAAATACATTGATTAAGCTCCAAATATAACAGAGGTGTGTTGGAAGGTGTTAGTTCAGTCAGATAGTAATCCTTTGGAAAAAATAAAGGATGCAGCACTTCTAAGGCTTGCAATAATCATAAGAAACAGAATGACAACTATGATATGGGTCATGACAGAAAATAAGACACAGAGTATGATATGTAGTTTGTAGTAGTGTATGTTCATAGAAAGGAAGAAACATGATTAGCTTGAATGGATAATGATTGTGAATACAGAGGAATTATGATCTTAGTTTTAAGAGGCGCGAGGCGCACCGAGGCGCAAAAGGTCCTATTTTCCGAGGCGCGAGGCGCGAGGCGGAGGCGCGGGCTTTTTGTATGCGAGGCGCACAATTTCGCTAAAAAGCTCCAAAATCAATTTTAAAACATTTTTGATACTTAAAACAACATGAATTTCATATTAAAATAACATAAAAGTAAGATAAACACTACTTTAGCACATAAAGTCATACGATAACTCAATAACATAGTCTAGACTCTAGAGTTAACAAAAAAAATAAAAAGAAAATTAAAATATTGACAAAGATAAAGAAAGCAAAGCAGCAGCCAACATAATAAATTAATCATTAAATAAGTAACATTAAATTAATCATCAAAAACAAATAATAATCAACAAAAGTTATTCAAAAAAAAAAAATTACTCACACCCTCACACATAATTACACTAGTCCCACATTAAAAATAACATTAAAAAAATGCAACATATTAAGAAGATAGAGAAATTAATCATTAAAAAAGCAAAGCAGCAGCCAGCATATTAATCACTAAACAATTAACATTAAATTAATCATTAAAAAGAGTAATTATAAAAAGAGTTCAAATATTCTGGAGCAGGCGGAAAAAAAAAAGGAAAGAAGAGTAATTATAAAAAGGTTCAAAAAAAAAGGAAAAAGGAACATTCTGGAGCAGGCGAGCAGATTCGAAAAAGAAGATGAAAAGAGGAGCAGAAAAATGGCGATAAAAAGGAAAAAAAATGAAAAAAAAAAAGAGAAAAAAACAGTAATAATTTAGGGCAAAGCAGCTTCGAAGATGAAAAGAGAAAGAAGAAGGAAGGAGAAGAAAGGAAGAAGAAGAAAAAGAAAAAAAAATAAAGTTAATGCCTGGTTCGAACTTCGAAGATGGTGAAGGAGGAGCAGCTTCGAAGGAGATGGAGGCAAAGCAGCAGCAGCTTCGAAGAGGAGCAGACCTTAGGTTTTCTTTGATTTAGGGCTTTTTTTTTTAATTTTAAGTCATTTAAAATAAAGGGTATTTAAGTAATAAAATGGGTTTTCTTAATCCAACCCATTCAGACCTAGGGCAACGCCTCAACACCAAAAGGCGCAGGAGGCGCGTGAGGCGAGAGGCGACTGAGGCGCATGTGATGATACAGGTATTAGACAAATACCAAAAGGGTAAGAGTACAAGAGACTAGAGCAAACTCAAATAATCATTACAAAATTATACTTTTCTGTTTTAATTTGAGCTCAGATGATGTCAATTGCGCACAGGCTAAACCATTCTACATCACTTCCTAAAAAAAGGTACACTTTAGTTTTCTTCACAAGATCCTTGAAGTTATCTATTGTTTATATGCTTTACTCAAAAAAAAGAAAAAATCTTTTGTTTATATGCTAGCACCACATTCTGTTTTCGAGCTTTCATCCAATAGTTTTCAGCTTTGTGTAACAACATATATGAGTGAGTTAGTAAAGTGCTAGATCAACATTTCATGAATTAAGACTCAAATCATTAGCTAATCACAAAGTTCAAATGGGACAATCACTTAAATCGCATTCCTGAACCCATTCCATCTACAAAGGGATACTCTGAGTCTGGAAAAACTGTTGTGTACCATGTGCAATCCTCTACCATGACAACATTGTTGGAGAGGCGACTAGTGAGAAGAGCCGAAGACGGGATCAAGTGTGAAGTTAGAAAGACAAGGAATGGATGAGCCTAGATGCTACAACTACAAAAACTTGATTTTTTAACTATGATATTTAAAGCTTACTCCTCTGTGCCTTTGAATTCGATATGTTGTATAGCAAATTCAAAGGGGCAAAGGTAATATCTCACGAGAAAATATTAAAGAGGTCTCTAAGAATTCCCTATGAACTCTGTTATTATTGCAAGAGGCATACTCATAAGAACTTGGCTTCATTCCAATGATTAGATAACAAAAACGGCATCCAACTAGTAGTCAAGAAAATTATCCTCGAAGCAGCAAAAACACACAACAATAATGCAAAGGCCTAACTGCCAAAATCAACTACATGAACCAAAACCAGTGAAAACAAATGTAAAAAACTGAAAATATAAAATAGAAATTGACCTTCAGGGGCTAGATAAATGCGTTTAATTTCACCATAAGGTGACAGAAGTTGGCGAAGCTTCAATGGGTCCATTTTAGGAGGAATTCTGCTGAGATAACAAACGCCTTTTTTATTAGTCTTCTCAGCTTCCTTCAACAATTTCTTCTTTAACTTTTCTCTTCTCTTCCTTTCCCTCTCCTCGTCCATAACTGATTTTGCAACTTCAAGCAAATCAGATACTGAATTGTGCGCCACGGATTCTTTTACCTCAACGTCAGCCATACCTTATTCAATATCTCCTGTCCTCCCAAAATATGACTGCATCATAAACTACTAAAACAATATCTTAATGTGACACGTGTCACTATCACAATAACTGTTTCCCGCCGAAAACAGTTATCCAAAAAATTATTCAGCGCATTTATCACAATTATTACAATTACCATATGTTTCTTGTCATATTACAATTACTACACGGGTTAGTATTTTGAGAAGTATTCTTGGTTGACTAGCTACAATTATTACAATTGCCTTCAAATAAGTTTCTTGCTATATTACAATTATCATTTATTACAATTGCCCACAAATAAATCATCTTACCCGACCAAAATCAGCCAATTTCAAGACAATTCCTTGTCAAGTTGCCATATTAAATTATAATTACCCGTGCAGATCACTCCAGAATATTTTTAGAATTATTTTTAGTTGACTAAAAAATTGTTAATTGCCGCCTTTAAATCAATTGTCAACTTTGACTACTACCATAGTATTAATTAAATCTCATATTTCTACCATAGTATTAATTAAATCTCATATTTCAGACTTCTTTTTTCATTGTACAATTTTTATTTGTTTTTGAGTATTAACATGGTACTAATTTATTGTATCTTCAAAGAAATTTTGAGACCAACCCTTTAATTTTTATAGCAACCAAAAAACAAAAAGATAAAAGTGAACTTACATATGATTTTCTGGATCAAAAAGCCAAAGAGAATTAAAGAGTACTTCTTTTCACTTCTTCTTCAAAAGTGTCAATCTTTCTTGATAAGCAAGATGGTGATGAACAATCCACATAGTAGAATTAAGAATAATGGTTAATGGTGATGAACTTTCCAAATCTTCATCTCTGTATTGTTTAAAAATACATTCACAAGTTTCAATCTTAAATGTTTTTAGCTATTAATTAATATTTTCATGCATGCTAATAACTCAATTATTTCCAAAATAAGAAAACTAATACATTAGAAACTAAAATCAGGTTATACAGAGTGCACCTTCAATCAGATTATAAAACATTGAAAAAAAAACAACAATCTTAACCGAGCAAAAATTTTGATTTTAAAAGTACAAATTTCATTTTGTTGTTTTTAAAAGAAATTGGTTTCAATTAACCGATTAGAATCAAATTAAAGACAAAACCATAGAATATGATGGGATTAATTAAGAAATTTAGAGAGAGAGAGAGAAAAAAAAAGGGTTGTTGCCTGTTGGTACTCTTATGTCAAAAACGGCTGGCATAGAGATGAAGATTTGATTGAGTTATCCCAAATAGACCATTACCGTACATAAAGACGAGAATAAGTAGGGTTTTCATTGGGTCTATTATATGATGGGCTAAGTTTTCCATACTTCATTTAGCCCATGCTAAAAAATGGAAAATGTA
This sequence comes from Amaranthus cruentus, assembly GCA_019425755.1. Taxonomy (NCBI): domain Eukaryota; kingdom Viridiplantae; phylum Streptophyta; class Magnoliopsida; order Caryophyllales; family Amaranthaceae; genus Amaranthus; species Amaranthus cruentus. The sequence goes on along the minus strand of CM033465.1, from coordinate 3,435,722 downwards.
GACCATCAAAATAAAATAATTGTGTATCGAAAATAAA
>CM033465.1:3428185-3433185 GCA_019425755.1 Amaranthus cruentus | reverse complement strand
AAGATATACAATTCATAGCAACACCATTGTCCGAAAAACATTTGATGATAATAGAGAAGTTGAATCACAATTAACTAACAATTGTGAAACAGGTAAAATGTCATTGCAACAATATATTGAAAGGAATTAAAAAAATAACCCAATTTAAGAAAGAGTAGTATTGATGAGTATTGGCTTGCCATAAAATAGGTATTTATAGAAGAAAATGGGGAATATGAGAGGTCTAGATATTGATAAGGGAAAATGAAACTGCAATCTTAAGCTAATCATGCCGTCTGAAAATCATCATAGTCGTTTTATAACCATTTCGTTCTTATATCAACAAGGTTGTATTCATGACTCTTAATCTTTATTCTTTTATTTCTCCTTAGTAATATCAGTCATTTCATATGCATTGTTGGCAAGTTTCAATAAGGAATAGTGAACAATGAATAATGAATATTGTACAGTGAACTAGGATCAATGAACAATGAACAATGAACGATGAACAATGAATGATGAAAATTGAATGATGAGAATTGAACAACGATCAATGATCAATGCACAATAAAAGATGAATAATGAACAAGGATCAGTGATCAATGAACATTGATCGATGACCAATGAACAAGGATCAATGATCAAAGAACAATGAACGATGGACAATGAACAATGAAGTATAAACAATGAACAAGGATCCTTGATCAATGAACAATGAAGGATGAACAAAGTACGATGAGCAATGATCAAGGATCAATGATTGATGCACAATAAACGATGAACGATGAACAATGAACAAGGATCAAAGATCAATGCACAAAGAACAATGAACAATGAACGATGAGCAATGAATGATGAACACTGAACAATGAACAGTGAACAAGGAACAATGATCAATGAACGATGAAATAAGGATCAACGATCAATGATCACTAAAAGATGAACAATGAACAAGGATCAATGTACTAGGAATAGTGAACAATGAATAATGAGAATTGAACAAGGATTAAAGATCAATGTATAATTAACGATGAACAATGAACAATAAATGATGAACAATATACAAGGATGAATAAACAATTAACGATGAACAATTAATGATAAACAATGAACAAGGATCAATGATCAATGCATAATGAATAAAGAACAATGAATGATGAACAATGAACAAGGATCAATGATCAATGAATGATTAACTATGAACAATGAATGATGAGAATTGAACAAGGATCAATGATCAATGCACAATTAAAGATGAATAATGAACAAGGATCAGTGATCAATGAACATTGATCGATGAACAATGAACAAGGATCAATGATCAATGAACAATGAACAATGAACAAGGATCCTTGATCAATTAAAAACGTACGATGAACAATGTGCGATGAACAATGATCAAGGACCAATGATCGATGCACAATAAATGATGAACGATGAACAATGAACAAGGATCAAAGATCAATGCACAAAGAATAATGAACAATGAACGATGAACAATGAACGATGAACAATTAATGATAAACAATGAACAAGGATCAATGATCAATGCATAATGAATAAAGAACAATGAATGATGAACAATGAACAAGGATCCATGATCAATGAATGATTAACTATGAACAATGAATGATGAGAATTGAACAAGGATCAATGATCAATGCACAATTAAAGATGAATAATGAACAAGGATCATTGATTAATGAACATTGATCGATGAGCAATGAACAAGGATCAATGATCAATGAACAATGAACGATGAACAATTAACAATCAATTATGAACAATGAACAAGGATCCTTGATCAATGAAAAATGAACGATGAACAATGTATGATGGACAATGATCAAGGATCAATGATCGAAGCAAAATAAACGATGAACAATGAACAAGGATTAAAGATCAATGCACAAAGAAAAATGAACAACGAACGATGAACAATGAATGATGAAAAATAAACATGGATGAATGATCAATGATCCATGAATGATAAGCAATGAAAAGGATCAATGATCAACGTACAATGAACGGTGAACAATGAACAAGGATCAAAGATCAATGTATAATTAACGATGAACAATGAATAATGAACAATAAACAAGGATGAATAAACAATGAACAATGAATAATGAATGATAAACAATGAACAAGGATCAATGATCAATGCATAATGAATAATGAACAATGAATGATGAACAATGAACAAGGATCAATGATCAATGAATGATTATCTATGAACAATGAATGATGAGAATTGAACAAGGATCAATGATCAATGCACAATAAAAGATGAATAATGAACAAGGATCAGTGATCAATGAACATTGATCGATGAACAATGAACAAGGATCAATGATCAATGAACAATGAACAATGAATTATGAACAATGAATAAGGATCCTTGATCAATGAACAATGAACGATGAACAATTTATGATGAGCAATGATCAAGGATCAATGATCGATGCACAATAAATGATGAACGATGAACAACGAACAAGGATCAAAGATAAATGAACAAAGAATACTGAACAATGAACGATGAACAATGAATGATGAACACTAAACAATGAACAATGAACAACGAACAATGATCAATGAAGGATGAAAATTGAACAAGGATCAACGATCAATGATCACTAAACGATGAACAATGAACAAGGATCAATGATCAATGTACTAGGAATAGTGAACAATGAATAATGAATATTGTACAGTGAATTAGGATCACTGAACAATGAACGATGAACAATGAATGATGAAAATTGAATGATGAGAATTGAACAATGATCAATGATCAATGCACAATAAAAGATGAATAATGAACAAGGATCAGTGATCAATGAACATTGATCGATGAACAATGAACAAGGATCAATGATCAATGAACAATAAACGATGAACAATAAACAATGAATAGTGAATTATGAACAATGAACAAGGATCCTTGATCAATGAACAATGAACGATGAACAATGTACGATGAGCATTGATCAAGGATGAATGATCGATGCACAATAAATGATGAATGATGAACAATGAACAAGGATCAAAGATCAATGAACAAAGAATAATGAACAATGAACGATGAACAATGAATGATGAACACTAAACAATGAACAATGAACAAGGAACAATGATCAATGAAGGATGAACATTGAACAAGGATCAACGATCAATAATCACTAAACGATGAACAATGAACACGGATCAATGATCAATATACTAGGAATAGTGAACAATGAATAATGAATATTGTACAGTGAACTAGGATCAATGAACAATAAACGATGAACAATGAATGATGAAAATTGAATGATGAGAATTGAACAACGATCAATGATCAATGCACAATAAAAGATGAATAATGAACAAGGATCAGTGATCAATGAACATTGATCGATGAACAATGAACAAGGATCAATGATCAATGAACAATAAACGATGAACAATAAACAATGAACAATGAATTATGAACAATGAACAAGGATCCTTATCAATGAACTATGAACGATGAACAATGTATGATGAGCAACGATCAAGGATCAATGATCGATGCACAATAAACGTTGAACGATGAACAATGAACAACGATCAAAGATCAATGCACAATGAACAATGGACGATGAACTATGAATAATGAACAATGAACAAGGAACAATGAACAATGAACGGTGAACATTGAACAAGGATCAACGATCAATGATCACTAAACGATGAACAATGAACAAGGATTAATGATCAATATACTACGAATAGTGAATAATGACTAATGAATATTGTACAGCGAACTAAGATCAATGAACAATGAACGATGAACAATGAATGATGAACATTGAACAAGGTTCAATAATCATTGCACAATGAACGATGAACAAAGAATAAGGAACAATGGTCAATGCACTATGAACGATGAACAATAAACAAGTATTAGATACCAATGAACATTGAACGATGAAAAATCAAAAAGGATCAATGATCAATAAATGACGATTCATGAATAATGAATGGTGAGCAATGAACAAGGATTTATCATCAATACACAATGAAAGATAAAAAATGAACTATTAATGATCAATGCACAATGAACAATGAACAACGAACGATGAACAATGAATGATGAAAAATAAACATGGATGAATGATCAATGATCCATGAATGATAAGCAATGAAAAGGATCAATGATCAACGTACAATGAACGGTGAACAATGAACAAGGATCAAAGATCAATGTATAATTAACGATGAACAATGAATAATGAACAATAAACAAGGATGAATAAACAATGAACAATGAATAATGAATGATAAACAATGAACAAGGATCAGTGATTAATTCATAATGAATAGGGAACAATGAATGATCAACAATGAACAAGGATCAATGATCAATGAATGAAAAACTATGAACAATGAATGATGAGAATTGAACAAGGATCAATGATCAATGATCGATGAACAATGAACATGGATCAATGATCAATGAACAATGAACAATGAACAAGGATCCTTGATCAATGAACAATGAACGATGAACAATGTACGATGAGCAATGATCAAGGATCAATGATCGATGCACAATAAACAATGAACGATGAACAATGTACGATGAGCAATGATCAGGGATCAATGATCGATGCACAATAAACGATGAACGATGAACAATAAACATTGAATGATGAAAAATGAAAAAGTATCAATGATCAATAAATAATCATTTAGGAATAATGAATAGTGAGCAATGAACAAGGATTTATGATCAATAAACAATGAAAGATGAAAAATGAACAATTATTAATGATTGCACAATGAACAATGAACAACGAACGATGAATAATGAATGATCAAAAATAAACATGGATGAATGATCAATGATCCATGAATGATGAGCAATGAAAAGGATCAATGATCAATGATCAATGTACAATGAACGATGAACAATGAACGATGAACAATGAACAAGGATCAAAGATCAATGTATAATTTGTAGAAACACGTAGAGACAATGAACTGTAACAAGA
>CM033465.1:3232845-3427898 GCA_019425755.1 Amaranthus cruentus | reverse complement strand
CCTTAACCCCATAATCCAAAGATGTGGGATATGTGGGCAATAAACGTGAGGTTGAGAATAACTTCCTTGGAGGTTACTCCAAGTCTATTTTTATCTTTAGCTAAAAATAGCCAAGATCCCTAATTCTTAGGAGACTTTTTAGGAGTTATTTTAGGAGTTAGTTATCTTAATTCTTTGACTTATTCCTTGTGCATCCTATAGCTATTTAACCGTACAACAAGACTAAAAAAGAAAAATAAAATTAAGATTATTTTCTTGATTAATTTCGTTGACTTCTTCTCTGACCGGTTTCTTTTGGAACACGATCGTCTCTATCTCTACGCTTCATCATGTAACACCCGATATATTTTAAAACCGCTTAGTTCCGGTATATTTAATAAAAATTCCTAGTATCTCATGTTTTATTAATAGCTTATGATTGGGAATGGGCCTTGGACATGCATTGTACAACTTTTACAACCTTGAACCTTTGGGCCCAAACATCTTAAACTATCTTAATTCAATTTAAATATTAAAAAATAAATAAATAAATAAATAAATATAAAATAAAATTAAAAAAAAAAAAAAAAAAGGTAAGAATTCCAAAAGGGCCGGCCATTATGTGGTCTTTCATGGGATTTGAAACTCCCAAAATTATTATGAGAATATTGCCATTATTCTCAAGATTAATTAATTTCCTATTCAATTCAATTCAATTCTCTATTCATTTTCCTAAACTTTCTATTGCCTAAACTAAAATATTCTAATTTCCCTAACCTTGAATTTCTTCTTACTCTCATTTTTTAAGAACATCAAACTCTAAAAAAAAAAACCCTAGCTAGTCACACATTTTCTTTTTGGGTCTTCTACACTTGGTTTTTTTTTTTGGTGTTTTCATCTCCCTTGTAAGTATTTCTATGTATTATCTTTTATTAAATTTTAAATAAGATTTGTGTTTTATTAATTTAGATTTTGAAAATAATTTATTTTATGGGGTATGATTTTATGGTTGTAAGATGTGGATTTATAGGAAATGTGAAAATTTGAATTTATATGAATTTATATGAATTTTTAACAAAAAATGACAAATCCGTAGGATTGAAAAATGATAAAAAATGTTGCTTTTAGAGCATTTTGGCTTTGAAATTAGGTTAAAAATATCTATACTATGTTATAAGTTATGAAAATTGGTACCCGGGGGTTTTGATGCCTTCCGGACGCAACGGTGAAGTCGGATTTTCATTTTGACAGTGCCGAGACAGTTTTCTGGACAGATTTAGTTGCTGCCTGTTTTTAGTGTTTAATGTGTTTAGGATTGTGGTTTATGTCTCGTGATATGTGTATGTGTTTTATGTGTGATGGTAGTTGTTTGGATGTGATGTGGTTGCCTTGAGGATGATGTGAATGCGTTCTTATTTCCGAAAACGGTTAAACCTTGTAGGAAGCCGATTCGTGACCGGAAATTGATTTGGGCCTGTTGCTTTGTTGCTTTGTTGCTTGATCAAGGTACGTACACGCAGCCTAGGAATGTAGTATATGTTACGTACCATATGATATGGTAGTAAAGGTAAAGTATGGGCATGTAATGTTATGATTGATACGCTTCCGAATAAATTATTATATTATAACACTTTAATAAGCAGAGGTAGTATGACCTCACTAACTTAAAAGTAGACGTAGTATGACGTCAATTGGTGGAATGAATTACTCGCGGCCTTTGGAGCCTATGAGCCACCGCGGGGGTATGCATACTTAACCATAGACACCGAAGTAGGACGTGTGTCTATGGTAGAGACTTGCTTAGGGGTTAGCTCCCCCTAATGTATTGTCTCGCCTATGGAGTTTGAAGTGGTACCAGCGGTATGGCTGGATAAGATACAGCAGTATGGCTGACTAACTAGAACATGAAATTGTTAAAGTTAATACCTTTACTTTATTGCACTCGATTAATTGAATTGTGATTTCCTTGCTGACGTGTACATTTTGGTCTTAACGATCCTGCGATGATGTCGATTCCTCTTCGGATAATGACTAGTAGTAAGTTAATTGCAGGTGGGGAGTGAGGTCTATTCAGGGAGGAATAAAACGTTGTTATCAGAATTTATTATGAACCTAAGTTTCCGTATTTTCTTTTAATGTTGGTTTAAGAGGCGTGAACGCTCTCGAGTTGTAATAAATAGAATTAATTTTGCAAACTTATCTGCTACTTCGTCTTTATGTCTGGTAGATTGTTTAGCACTATTAGAACTCGGTCCGCAAGTTTTATTTCTTTTGAACCGTTTTAACTAACCGTTTAATGTCCCGGTTGGACTCGAACTATATTTGGCTACTCAAAAAGTCTATTTCTCCTTTAAAACGACGCGAGTTAAACCCGGGATGTTACACATCAGTTCATCAATATCTGGAACAGTAGACATGAAATCTACTCTTGACTTCAACATTGATCTTCTCTACTGACTTTGACTTTGTTGACTTTGACTTTGACTTGTACGATCAACCATTGACCCAGTCTTTAGGTCCTATCGACGATTATGCCAATCGGATATATTACCTACAAAACAATCTCTAAAGTATTTTGTTTGTTTATTATTGTTAAGTCATCATCAAAACTCAATTAGGCCAACATAATTAACGATGAACAATCTATAATGAACAATATACAAGGATGAATAAACAATGAACGATGATGGTTCATCATCCTAAGGACGGGCTAGGCCTCAAAGGAATCATAATAAAGTTAGCTTCTGGGCCACTCATTACTAGCATGAATTCATACTTCCCAAGCCTTCAAACAATCAAGCAACATAAATTGTCCATGGATGGAGATCGAAATGGGCTTTCGATTCCTTACCATGGAACTCACATATTCTTTCATGTACATATTTATGCTCTACCCATTACCCCATAAGCAAATTAATTAGCTAACTACATCCCCAAACTCTAGAAAGAAGACTACTCACTCATGTTTATTATTGACATAAGCACATAAAATATCATCATATTCCTAGAGCAAACAACAACAAAGAAGAAAATTAAGTTAAGAATACTTACTTCCCTCAACTAAGGAGGGGGATGGCAATCACACAAATGAATAAGATCTTTCAATATTCAAACCCAAAGAATATTTCAAACCAAATGCTAAATCAAACCCACAATTTCTGGAAAATGTTTGATGAATTACCAAAGGAAAAGTACTACAAACTATTAGTGTTTAATGGTTAAGTTACAAACCAAATGCTTAAGTTCTAAGGATAAAAGTACCAAAGGAAAGTATTTAAGGAAAGAACTACTACAAATTTCTGGAATGGATGAGCACTTAAACTTACAAATACACTAATAAATTTAGAAAGAAGAGAGAATAGAGTAAGGTTCAGCTTGTGTGCTGAAAAATGGTGTCTTCTCCATCAGAAAATTGGAGTATAAATAGCCAAAAGTATGAGCTTCCCACTTGCATTCACCATCATTGCCTAGGTAGTTAAACAAGCAACCCTCTTCATCATGGGGAGCAGATGCACAGGAGAGGGAAGGCTGAAGCACGCAAGGGGAAGAAGTGGTGGAAGCAAGAGGCAAAAGGTTCACGGACAAAAATTCAACTGTAGCTGAAGCACGATGAAGACGATATTATGAGCGATGATGATAGCGATATAATAATTCTAGGGGGTTGGCCAGTGAGGCGAGGGGACCCTATGAGTGAAGAAGAAAGCGAGATCACCATGTGGGAGGAGAGCCCACCTGAGCCGGTTTTTGTGGAACTCTCTGATTCTGTGGACCAACCCGCCTTAAGTGATTCCTTGTCGGTCGGGACTCCATCTGATTCTGATTCTGACTATGATACTGCTTCTGATGCTGATTCTGATGACACCTCAGATGACTCCGGGGATTCCGATTTTGACCCTGATCAGTACATGGAAGATCAGGATCGTTTTGACGCGTCTCCTTTCTTTGTTTAATTGTTTATTTTCTTTCACGTTTATGCAAACATACGAGTGCGTATGTCCAGTTTTGTAGTAATGGTATACCACGAATATTTTGTGCGTTGGGCATTTTTTTTTTGGACTATGTGTTTATGAAACAATAGTTATGTGGGAGTTATACCCAAGTATTTTATTTTGGACTGTTATTGCATCTCATATTTATTTTGGGATAATGCCTATCCTTGTGATATTATTTTCATAATTGCTAGTCTAAATAATTACTTGCTTCAGTTTATTCTACCCTTATACGAAAGGAAATTAGAATGTATGAGCTGTGTATAAGTTCAACTCTAGTAAATAGAAGCGAATAACTTTTAGTATTATATGTACAAACACGATGCAGGTCTTTCTCACCTTTTCTCTAAGTTTCTTTTAATTTATTTTATATATGTTGGTTGAATAATAATAGTATGAGTCATCCTTCTAATAGACGTTTTAGACCTATATATTTACACACCTCGTTTAACCTTATGCAGTATACCTGCCAGTATGCCACCCTTCCTGAATCGGTCTACGCCACGAAGGAGCTCTGACCGAGTTCTGCGAAACTTAGTTAAGGCTTTAGCGGGGGCGAGAAACCCTAGACAAAAATCTGTGGAGGAAAGAGCTTCCTCAATAAGTAAAAGGATAGCTCAAAGTAAACCCTCGACCTACAATGGAAAAGGTGAACCATCCCTGTTAGAGAACTGGCTGAGGGAGTTTGACAAACTTTTCAGTGTCGTTAAATGTCCCGCTGAGTTTATGGTTGACCAAGCTGCGTTTTTCCTAGTGGAAGACGCCGACTATTGGTGGACCCACAGCAAAGCAAGACTAGTGGCTGGAAGCAATGGTGACTTAAGCTGGGAAGATTTTAAGGGGGCGTTAAGGGATCAGTTTTACCCGCCTCATGTGAGGAAGGACAAGTCTAATGAGTTTGCTAGGTTTGAAATGGGAAGTTTATCAGTGGACGAGTATTATCAGAAATTTATGGAATATCTGAAGTTCTGTCCTGAAGATGTTCCAACGGAAGGAAAGAAAATGCAGCGGTGTGAATTAGGTCTATCGTACGAGATTCAGAAACACATTGAGACTGATAGGTATGATACGTTAGACCAGTTATATAAAAGAGCTGCACAGATCGGGAATGTTATTAGGAAGGAACGGGAGAAAGTGGGTCAGAGTGGAGAAAAAAGGAAGGAAACCTTATATCAGAATGCTGTAGGTGTGAATAATCCCGTTCAGAATACATTCAAAAGACATAAGCCGTTTGGGAGTTTCCAAGAAAAAGGCTTTCATGCAGGCCAGTCTAGTAAGAATAGGGGAGATTCGACACCAGAAGTTCGAATGTCGAAACCCTTGTATGATCGCAATGGGAAAGAAAGGGTATACAACTGTAGGAGATGTTAGCGAAATCATCCTGGAAGGGATTGCCGGGGAATGTTAGTGGATTGCTCTCACTGCGGTAAACCGGGCCACAGGATGTATGAATGTTATGCTCGTTTGGGTCAACAAGAGCTTCAAGGGGGTAATCCTCGAGGTTTTCATCAGCAACGTTTCGGTAACGGAAAAGGCAATAACGAAGGTGGAAGGGGAAACCACAATGCTGGTGGTCTTGGTCGGAACTTGGGGGGTGCCACAAATTCTAGATTTCAAGGAAACCACTCTGGTCAACAATCTCAGGGGAATGCTAGAAGTGAGAACTTTACGGGGCAACGTGGAAACCAAGGAGGTACAGCTGCCACTCAGAATTCGGGCCGATTGTCCGCAATAAACACAAGAGAAGTAGCGCAGACAACTGATGTGGTCACAGGTACGTTCTGCATCAATACCAAGCCTGTTAAAGTTCTTTTTGACTCTGGTGCATCATGCTCTTTCATTTCTAAGTCTAGAGTTAAGGACTTAGGGTTGGGAAACCCAGAAAAAACATCGTTCTCGGTCACTGTTCCCTCTGGAGAGACTTTTTACTGTAATATGTTGTTTCGTGATGTGCCGGTGAGAATAGGGAAAACAGGATTCCTGAGTGATTTGTTGTCCTTAGAAATGGGTGACCTGGATGTGATACTTGGGATGGATTGGCTAGGTAGATACAAAGCGACCATAGATTGTGAAGAGCAGTCTGTGACTTTGAGTGGGCCTAGAGGAGAGACGGTCAAACATAGGAACCTTCCTAAAGGGCCTAGGGTAAAGGTCGTGTCGTCCTTAGAAGTTAAGAAGTTAATCAAACAAGGGCAACAATGGTTTCTGTGTAGCGTGAGTAAAGTAAAGGAACGGGAGGTACGACTTGAGGATATACCAGTGGTCAACGATTTCATGGACATTTTTGCGGAAGAAATTCCTGGTATGCCTCCGAGGAGAGGTGTAGATTTCTCGATTGAATTAATACCAGGAACGGGGCCAATTTCAAAGGCACCTTACCGAATGGCCCCGAAGGAGATGGAGGAGTTGAAGGTTCAGTTAGAGGAGTTGTTAGAAAAAGGTTATATACGACCTAGTGTTTCTCCCTGGGGAGCTCCAGTGCTATTTGTGAGGAAAAAGGACGGGACGATGCGTCTCTGTATTGATTATAGGGAACTTAATAAGGTCACCGTTAAGAACAAGTACCCGTTACCACGGATTGATGACCTCTTCGATCAGCTGAGGGGAGCGGGAATCTTTTCAAAGATCGATCTGCGGTCAGGGTACCACCAGTTACGTATTAAAGAGGAGGATATCAGTAAGACAACTTTCAGAACGAGGTATGGACACTTCGAATTCACCGTGATGCCTTTTGGGTTGACGAACGCACCAGCGGCTTTTATGGGGTTGATGAATCAGATTTTTCATGCCTATCTCGATAAGTGTGTGGTAGTGTTCATTGATGATATTTTGGTATACTCTAAGACTCCAGAAGAACATCAGGAACATCTAAGGTTAATCTTGCAAATTCTAAGGGACAATCAGTTGTATGCGAAATTTTCGAAGTGTGAGTTTTGGTTAGAACAGGTGGCCTTTTTGGGTCATCTTGTCTCTAAGGATGGTATTTCAGTCGATGAGACGAAGGTGGAGGCCGTACGAGATTGGTCTACACCTCGGAATGTTACGGAAGTTCGAAGTTTCTTGGGTTTAGCCGGATATTATCGTCGTTTTGTAAAAGACTTCTCCCGTATTGCTCGCCCACTTACATCCTTGATGAAAAAGGAAAAGAAGTTTGAGTGGACCGAGGACTGCGAAAAAGCTTTCCGATTGTTGAAGGAAAAGTTAACTACTGCCCCGGTATTAGTCTTACATGATCCTTCTTTAGAGTATTCTGTGTATAGCGATGCTTCCAAACATGGGTTGGGTTGTGTCCTGATGCAGGATAGGAAGGTGGTAGCCTATGCTTCACGTCAGTTGAAGACTCACGAAGTCAATTACCCAACGCATGACTTAGAGCTAGCAGCTGTGGTGTTTGCGTTAAAAATCTGGCGGCATTATCTGTACGGGGTGAAGTGTACGATTTTCACGGATCACCAAAGTCTACAATTCTTATTTTCACAACCCGAACTGAATCTGCGGCAACGACGTTGGTTGGAATTAATCAGTGATTACGACCTAGAGATCTCTTATCACGAAGGGGGCGCGCAAACGTGGTCGCAGATGCTTTAAGCAGGAAATCAAACCATTCGGTGGCAACCTTGATAACGTCTGAAGAGTTAAGTAAAGAATTCGAGAGGATGAACTTAGAGATAGTCAAAAAGGGTGAATTGGAAGCCAAACTGGGAGCTCTGTCCATTCAACCCGCGTTCTTTGAGGAGATCATGAGTAAACAAATGGACGATCCCAAGCTCATTAAGTTACGTGAACAAGCAAGCGAAGGGAAAGCCGAAGGCTTTACGATTCATGAAGATCGTAGTCTTCGTTTTAAAGGACGATGGTGTGTACCGGAGGGATGCGACTCATTAAAGGACACTCTGTTGAACGAGGCACACAGTTCGAGATACTCTGTTCACCCGGGAGGAGATAAAATGTATCAAGATCTAAAAGGTATGTTTTGGTGGTCGGGTATGAAAAAGAACATTGCCGAGTTTGTTTCTAAGTGTTTGACGTGCCAAAAGGTTAAGAGCGAGCACCGAAGGCCAGCTGGATTATTACAACCCTTAGAAGTCCCGGTATGGAAGTGGGATGATATTTCAATGGACTTCGTCGTAGGTTTGCCACGGTCTAAGGCTGGAAATGACACTCTTTGGGTGATTGTGGATAGACTTACTAAGTCCGCAAGATTCATACCGATGAATTGTAAGTGGGATATGGAGCAACTTGCTCGTGCGTACATTAAGTATGTGGTTCGATATCATGGGATACCTCGTACTATAGTTTCTGATCGGGATATCCGGTACTTGTCGCATTTCTGGAAATCTTTACAACAGGCCTTGGGAACCACTCTTCTTTATAGTACGTCCTTCCACCCGATGACGGATGGTCAAACCGAGCGCGTTAATCAGGTGTTGGAAGACATGTTGCGAGCAGTAGCCATGGAATGGCAGGGTTCTTGGGATGAACATCTGGATCTTGTGGAGTTCTCTTATAATATAGTTATCGGGCTACAATCAAATAGGCTCCGTTTGGATTGTATGGGCCAAGTCTGTAGTCAGTGTCTTGGGATGATTTCACGAGTCAGTAACTTTAGGGCGGATATGTTGTTGGATGGTGAACAAGTCAAGTTGATTGAGAAAATGAAGGCTCAAGATAGACAAAAGTCTTATCTTGATCTTAGTAGATAGTCGATGAATATGCCGTAGGCGACAAGGTTCTTCTTCGTGTGTCACCTATGAAGGGCGTGGTTCGTTTTGGTGCTCGTGGAAAGTTAAGCCCACGCTTCATTGGTCCCTATGAGATTGTGGAAAGGATTGGGAAGTTAGCATATCGGTTAGCGTTACCTAATGCAATGGGCAAGGTTCACGATGTTTTTCATATCTCCCAGTTGAAACGCTATGTCGCGGCTTCTTCGCATGTTTTGGACCCAGAACAGTTGGAGATTGATGAAAGTCTCACTTATGAAGAACAACCTGTTCAGATTTTGGACAGGAAGGTTCGCAGTACTCGGCGTAAGGACGTCGAAATGGTTAAGGTGCTGTGGTCTAACCATCGGTCTCAAGAAGCGACTTGGGAAACGGAGGCTTCCATGCGCGCTAAGTATCCACACCTTTTTCCTCAGGTTAGTAAGTTACGGGGACGTAACTTTTTAAGGGGGGCAGAAAGCGATAGGATTTTCGCACTTTGCGTATGTTGACCTAGGTTTTTCCGTGGCTAGGTGTTACATGTGGTGTTTGTGTGCGTGTTGCGTGTGGTGTGGTGTGCATGTTTTTGTGTGTTGTGTTTGTATTTGTGTTATTGCTTGCATGTGTTCTCTAGTGCATGTTAGGTTTTGGGGTCAAAACCTTTTTTAGAGGAGTAGTCGTAACCGATATTTTAAACCGTTTAGTTCCGGTATATTTAATAAAAATTCCTAGTATCTCATGTTTTATTAATAGCTTATGATTGGGAATGGGCCTTGGACATGCATTGTACAACTTTTACAACCTTGAACCTTTGGGCCCAAACATCTTAAACTATCTTAATTCAATTTAAATATTAAAAAAAAAATAAATAAATAAATAAATATAAAATAAAATTAAAAAAAAAAAAAAAAAGGTAAGAATTCCAAAAGGGCCGGCCATTATGTGGTCTTTCATGGGATTTGAAACTCCCAAAATTATTATGAGAATATTGCCATTATTCTCAAGATTAATTAATTTCCTATTCAATTCAATTCAATTCTCTATTCATTTTCCTAAACTTTCTATTGCCTAAACTAAAATATTCTAATTTCCCTAACCTTGAATTTCTTCTTACTCTCATTTTTTTAAGAACATCAAACTCTAAAAAAAAAAAAAAAACCCTAGCTAGTCACACATTTTCTTTTTGGGTCTTCTACACTTGGTTTTTTTTTTGGTGTTTTCATCTCCTTTGTAAGTATTTCTATGTATTATCTTTTATTAAATTTTAAATATAATTATATGGATGATGTAATTTTGGTGTGAATGAATTTTAGTATAATTATTCCATGATTTTTGTAGTTGTATGGCTATAATTAAATAATTGACAAATGTTGGATGTTGTGTGTGAAAAGGAGCATGTTAAATTGTGTGTTGATGGATGTGTAAATTAATTATGATAATCCTAAGAATTTATAAAAGTGATGTTAATAAAATATATGTTTAAAGTAGAATTTTTTAAGGAAAAAGTTTTGTTAAAGTATAGGAGGATGTTATAATTGGTTTGAGATCTTAAGGTAAATACATGATTGTTAAGGGTTTTATTAATTGTAGATTTTGAAAATAATTTATTTTATGGGAGTATGATTTTATGGTTGTAAGATGTGGATTTATAGGAAATGTGAAAATTTGAATTTATATGAATTTATATGAATTTTTAACAAAAAAAAAATGACAAATCCCGTAGGATTGAAAAATGATAAAAAATGTTGCTTTTAGAGCATTTTGGCTTTGAAATTAGGTTAAAAATATCTATACTATGTTATAAGTTATGAAAATTGGTACCCGGGGGTTTTGATGCCTTCCGGACGCAACGGTGAAGTCGGATTTTCATTTTGACAGTGCCGAGACAGTTTTCTGGACAGATTTAGTTGCTGCCTGTTTTTAGTGTTTAATGTGTTTAGGATTGTGGTTTATGTCTCGTGATATGTGTATGTGTTTTATGTGTGATGGTAGTTGTTTGGATGTGATGTGGTTGCCTTGAGGATGATGTGAATGCGTTCTTATTTCCAAGCGGTTAAACCTTGTAGGAAGCCGATTAGTGACGGAAATTGATTTGGGCCATGTTGCTTTGTTGCTTTGTTGCTTGATCAAGTGCATTACCGCATGACCTAGGAATGTAGTATATAGTTACGTACCATATGATATGGTAGTAAAGGTAAAGTATGGGCATGTAATGTTATGATTGATCGCTTCGAATAAATTATTATATTATAACACTTTAATAAGCGAGGTAGTATGACCTCACTAACTTAAAAATAGGCGTAGTATGGCGTCAATTGGTGGAATGAATTACTCAGGCCTTTGGAGCCTATGAGCCACACAGCGGTATGCATACTTAACCATAGACACGAAGTAGGACGTGTGTCTATGGTAGAGACTTGCTTAGGGGTTAGCTCCCCCTAATGTATTGTCTCGCCTATGGAGTTTGAAGTGGTACCAGCGGTATGGCTGGATAAGATACAGCAGTATGGCTGACTAACTAGAACATGAAATTGTTAAAGTTAATACCTTTACTTTATTGCACTCGATTAATTGAATTGTGATTTCCTTGCTGACGTGTACATTTTGGTCTTAACGATCCTGCGATGATGTCGATTCCTCTTCGGATAATGACTAGTAGTAAGTTAATTGCAGGTGGGGAGTGAGGTCTATTCAGGGAGGAATAAAACGTTGTTATCAGAATTTATTATGAACCTAAGTTTCCGTATTTTCTTTTAATGTTGGTTTAAGAGGCGTGAACGCTCTCGAGTTGTAATAAATAGAATTAATTTTGCAAACTTATCTGCTACTTCGTCTTTATGTCTGGTAGATTGTTTAGCACTATTAGAACTCGGTCCGCAAGTTTTATTTCTTTTGAACCGTTTTAACTAACCGTTTAATGTCCCGGTTGGACTCGAACTATATTTGGCTACTCAAAAAGTCTATTTCTCCTTTAAAACGACGCGAGTTAAACCCGGGATGTTACACATCAGTTCATCAATATCTGGAACAGTAGACATGAAATCTACTCTTGACTTCAACATTGATCTTCTCTACTGACTTTGACTTTGTTGACTTTGACTTTGACTTGTACGATCAACCATTGACCCAGTCTTTAGGTCCTATCGACGATTATGCCAATCGGATATATTACCTACAAAACAATCTCTAAAGTATTTTGTTTGTTTATTATTGTTAAGTCATCATCAAAACTCAATTAGGCCAACATAATTAACGATGAACAATCTATAATGAACAATATACAAGGATGAATAAACAATGAACGATGATGGTTCATCATCCTAAGGACGGGCTAGGCCTCAAAGGAATCATAATAAAGTTAGCTTCTGGGCCACTCATTACTAGCATGAATTCATACTTCCCAAGCCTTCAAACAATCAAGCAACATAAATTGTCCATGGATGGAGATCGAAATGGGCTTTCGATTCCTTACCATGGAACTCACATATTCTTTCATGTACATATTTATGCTCTACCCATTACCCCATAAGCAAATTAATTAGCTAACTACATCCCCAAACTCTAGAAAGAAGACTACTCACTCATGTTTATTATTGACATAAGCACATAAAATATCATCATATTCCTAGAGCAAACAACAACAAAGAAGAAAATTAAGTTAAGAATACTTACTTCCCTCAACTAAGGAGGGGGATGGCAATCACACAAATGAATAAGATCTTTCAATATTCAAACCCAAAGAATATTTCAAACCAAATGCTAAATCAAACCCACAATTTCTGGAAAATGTTTGATGAATTACCAAAGGAAAAGTACTACAAACTATTAGTGTTTAATGGTTAAGTTACAAACCAAATGCTTAAGTTCTAAGGATAAAAGTACCAAAGGAAAGTATTTAAGGAAAGAACTACTACAAATTTCTGGAATGGATGAGCACTTAAACTTACAAATACACTAATAAATTTAGAAAGAAGAGAGAATAGAGTAAGGTTCAGCTTGTGTGCTGAAAAATGGTGTCTTCTCCATCAGAAAATTGGAGTATAAATAGCCAAAAGTATGAGCTTCCCACTTGCATTCACCATCATTGCCTAGGTAGTTAAACAAGCAACCCTCTTCATCATGGGGAGCAGATGCACAGGAGAGGGAAGGCTGAAGCACGCAAGGGGAAGAAGTGGTGGAAGCAAGAGGCAAAAGGTTCACGGACAAAAATTCAACTGTAGCTGTCAGATGTAAACCAGTCGACTCGACTGGCCCCAGTCGACCGGTCGACTGGTTCTGTACTGGGCACCTTTTGACTTAGAAAATTTTCTAAGTGTTGGATCGGGGTCAACCCCAATCGACCATGCTCGACTCCTTCTTGAATTTTGACCAAGATTTATCGCTTTTAATCCGAAGGTTCGGGTTTTGAATCCCGAGGTTCGATAAGCGCCCGATCACCTTAAAACCTCCTCGAAATTGGCTAAAAACTCCTGAAATTAATGAAACCACTACACCACAAGCATAAATCATAAAATTTGACGACTAAAGGCCTAAGTTAAGTAAGATATGCACAACAAAGAATAAGAATCAATTAAAAATAGGTGCAAAACACGCTGATAAGCGCGTGTATCAATAAACATTTCCTACACTATAATAAATCAAATGATGGACAAAAATCACCAAAATCATAGCCCAACCAGCCATGTTAAAGTTGTCTCTAAGCCCCTTATAGCTCTTTCTACACTTACATACACTACCTAAACACTCTACTGAAAATCTCCTTTTGTTCTAATCTAGATATTGCATCATTACAAGCATGCAAGAGGCAAATATTTGAAGCAAAAACACTCTATTTTCTGAAGAAGAATTCAGCCATAAACACCCAACACATTGCTCCCAAGTTCATCCATGCACAAACACTAGAATCCTTCAAACTTTCAACTACTAAAACACCTTCATTTCTTATCAAATCTTCTTCAAAAACCCATCTAAAACTTCTGAAAATTTATGTTCATAAACTCAAATATTCCATAAAATAATCTTCATTTCAAGAGCTTTCCATAGATACCAAACTTTAAGAAATCCACCAAGCATAGAGTAAGTTATGTTCATTTTCTTATTCTACTAGTTTTTGTTAAAACTTGTTCATGTAGAACACTATTACATGAATCTTTCTATAAACTAAGATCATTAATATGGATATTTTGTCTCTAAAACTAAGAAAATTATCACTTATAAATCCTCTATACAAAAAACTATCGATCATAGTAGAAAGTAAAAATCATCACAAGTAAAATTATGAGACTTGATTAAGTATGTTGCTCAACATAATATGTATACTCCAAATATGTTAAAATCATCACAAGTATTAGTTTAACAACTCCAACTAAGAAAAGTTAAGTGCATGTTAAAAATCCAAAATTATTATTGATTTTTTTTGGATGAATGCAATATGTTTTGTTGAAGAGTTGGAGTTGAGACTTGAAGGGCAAGGACCCAAAGTCGGAACCACTTCTAAGAACGCATCGGAGCTTACGTAGGAGCTTACAAAATACTTATATAGGCTTGGAGTCGAGGTATGTCACATGGTGTGATTTTTAAAGAATTTAAGAACAAGTTGGGAGAGTTTTGTATAAACTTGTTCTCAAAAATAAAATTCCCAAAGAGAAGTTCTTAAATGTTGAAAAAAATAATATCAAGATAATAATTTTGAGTAAGAAATTATTTATTACATGCATTATTATTGCGGGCATCATGCATGTTAATTTTATGAATTGTTGTATTGTATGTTTAAAGACATGATTTCTACTTTGTGAAAGTAATTATGATGAATGGTTATAGGGACTTAGAAAATATTTGAAATGCATTTCGAAAGTAATTTCCAATAGCCATATATTAAAAAAAATCTCTTGAATATTTTTTTGTTGAAATTTATTCATTAAAACAATATTTTAATGGATTTTAAGGTGTTAAATACTCTTATGATTAAACATGGTATTAGATAAACTCTTGATCATAAAAACTAATTAATAAAATCATATTATAATGTCTCCAACAAGATTTAGCCATAATAAATTTAGTTTGGAATTTTTCATGATTTTTGAGTAATCGTTACTTTGTTTATCGGTATATTATGAAATAGTAAAATATAAAATAATTACTAAATGAAGACATATGGACTTTATCACATACTCATATGGATCGTAAATAAATTTGGTAAAATTTTGGGAACATTTTATTGACGTTTATGGACCTTAATAAGTTTTATTCGGTTATTAATAATCGATAAGCTAAAAAATGGTAAAATACAAAATAAATACTAAATGACGTCTTTTTGGCATATATTTATGAGACATTTATACAAACAGTATATACAT
Source organism: Amaranthus cruentus (assembly GCA_019425755.1). NCBI lineage: Eukaryota > Viridiplantae > Streptophyta > Magnoliopsida > Caryophyllales > Amaranthaceae > Amaranthus > Amaranthus cruentus. The sequence goes on along the minus strand of CM033465.1, from coordinate 3,412,874 downwards.
GTTGAAAAATTTATATGGATTTTCGTGACCATATATGGACTTAAATAAATTTTATTCGGTTTATCGGTAAAATAACAATATTAATTATTAAAAATGCCCACACGGTTTTTAATGGGTATTTAAAATTTTATATTCCTTAAAATAGTTTCTGAAACATCATAAAATTTTTACATTATTTTATTCGGATTTAAATAATTTTAAACCGATTTTATACATGACATTTATAAGTTTAACTGGGCTAATAAAATTATTATATGACTTCTAGAACTGTGGTAAAAAAATTTTAAGCTAATAATTAATTATTTAAAGGTGTAATATTTTTAATTAAATTTGAGTAAAAATAGACCTATATCAAAAATTTATAATTGTGTTAGTAACCTACTGCCTCATAGTAGAAAATAAGTTTTACTTAGATGGTTTATAAATTTTATGGATTTAAAACATTATTTAAATAACGGTAAATACATTTTAATTAAGGTATTATAATGACTTGATTAATTTGGGCCTTGTTGGAGAAATAGTATGTATTTTGTAAATCAATTATCGATTTTATTACCGGCAAAACTATCTTGTATTTAAGAAAATACTGTTTCATGAAATCTTTTGTCATAATTATTTTATAGACTTATGAACTATATTATAGTTGTTTTGAATGGATTTCAAAACTCTTTGATTGAAACAAAACATTTTAGTGGTTTCCTTGAAAAATCATATTAAATTTAATCACTCTTTGTTACGATGCATTTCCACACATGCTAGTGATGCCCCAATAATGTTTGATGATACGATTATGCTAAGCGTGTTTTACCCATGTGGGAAATATTATGATTTGATTTTTGCTATGTTGTAAAGAAAGTATGTTTTGCTATATTGCAAATAAAAGATTTTTATCATATTGAAAAAGTTAATATTTTCGACTTTTCAAATGCTATTGAAATTATAAGGTATATATTATATAAAAAAATGTTTTAGCCTAAATGGCATGTACATATGTCACAGCAAATGTTATGTGCATGATTAAACGGCTCACCAATGTTGAGCGCGTATTGTTCACAATACCATTGTGTTACACTTGCCGGACATGTCGCGGACGGTAGACCGACTACCAAACGAGTCACAGGCTAACTCAGAGAGTACCCATGCAAGCTTATGATACGAGTTTGAAATTGATTTGGATCCATTGAGATCTTAAGATTTATGATGAAAATTGAGAATTTGAAATTACTATAGAACCATTGAACTGGGTTTGAATGATAATATGATTTATCAAATGAAAAAGCATCTTTCAAAATGAATTTACTCAAATAAAAAAAATATTTAATTACTTGTTTGACGGACACTAGTGTGTTTATACTCGGACTTTTTGCAGATACTATGCTTTGTATGTTTTTCCAATGGTTTTGTTTTTAGAGTAAACCCCTATGGCACCTCAACGGAAAATGGATATGCGAGCGGAAGATGAACCCAAGTTGGAGTATGACTCCTCTTTTGTTTAAATCTCTTTATAGTATTTGAGAGACTATTAGTTTGGTAGTTTAGGTTTGGACTATTTAAGGATGTAATTTGAACTTTACACTTATTTCGATTTGGTTGTAATTTTTTCTTATTTTAGACAGTTGAGACTTCAGTTGAAGTTTGGACATTGGAATATCCTTTAAGTAACCCCTTTATTGTGCAGGCAAAAGCAAGCTTCCGCTTGATTAATACTAAATTCCAATTAGTCTTTGCCTTCATGATTCAGGGCGGTTACAGTTGGTATCAGGGCTTCAGAAACTTGTCTAAAATATTTGGATAATTAGATAACTAGTTTAACTTAGAGAAGTTGAAGTTTGGAGCAACTAATGAAAGTAATTAGGAAATAAACTTAAATTAAGGATTATTGGTAAAGAAAGGATTTAAGTTGTAAGTCTAATCAGATAATTAACTATGTACCATTAGTAAACTAGAAGTCTTAAAGGTTCTTAGTAAGCAAGTGGTGATCTAATTATGTGGCTAAGTTGCATAAGCATGACGGTGCATTAAGTTAAGGGTAAAGTCATCATTAAAAGTGTTGAAATATCGAATGGGATGTGAATTGACAAGTTAGTAAGTTATTAAGTCAATAAGAGTTAAGAAAGAGGGTTATGCATGTGCATACCTTTTTGTCTTAAAGGCAGAGTTATTATTTAGTTATTTTCTTCATGGCAGGAACCAAGAGGAAATCGAGGAAGGAATGGATCCCCAAGCCCAGTTGAATCTCTAAACCGAGTCATGCAAGAGACTAATGCTCAATTAGTCCAGCTCATTGCCAACCAACATGCTAGTGTGGATGACGAGACTAAGTTCTACAAAAGGCTTGCTACAGACAGGCCTAAGACCTACAATGGGGCTACAAATCCAGTTGTTCTTGAGATTGGATCAATGAAACTGAGAAAATTCTTGAGGTGGTGAACTGCCCAAAAAATCTGAAGTTTACACTTACAGCATTTTATTTAGTGGGACCTGCATAGCTTTGGTGGAGAGCCCTAAAGGGTGTCTTATCTGCCTCCACATCTGCTAGTAGAGCAATACAACCTACAAGTTGGAGATGGGAAGATTTCTTGAAGAAACTAAGGGAGAGGTTCTACCCAACAGCTCTACAGAGACAATAAGAATCAAAATTTCTTTACCTGAGGCAGCATTCTCTTAGCGTTACTGAATAAGCTAACAAATTCTTATAGAGTTGGCTCGATTTGCTCCAGATTATGTGCTTGATGAGAAGAAAAAGATAGATCGTTTCTACAATGGTCTCAACTTCAGCTACCAAAAGTTGATAGGCCAATATGAGTCTTTTCAAGCTATGTATGAACATGCTATGGAAAAAGAAATGGTCTGCAAGAGAGAGGAAGATATGAGGAAAAAGAGATCTGTTGGAGACCAGGGAGGTCAGAGTAAGAAGCCTAGGGCTGAGAGACACTTCAAGGGGAATCAGAACCAGTACCCCAAAACTTCCAAAACTAAAACCGCTTCAACAGCAACAAAAACCCACAAAACTCCAATCCGCTAAAAAGTCAATTGTGTGACAGATGCAACAAATGGCACTCAAAGGGAGTAACCTGTGAGGGTAAAGTTGTGTGTCTGAATTGTGGAAAACCAAGTTATTTGGCTCGAGATTGTTGGGGCAAGAACCGGGGAAAGCCCGGGAATGGTGGAGCACGATGCTCAGGAAATCAAAGGAACCAGAGTAACAACAACTCTCAGCTCCACCTTGAATATAAAGGTGGCAATAAAGCCTCATCTTCTGGAGGCCAAGGGAACCAGCGCCCAGGAGGAGGAAAATTCTTTGCCATTACTGCAGCAGGGGAGCTCAGCACCTTGATTCCTAAAACAGAAGGTATAGTCATTTCCGGATTACTGTTATTGCTTGGTAAGTTCGCCCGATTCTTATTTGATTATGGGGCCGACAAGTTTGATGTTTCTAAGTCATTCGTGAGATCCTTGAACTGTTCAGTTAATGTATGCCCTATAGTGCATAGAGTTGACTTACCCGATGGGTCAACGGTATCATGTAATACAAAGTTGATTAATTGCCCATTAGTTATCCAAGGTAAGGAGTTCCATGTAGACTTGATTGTATTTGACTTATGAGGGTTTGACGCCATTTTGGGAATGGATTTGTTAGGTAAACACAGGGCAGTGATTGAGTGCTATGAGAGAAATGTTAAGATTGGGAACAATCCAGGGGATCGAGTAGCTTTTAATGATGGGACCATACCTACTATTGAGCCAGAGATGATCAAGAGGCTTACCACCTTTCCGAAGAGATGTGGGGAAGCCTATGTCTACCACATGAGTGAATCAACATACAACGAGGTCGACTTAATCCAAATCTTGATAGTGCGAGAATTTTCTGACGTATTCCCCGATGATCTATCTGGGTTACCTCCAAAGAGAGAGATTGATTTTCATATTGACCTAGTTCTAGGGTCAAGCTCGATGTCAAAGGCACTGTATAGAATGACACCACTTGAGTTGGCTGAACTAAAAACCCAACTCGAGGATTTACAAGATAAAGGGTTTATCAGACCAATTATATCACCATGGGGAGCTCTAGTGTTGTTTGTGAAGAAGAAATATGGGTCTTTGAGGCTATGTATTGACTATCGGGAGCTGAATAAAATCACAATCAAGAACAAGTACCCATTTCCTAGAATTGATGATTTATTTAACCAGTTGAAGGGAACCAGAGTTTTCTCTAAAATTGACCTGAGATCTGGTTACCATTAGTTGAGGATAGGGGAGGACGACATACCTAAAACTGCTTTCCGCACTAGGTATGGGAACTATGAGTTTAGAGTGATGTCGTTTGGGTTAACCAATGCCCCTGCAGCATTCATGGACTTGATGAATCGAACATTCCACGACTATATTGATAAGTTTGTAGTGGTTTTCATTGATGATATCCTTATGTACTCTAAGAACGAGAAAAATCATAAGGAGCACTTAAGATTGGTATTGACACGATTAAGGGAAAGAAGCTTGTATGGGAAGTTGAGCAAGTGTGAATTATGGTTGGATCGAATTGTCTTCTTATGTCATGTAATCTCAAAAGAAGGCATAACGGTGGACCCCGAGAAGATAAAGACTATCGTTGATTGGCCAGCACCGACTAGTGTAACCGAGGTAAGAAGCTTTATGGGTTTGGCAGGTTACTACCGAAGATACGTTGATGGGTTTTCTAAGATCTCACTACCAATCAAAATTTTGGTCCGAAAGAATACCAAGTTTGTGTGGTCACAAAAGTGCGAAGATGCTTTCTTAGAATTGAAGAAGAGGTTGACAACGGCTCCAACGCTAGTATTGCCTGAGGATGGGAAAGAGTTCACGGTATACAGTGATGCATCTTTAGAGGGCTTGGGTTGTGTACTCATGTAAGAGGGGAAGGTGATTGCCTACGCATCGAGACAATTGAGGCCGAATAAGAATAACTACCTGGTGCACGATTTGGAATTAGCAGGAGTTATATTTGCCTTAAAAATTTGGAGGCATTATCTCTACGGCTTGCAAGATCTACACCGATCACAAGAGTTTGACTTATCTATTTACACAGAAGGAGCTTAACATGAGGCAGAGAAGGTGGCTAGAATTGATGAAAGATTATGACCTCACTTTGGAGTGTCATCCCGAAAAATCAAACCTTGTAGCAGATACCTTAAGCCGAAAATCGAGTATGGTCATAAATGGACTAATTTCAGTACCCTACGAGATCTATAAGGAGATGAAGGAGCTAGAATTGATTGTGGTTAAGAAGGGATCATATGACAGTATTCTCAATGCTATGAGTACAACGCCGAGTCTACATAAGGAGATACGTGAGCTATAACAATATGATGACTTCTTGTCCGAGTTGAAGATTGGTATTGAAAAGGGTGCGGTGGAAGACTTCAGTATTGCTAAAGATAGGAGTATTCACCTAGAGGGAAGGTTATGCATGCCCCGAGATCCTGAATTGATAAAGAAAATACTCAAGGAGGCACATTCGACTATTTATTCTGTCCACCCAGGACGGGATAAGATGCTAGCACATTTGAAAAAATACTTTTGGTGGATGAACATGAAGAAGGATGTCGAGGATTTCATAGCTCGATGTCTAGTATGTCAGCAAGTCAATATTGACCATCAGTGCACTCCAGGGGAATTGCAACCACTTCCTGTGCCTGAGTGGAAGTGGGAATCAGTGAGTATTGACTTTGTTGTGGGATTGCCACGTTCGAGAAGGGGAAATGATTCTATTTGGGTGATTGTTGATCGACTCACTAAGACTGCCAGATTTATTCCTGCTAAAGTAACTTGGAAAGCAAAACAATTAGCCGATGCTTATGTGAAAGAAGTACTTAGACTACATGGTGTACCGAAGACAATAACTTCAGATCGGGATACAAAATTTGTGGCTCGTTTTTGGAATGAGCTACAAAGGGCATTCGACACAACCCTTAATTACAGCAGTGCTTTTCACCTAGCTACAGATGGGCAGACAGAGAGAACAATCAAGACTCTTGAGGATATGCTTCGGGCATGTGCCCTTGATTTTCAGTGTTCGTGGGAAGACATTTTACCACTGGTGGAATTCTCTTACAACAATAGAGATCGCAGAACAAATAAGAATCATTAGAGACCGGATAAATACTTCCCAAGATCGAAAAAAATCTTACGCGGACCGTAGGAGGAGGAAACTTGAGTTCCAAGTCGGTGAGAAAGTATTCCTTAAAGTCTCGCCAACGAAGGGAGTCAAGAGGTTCGGGATGCAGGGGAAGCTTGATCCTCGTTACAATGGACCCTATGAGATTTTGCGCAGAGTTGGGGAAGTGGCTTATGAGTTAGCACTACCACCACAGTTAGTTAAGGTTCACAATGTGTTCCATGTATCACAATTGCGCCGGTATGTGTTTGATCCATCACACATTCTCCAGCATAAGCCGATTCAACTTCTTGAGAGCTTGAAGTATGAGGAGAAGCCCGTGAGCATTCTTGGTCGAGAGGTAAGAAAACTTCGTAGCCGCACGATTCCACTTGTAAAAGTGTTATGGAGTGAACATGACGACGACAGTGCTACTTGGGAAAAAGAGGCGACATGTTAATTAGATACCCTTTATTTGAGTGATGTACTTATAGCTATTAGTTTGAATTCGTTTCGAGGACGAAACTCTTGTAAGAAGGGAAGACTGAAACAGTCGCATTATTAATGAGATTTCATTAGTTATTTTTAGTGCCTAATTTTTTTTAATATTTGTCCGTCACTAATTAAAATTTAATTAGTGATAGTAATAATTTGAAAAATTTCTACGATGATTAGATACTTGTTAATTCGTAACGTGGTTATGAATCATAAACAATTAACATAAACTTTAGAGGTAAAACTTAAAGTTGAGCAACTATCGATAACAGTTCGAGAAAATTTTAATTAATACCCGACCATATTATTTAACCATGATGGGAGTAAATTAAATATTTCATACACATATACAAGTGATTTTTAAACATGATGTACAAGTTACATAACTTGTTATATGTACAACAATTTTTAGTCAAACTTTACACTATCTTAGATAAACCTTTCCTACACTATAATAGATAAAATGATGGACAAAAATCACCAAAAACATAGCCCAACCAGCCATGTTAAAGATGTCCCTAATCCCCCTTATAGCTCTTTCCACACTTACATACACTACCTAAACACTACACAAAATCCCCTTTTGTTCAAATCTAGATTGTGCATCATTACAAGCATGCAAGAGGAAAATATTTGAAGCAAAAACACTATATTTTCTGAATAAGAATTCAGCCATAAACACCCAACACATTGCTCCCAAGTTTATCCATGAACAAACACTAGAATCCTTCAAACTTTCAACTACTAAAACGCCTTCTTTTCTAATCAAATCTTCTTCAAAAACCCATCTAAAACTTCTGAAAATTTATGTTTATAAACTCAAATATTCCATAAAAATAATCTTTATTTCAAGAGCTTTCCATAGACACCAAACTTGAAGAAATCCACCAAGCATAGAGTAAGTTATGTTCATTTCCTTATTCCACTAGTATTTGTTAAAATTTGTTCATGTAGAACACGTTTACATGAATCTTTCTATAAACTAAGATCATTTTAATATGGATATTTTTTCTCTAAAACTAAGAAAATTATCACTTATAAATCCTCTATACAAAAAAAATCGATCATAGTAGAAAGTAAAAAAAAATGTTATTTTCACAATCCTATAAATTTTATTACTTTGGTAATATATAGCTTGTGTAAGTGATGAAAATGCATTAATGTAAAAAGGATTTTGGTCCATAAAAGTTCTAGTTTATACAAGTTAATATGTTGTAGAATAATGGGTAAGTTTGATTAAGGTTTGATTATGAAAATATGATAGTTTACTTAAAGTTAATAATAAAAATATGGTTAATATTTAGGCATAAGATAATTAAATCAAAGTTCTAAGGTTAAAATTATAAGTGGTAACGTTATTTTAAAAAAATGAAATTAAAACGTAACGTTTTAATAAAATCGTAAATATAATATTAAAATTTTTCTTTGCTTAGTATAAAATAATAAAATAATATTTTAGTGCTTATAAAGAAATTTAAGAAAATATTTTTTTTTAAGTTTAATATTAAATTACAAAATCGGAAAAATATTTCGAAATTAAAGGTGATTTAAATTAGATAACCAAAGAATTAGGAATTCGAATTGAAAATTCAGAATAATTAATCGGAAGATTAAAATTAAGAAATTTGAGCTTGTTACACTGCTGCTTGCTTGCAAAATTAGCGAAAGAGGGAATCCATGGTTGTTTGGTTCTTTGAATCATTATCATAGAACGAGTAGGGAAGAATGTACTAAAATCTGTTCGAATTTTAGAGGATATAGCGATGAATGTTGCAATAGTACATCGAAAATCAAAGAAAGAGGAAGAATATATTTGATTGGTTTTTTGTTTGTTATTTTCGAAATCAAAGGAAGAAGAACCCAATTTCTTCGAAAATAAAGGCAAGGAGGACAAGCCATTGTTGTACTCGGTTGTTTCATCGAGCGAAGGAAGAGGATGACTGCCATTGTTGCTTAATTTCAGAACTTCAAGTAACAATGGTGATTAAGCTATCTTTTGTAAATTCATAGAATAAATAAGAAGGATGTTGCGAAAACTCACAAGGAATGTATGCTGAAATCTGTTTGTTCGAAAATCAGAAGAGAAAGAGATGTGTATTGTGAAGTAGCCGCCATTGTTGGTTATTTGAAGAAAAGTTTGTTTATTGAATCTGGGTTAGGTAAGGCAAGAAGGAAAAGTTAACATTAGTATCTTTAGGGCAAACGGATTTTGGTATTTTTATTTGTTTATTTATTTATTTCTATTTTAATAAAAAAATGGAATAACAAAGGAAATTAAATTAAATAATAATTGGAAAAGTAGAGAAAGAATTCATTAATGAAAATTAAAAGATGAATATCTTATAGTCCCATTTATTTATTTCGTTATCTTAGCTCACGATTATTTATTCTACTCAATCCAAAATAATATTCTAATATTTATTTTAAATTTCCAATATTAATTTCTCAAATGTTACAATTAGATCCATTTCGGACACTGCACATTGACAGGAAATGCAGTTTCCCATTACTAAGTCTCTATTGATGAAAATATCAGTTGAAATTTAAGGAAAAAAAGGGGTGTAGACAAAGAAAGAAAGGGGAAGAGATCTAAGACCGTAAAATGTAGTAGATGCAAAAAGTTTGAATACAATGTGAAGACTTACAAGGATAGGTTGACAGCTAAGCGACTTAAACTTAGTGAAGTTTAATGTGACGATACAATTAAAAAATTAAAATGTTGACGACGTTAAAGAGCAGGTTAAGACTTAAGAGTAGCGGTGGAGTGAAGGGAAAAATATAGCACTAAGGGGTCGCTTGGATTGAGAGTAAATATTTAAAGTAGTAAAAAAAGTCAAACCAATGTAACAAAGGTAATTATGTTGTGCGACAGCGGAAGCCAAGATCGTAAAACAGCAATGAAACAATAAAGATTCAAAAACAAACAATAAGAAAAGACACAAGAAATTTAACGTGGTTCACTATCAATGTGATAGCTACGTCCACCGGCACCGAGATCAAATAATTTCACTATGAACCGCAAAGATTTACAAGATGAATCAACCTCTCAATCACAAAGAATAATGGCTCTCTTGTGATCTCTCTCCATTCGCGATCCGTGTCTTCATGATTCATCTTCCCCATGATAAAGACTCGATTTGAGTCACCATTATCAACAATCTCCACCTTGACGAGAACTCGTAGTCAGCAAACGATCTCATCAATACATAGCGAACATATCTCAAGCCAAAACCCGATGTAAGACTCATGCATTAGTCATACATCCCGACAAGCCTTCAACCAAGACCCATCCAAAACATACAATCAAGTATAACCGACTCATAATGCTCCACTTACATCACAAGCCCCGGGCAAGCTCCACCTTGAGGCCAAGACACCTACAACAGGAACTCCCCAACACCGCCCCTTAGGGCCAGATCACATCACATAGTAATCAATATTTAGCAAGTCTAAGCAATGTTTAAACTTACTAAATGGAACAGACTTAGTAAAAAATCAGCTGGGTTGTCAGCGGTCCCGATCTTCTTTACCTTCACCCTCTTGTCAATACGCAAGAAATGATACCTGACATCAATGTGCTTGGTCCGATCATGGTGCACTTGATCTTTAGCTAAGCAAATGGCACTTAGACTATCACAGTACACCGTAGCAAAATCCTGTGCAATACCCAGTTCACCCACAAGGCCTTTGAGCCAAATAGACTCCTTAGCTGCAAAAGTTAACGCCATGTACTCAGCTTCAGTAGTAGACAACGTAACTGAAGACTGCAATGTAGACTTCCAACTAACCACAGAACCACCCAAAGTAAACACATAACCGGTCACAGACCTCCTAGTATCCACATCAGCTGCATAATCAGAATCACTATACCCAGTTACCAAACACTCTTTATGATTCCCATACACAAGACCAATATCAGCTGTCCCTCTCAAATAGCGAAGAATCCTCTTCACCCCCTGCCAGTGCTCTCTCCCAGGTCGAGCCATAAACCTACTCACAACACTAACAGCATGCGCAATATCCGGCCTAGTACAGACCATAGCATACATCAAACAACCAACAACATTGGCATAAGGGACCCTAGACATATAAGCCAACTCTTCCTCAGTTTGAGGTGACATAGACAAAGACAGTTTACAGCTCACAGACGTTGGTGTACTTATAGGCTTCGATTTCTCTATCCCAAAACGAGACAAAATCTTTTCAATGTAACTTTTCTGAGTCAAGAAAAGCTTACCCCTAGCCCGATCCCTATAGATCTCCATACCCAAAATCTTCCTAGCTGGACCCAAATCTTTCATGTCAAATTCCGAGCTAAGCAACTCTTTAAGTCTAGCAACATCAGTTTTATTCTTTGTGGCAACAAGCATGTCATCAACATATAACAACAAATAAATCATGGAACCATCATCCAGCTTACTATGATACACACAGCAGTCATATGAATTCCTATCAAAACCATGCGAAACCATAAAAGAATCAAACCTCTTGTACCACTAGCGAGGGGATTGCTTAAGTCCATACAATGACTTTAGCAATCTACATGCATAGTGCTCCTTTCCTGGAATCTCGAATCCCTCGGGCTGCTTCATCAAAATCTCCTCCTCCAAATCACCATGAAGGAAAGTCGTCTTAACATCCAGCTGCTCCAGCTCAAGGTCATAATGTGCTACAATTGACAATAGCACACGAATAGAAGTATGTCGAACCACTGGTGAGAATATCTCCACAAAATCAACCCCTTCTACCTGACTGAACCCCTTAGCAACTAGCCTTGCCTTAAAGCGAACTTTCTCAGACTCAGATGACCCTTCTTTCTTCTTAAAGATCCATTTGCACCCCACAAATTTTCTCCCCTCAGGTACCTTCACAAGTTCCCATACTCTGTTCTTGTAAAGAGACTGCATCTCTTCACCCATTGCAGCAAGCCATTGCGCCGACTCACTACAACTAATTGCTTGTTTATACGTGGCAGGTTCAAAAGACTCAACATCATCAGCTACACTCAATGCATAACCTGTCAAACTATCAACACAACAATTCCTTCCTTCCATCTCTTCAATCAACCTCACAAGCTTCTTGATAGCACGTTTAGGCCGCCCAAGAATGGTGTCAGATTGACTAGATGACCCCTGATCAGACTGCTCCACCTCCACCCCAGAGTTAGGTGAAGATGGAACAATCTCAGGCTCAGGAGTACTCGGCATTGGAACCTCAGCATCATCATCAATAAATTGTACCCGTGGCAAATCAGCAATGGATGACTGATGTACCTCAAGTACCCCATCTGTCTGTAGCACGTTCTCCCCTTCCTTCCCCAAATCAGAAGACTCCGAGCTTTTCTTGGAATACATGGTGCTTTCATCGAATGTAACATCCCTACTAAGAATGACCCGACGCTCCGAAGGTGAATAAATCCTAAACCCCTTCACACCATCACCGTACCCAACAAAACACCCCACTTTGGCCCGTGGATCCAACTTACCCTCACTAACATGATAATAAGCTACACAACCAAAAATCTTCAAATTCCAGAAACTAGGCAACTTACCACTCCAGATTTCAAACGGGATTTTGAAGTCAATTCCCGAATGAGGACCCCTATTGATGATATAACAAGCTGTCATCACAGCTTCACTCTAATACCTCCTCCCCAACCCTGCATTAGAAAGCATGCATCGAACTCTCTCAAGCAGTGTCTGATTAACCCGTTCTGCAACACCGTTCTGCTGTGGTGTCATCCTGACGGTATGATGCCGACCAATACCCTCATCTGCACAGAACTGATTAAACTCCTCTTTGCAAAACTCTAGCCCATTGTCTGTTCATAGCTTCTTGATCTTCCTACCCTGTCGATTTTCCACCAAAGCTTTCCATTGCTTAAAAGCTTTGAAGGCCTCATCCTTTGACTTAAGCAACCTAAGCCATATGTATCGGGACTTGTCATCAACAAATGACACGAAATAGCGGAAACCTCCCATACCTTCAACCCTAGATGGACCCCAGCAATCTGAATGGATATAATCGAGCACATCATCAGTAATGTGAACACCCCTGCTGAACTTAGACCTGTGTTTCTTCCCAAACACACAATACTCACAAAATTCAAGGTTGGCAACCTTGATCCCGGATAGTAGACCCCTCTTAGACAATAGCTGCATCCCCTTCTCCCCCATATGACCAAGCCTCATGTGCCAAATCTTGGTCATCTCTTGGTGAGACACCGATGCGCAAACCGCAGAACTAGACAGTGTAACACCCTCAAAGACATAGAGGGTGTTCCTCTTGATACCCTTGAGTACCAACTCAGAACCTCGATAAATAGACAACCTCCCATCCGAAAACACCCCATTGTACCCCAAATCATCCAAGGTACCCAATGAAATCAGATTTTTCCCCAAAGCAGGAACATGCCGCACATTAGTCAAAGTTAACTTTCGCCCATCAATAGTCCTCAATCTCATGGACCCAATACCCTTAACCTTACATGGTGCATTGTTACCTACAATAACCGTGCCCCCATTGCAAGACTCATATGTATCAAACCAGTCTCGACGTGGACTCATATGGAACGAACACCCCGAATCTAGAACCCAACCATCCGAAACATCCCCAGACTTAGCTGAACTCACGAGTGCTAAGTCTTCCTCCGAATTATAGCTCTCCTTCGGTTTCTCCTCAACTACAGCAGCTTGGGATTTGCCCTTCCTCACTGGACAATTAGCCCTAAAGTGACCCAGTTCTTTACAGTAATAACAGGTCTTTCCCGCAGTCTTACTAGATCCATCATTGTCGTTTCTAGCACCCGACCCAGAATTGTTGCCCTTGTTAAACCCCTTTTTCTTTTTAGATTTCCCGGACTTAACAAACAACCCACTGCCATTATCCCCGTTATCACCTATAGCTTTCTGACGAAGTTCCCTAGTATGAAGTGCTGCCTTCACTTCTTCTAAGCTTAGTGAGTCCTTACCAACAACAAAAGACTCAACAAAGTTCGAAAAGCTAGACGGTAGAGACACAAGTAAAATCAACGCAGCATCCTCATCATCTATCTTAACATCTAAATTACGTAAATCAAGCAAAATAGAGTTAAGTTTTTCAAGATGTTCCCGTAAGGGTGTACCTGACTGCATTCGGAGGCTGAACAACCGCTGCTTCAGTAATAATTTGTTGGTCAGCGACTTAGTCATATACAACGACTCCAATTTTAACCACAATTCCGCCGCCGTAGCCTGATCAGCGACCTCCGTGATGATATGATCATCTAAACTCAGCAAAATGGTAGAATGAGCCTTTTCCACCATTACTGCTAATTGCCCGTCAGTTAGTCCGTCTTCCGACCCTGTAGTAGTACTCTTTGGAGCCAACGGACGCTAGATTTGCTGTTGTTTCAACAGAGCCTTCATCTTAATTTGCCATAGCCCGAAGCTATTTTTCCCGGTAAATTTCTCAATTCAAATTGTAGAATCTCCAGCCATTGTTTCACCCAAAAAACTCTCCAAGGATTAAACCTGGGCTCTGATACCAATTGTTGTGCGACAGCGGAAGCCAAGATCGTAAAACAACAATGAAACAATAAAGATTCAAAAACAAACAATAAGAAAAGACACAAGAAAGTTAACGTGGTTCACTATCAATGTGATAGCTACGTCCACCGGCACCGAGGTCAAATAATTTCACTATGAACCGCAAAGATTTATAAGATGAATCAACCTCTCAATCACAAAGAATAATGGCTCTCTTGTGATCTCTCTCAATTTTTTGATTAAATTATGCCCTAACCCTAAAATGGGTATTTATATACAATTACCCAAAAAGAAGTTATTTCATAGAACAAAAGTAACCGTCACAATACCACACAAAGAAACAAACTGCCGCAAGACACCAGCTCACTCGCGAGCCGCACGGCAACTCGCGACCCGCGAGCTCGCGGCCCGTACGCTTCTTCCCTCCTCGCGACCTGCTGTCACAACAAGGCAGTAGCTTTGTCCATGTACTCGCGAGCCGCGGCTCAGGTCGCGTGCCGCGAGCCTCCGCTTCTCCAAAACAGAAACTTTGCTTCACGTACTCGCGCCCCGCGAGTCCATTCGCGATCCGTGTCTTCATGATTCATCTTCCCCATGATAAAGACTCGATTTGAGTCACCATTATCAACAAATTATATATGCAAATGAAGTTATTTAAATAATTGTGATAGAGGTAGATTAAAAATGATGAATAGAAAAAGAGTTTGATTTCACTCATTTGGAGGTAAAGAATTCCTCCACCTCCCCCTAGGGTAAATTTATACCCTAAAATAAGAAAACTTATTGCTATTTTCTCTATTTTTTCATTACCTTCTAATGCATTCTTCCACCTCTCCAACAATCAAACTCCTTTAAACATCTACCTAACTAACCTTAAATTCCTACTTTAACTTTTATTACCCTTTAAATATTTACTTTCAATCCAAACAACCCTAACAATGACTAGCAGTTGTGAAGTAGACTGGAACTGGGACTGGGACTGGGACTACAAAACGAGTCCGCTATTTGTGGACTCTTATCTGAGAAAAGGATTTCTAAATTGTATCAAGTAGAAAGTGTTTGAGGAAAAGCAAGCTCATCAGTAATCAAAAAAGAAAAATGGAATTGGAGATACGATTAATGCCGGGAGTAGAAAACTGCCATGTTTCACTCCCATTCTCTCTCCTACAAACTCTCGAATCCTCTCATTCCGATCACCTCCTTCCTCATTTTCTTCCTCTTCAGCTCCGTTCTCTCTCCGGTGATCGTCTTTGGCATCTCGCTTGGTGTGGCTCTTCCTCTTCTTCTTCTGCTATTGAGGTTTCTCTCCTTTCTCCTTTTTGTTTTGATTCATCTTTCTCTCATATTCTATTTGATTTCAAAATGAATTTTTATAGTAGTTTTCATTTTGTTTGCTACAAGTGTAATTTCTTCCATTATTTTCCGAATTTTGTATTAATTTGCAAATTTTTACTTTTTTTTTTTGATTTCACTTCACTTTTTTTTTTGTTATTCTGCCGTAGTTATTAATTTGTTGACAATTTTTTTGTTGATTTTTTTCTTTAATTTACTTCTATTTTATTAATCAATTTTCTTCAAAAGTATTAAACAACACAGAAAAATCAATTGTTTTTGTTGATCTTTCTTTGATTTTGAGTTTGAAGTCACCACCTTTTTTTTTCTTTTTTTTAAATATTGTATTTATTTTGTTTGTTTTGAAGTTTAATTTATTCATTTTTTCCGAATCCTGTTCTAATTTGCTGTTGTTTATGGAAATGAATGTGCACATTTTTGTCCTTTTTTGTTGAGTCAGTTAAAATTGTTGTTCTTCCGTAAATATTGATTTTGTTATAATTTTATTTGCAAAATATGAGAATTTTGTGTTTTGATTGTACTTTATTTATTCTCATGTTTATGGAGATTAATATGCTAATAATCGTTCCTTTTGTTCATTCTGCTTCAATTTTCTGTTCTTCGGGAATTACTGATTATGTGACAATTTTATTTGTAAATGTGGGAATTTTGTTTTTTGATTGTACTTAATTAAATTTGCTGATGATTATGGAATTTTTTTATGCTGATTTTCACTCTTTTTGTTGATTCTGCTTCATTTTGTTCTTCTTCCGCAGTTATTAATTTCGTAACAAATTTTATTATTTGAGGATCTTTACTTCAATTTTATTGAACATTTTACTTTAGTGACAGTTCTATGAAAAGGCACAAAAGATCAATTTTTTGCTGATCTTACTGTGACTTTAGATGTGATTTCACGACTGGCCCATACGTTTTTGTTTTTTGTTTTCTTTTTTTTGGAAACTAAAACCAAGAATAGGAAATTAAAAAAAAGGGTTTCACGTTTTCAAAATATCATGTCAATATTCAATTCATTTTAGGACATATATTACATGACTTTGCATGCATGAACGCGCACGCGCCCTCACACACATATACATATTGGCAAGACCAATAGAAAACAGCTAAAGCGGTGAAAACTAAAAATAAGACATAAATATACATGTTGTGGTAAAAGGTACACATACTCTTTCAAACATGTATGTATACCTTTTAAACATGTATGTAAACCTTTTAGCGAGTTTTCAATTATTTACAAAATTGTCACCTGAATATATATGCCTTTTAGATGTTTACAATATTCGCCAACTTTGACATTAAATCCAAATACCATCAAATCGGAATGAAAACCCAAGACTTACATAAGGCAACCCTTTGAACACATGATGGTCACTATGAGTTCCTACTCATGCCCTTTGGTTTGACTAATTTCCCTTCACCGTTCAAGTGTTAATGAATAAAATCTTTCGCTCTTTACTCCGTAAATTCATGCTTGTTTTCTTTGATGACGTACTTATTTATAGAAAAACTTTGGGTGCCCATAAGGATCACGTAGAACAAGTTCTTCAATGTTTGGGAAAGAATCAATTGGTGGTGAATAGGGGTAAATGCGAATTTGGGGTTTCAAAGGTGGCTTATTTGGGTCATATGATATTCATAAGAAGGATGGCACTTGATGATGAGAAGAAAGCGCAATTTTTCTTGGCCCACAAGGGATTTCTTGGTTCTCATTAGGTATTGCCGAAAGTTTGTGAAGGGATATGCAATTATTGATTTGGAGCATGTTATTATGGATTTTATTGAGGAACTACCTAAAACTGATGGGTTTGACACAATCGTGGTAGTAGTTGATCATCTAACTATGTATTCTCATTTTGTTATCTTTAAGCATCCTTTCATCGCACTATCAGCAGAGACCACATTTGTCAAAGAATTGGTGAGGTCCCATGGCTTTCCAAGTTCTATTATTTCTGATCGTTGCAAGGTATTCATGAACAATTTTTTACTTGAACTATTTCGATTGGAACACATGGAGCTTAAACGTAGTACAACTTTTTCACGATCAAAGTGGTGGGCAATTAGAAAGTGTCAACAATCTAATGGGAAATCCAAGAAATGGGCACACTGGATTCACTTGGCAGCATTTTTCTACAATACCTCCCCATTTATCCATCAAAATGACCCCCTTCCAAGCACTACATGGTAGAGTATCCCCTCACATTGTTCGCTTTGGTCATAAACAAACTTTCTTAGACAATTTGGAACAACTACTCCCAAAAATAGATGCTATGTAGGATGAATTACAATTTAGTATCATAAAAGCCTAACAAAAAATGAAATTCTATGCAGATAAATCACGAAGGGATGTAACATTTGAGGAAGGAGAATTGGTTTATCTAATGTTACCACCTTATAAATAACGTTCTTTGGCTACACACATTAATGAGAAGTTAGCTCTACGATTCTATGCTCCTTAGAAAATTGTACAAAAGATGGGACAGGTGGCTTATAAGCTTGATTTTCCCATCTCTTGTTCAATCCATCCAGTCTTTCACTTGTCTCAACTCAAAGGAACATATGGAGCAACCACATCTTTAACTCATTTTCAATGACACTAAGATGGAGCTTTTGATTCAACCAAGTGAGGTGCTTCAAGTTCGTGTGTTAGATGCTCACCTGAAAATTCTGGTGTAGTGGGAGGGATTACCAGCCTCTGAAGCTACTTGGGAAGATTTTTCTTAAATGCTGAGTGCTTATCCTGATGCCCACCTTGAGGACAAAGTGGAACTATTGTCACACCAACTTTGAAGACGACCCATTTAATTACCTACAAAAGACGTAACAAGAGGATTAAGGAGGAAAACAGTGGCAATTTTGTTATGCCAACTGGATAATAGAATAGTTTGTTAACATTAGGCCAAAGTTTGTTAAGTCTGTTATGAGTATATCATTGATAATTGTTAAGTTGTTAGGCTTAATAACTATATATATATATATATATATATATATATATATATATATATATATATATATATATATATATATATATATATCACATCTTGATATACCTTTTTTGTAATAAAGAAAATTATGCGAGGAATGAATAAAGTAAACAATTGGAGTATTGCAGCAAACAATACTATTTCTTTTCTTTGCTTTCTTATTCTCCAGTTCTTTTCCTTTACAGCTTTAACCCAGATCTATCACATCTTGCTCCGACTTAATTTGAAACCTCATAACTCCAACTCTTGTTTATATCAACCTAACTTAGCATTTACCCATAAAAACCAAAAAACATGAAACCTAAGTAATAGCAAATGGGTCCTATACTTTTGATTGTAATATCCATTTTTTGTTTCGAATTATTATTTCTTAAATTTTTCTTCTTGCGTTATTGATGATTTCTGTTAATTTTTATTGCACTCAAATACTCGATTGAATGTTGATTGTAGATAGCTCAAGAGTTTGGTATTTGTATTGGTCTTTTGGATGGTACACGTGTTCAAGTTCGGGCTCTTACAAATGTTCCCAAGGCTAGCCTTGTCACAATTGAACCCGTTACTGAAGATGACTGGGAAGTTGTTGAACTCAATGCTCAAGTTGCTGAGGCGGCTATCCTGAATCAGGTATCTCTTTGTTTTATATTTTAGTTCTTGGATTGAGTAGGAGTAAGTAGTATTACATTCTTTGTGAAGGATGGTTTTACATCCATTGTGTGCCTAAATTTCCTTTTTTTTTTTTGTTATTTTTGAGGTGCATTAATAAACTAAAATGCATTTTTTTCATTGTATAATCAAGACAAGCTGTCCATGTGATTCTTTTCCCAACTTTGATATGTGAAAAATTTGTCTGGTTAGTTTCCTATGTGTTTCAGTTTCTGATGAACTAGCTCTTAGGAATAGGAACCTTTAAAAAAATTTAGAAGTTAGCTTTGAGAATTGTTTGAATTGTTTGACAACACCCGTCAGAAGACCCTTGGTTTGACTATTGTCCCAAATGGAGGTGAAACTTATTTGGAGATTAATTTGGCAATTTCATCTTTTGAGCACAAACTTTTTGATTGTAATTTTTTGTTATACTATGTTAACAAATTTTTTTATTTGTAACTGGTTATTTATAGTCAGTTAAGTATGGATGTGTTTATAATTTATTGTGGGGAGGTGCTCACCTAGAAGTTGTTTTGTGACTTCAACAGGTACGGATTATACAAGGAAAGATGACATTCCCTTTGTGGTTACATGGCCATCGAATTGTTACTTTTACAGTGGTCTCAATATTGCCTGATAAAAACGTGGGTAAGAGATGAGGGCCTGCGTTGCTTGTAATATTATTTGTTTCTCTATTGTGCCTCATGCTTCTTACTAATGTCTGACCATTGAATGTTATAATGCAATGATAATGATTGTGGTAGTTTGAGACCCATAATCTTTGGTTGACTAAATACATGTCCGTATTGACGGATTCAATTTTTTTTGATGTATATTTGAATTTTCATTTAATGTTAGAGTGGACGTAATATGTGTGTTTGTATATATTATTATAAGATGTATAATCATACAAGCAAAACTTTATTGAAATTTCGTCCATTTGTTGGTGCCCCATGGAACTCCGAGCCTTGGATTCGTCATTGGTCCTTGATAACAAACATCATGTGCTAAATAAGAAGTGCATATGATTTAATGATTCATTTCAAGATAGTACACTATAATTCAAAATCAAAGAGTCATATATCTTTGACACCAACGAAATAAGGGACATATTAATGAATAGGGCCAAAAAATTAATGAGACTTAGAAGTGAAATAACCGAGCAATATTATAGTTAGTGGGAAGTGGGTCCAATTCCAGTATAGGGGAACTAGTAAACTATTGGTGAGTCTAGTCCCATCAAAGAACTATTGTAATTTTTATGGATGAACAAAATTAAAAAGTTTTGTGACTGATATGCATTAAATGGGGTGCTTCTTTGGTTGTTGTGGTGTACGAATGATTTTAATTTTTGAGATTTCCATCGTAGGCTTCCTGATAATTTATTTTTGGTGTCAGATATAATTTAGGAGGCATATATATTTGCATCATATTCGATTTCTATATTTGTGTGTTTTTGAGGTGATCATGAGCATTTTTTAGTATGCATGCCTTTTCTTTTTGAAGCAGAGTACATCTGGTTGTTTTCTCTTTTCTTTTCTATTATAAACTTGCAGCCGAAAGAAATATGAGATGTCCGTTTCTCACGATATTGGCTTACCTAACAACATTTTTGCAGTGCAACTTGTTCCAGGAGCTGAAGTTGCTGTTGCACCAAAGAGGCGTAAAAAGTTGTGTGATGAGTGTAAAGATGACAAATTGAAATCTTCATGGAAGGCACTTCTGCGTATTCAAGATCCAAAAGAGAGGTTGATTTATGAAAGCCATTTAAGAGGAAGGAATGTGGGCATTGAGCTTTCTTCTATTGCTCTAATTCATCCTGAAACAGCCAAAAAACTTTTGTTTGATTCACTTAATGTAGTTGTAATAATGCCTAGATTGCCTTCTAAGATGAAAGTGGAAAATCCTGGAAGTCATACGATGAGTAAGCAGTTATCCTCTTCTGCAAAGGAGCTCAGTGGTAAACATTTGACTGATGAGAATGATTCTCGCTATGCAATAGTTTATCTTGTGTTGACTGAGTCGGTTGCTAAAGGACATCTAATGCTTTCTCAATCATTGTGTCGCTATCTGCGAGTAAGATTTCACTCATGTATGTCTCCTCCCTGGTTTTGTAACTTCTTTCATAGTGCAATGTTTCTTCATTATAGAAGGGACATGTGATTCAAGGTTTTGTTGTGTACTCTAATGATTAATGTGGTGAATGCTATCATCTTTGATTTTCACTATCGTTTGCCTTGACAATGAAGTACTTAGAAGTAGAAACTGATTTTTCCTAAGAGAACTTGGAATTGGTTTTACGTTGAGGCTCTCAAATAATTACCCATTTTGTTTTTCGAATTTGTTTTAATTCAACTTTTAGCTTTGCATGCAGAACGCTAGTTATTCTAGGCTTCAAATATAATCTTTATCTAGCAACCTGAGTGTCCTTCGTGGCAATTGCTTTTGAATATTTATCATTATTTCAACTATTATAATAGACACTAGATGATTCATGAATGTGGAAAGAGCCTGAAGGGCATGTAATTCTTTCATAATAGTTGATCAAAAGTTATGGTTTGATTTGGTTTTGTTAAACTGTTGATGATATAGGGATTTATATGCAAAGGTACGCTTATGATCTAAAGAAAGATGCTCCTCCAGTTTCACTCAGCCCTTGTCAGTTTGTGATGTTGCATACTAGCCAGGGCCCTCAAAACAAAGGTGCAGAAGTGCTTGATGACAATTTTAATCTAAAAGATAAAATATCAGGTCATCAGCTGACTCAAGACACTAGTGATCCAAATTTCTCATCAAAAGAAGAGCTTTTCTCCATTCTTTTCAACGGATCAATTGATACCTCAAATGAGGAGCTTGATTTTCCTTCCAATGCTAAAGAGAGGTTATTGGGCCTCCTTCACTCATGGATATCGGCTCAGTTACATTCTATCACTTTAATGACCGGAGTAACAACTACTTCGTTGGTTTTGGGTCCTACAACTTTTCTCTACTTCAAATGGACAACTAATTGTCTGCCTGATGCTAAATGGAAGTCATCAAAGTACTCCATCAAGGATGCAAGCATGACCGTGGAATCTGTAAATGAGATATTGTATGTGTTAAATGTTTCTGGAGAATATTTGATTGGTCAAAAATACCGTGCTTACAAGCTAGCAATAAAAGATGAGATTACTAGTGTTGTTGATGCTCTGAGGCGATTTTCTGAAAATCTGAGTATCGGTGCTTTTGTGTCTTATGATACTTGCAAAGAGCGCTCCTTCCATCAGATCAGCTCTTCTTCAATCACTTCTTTGAGTTGGATGGGTACTGCATTATCTGATGTCATTAATAGTAGGTACTTCTTTATCTTATATATGTTTATGCACCATTGGTATTTTTGTCAATGCAAAGTTTTAGAATCTTGTGCGTGAAAGGCATTTTTGTACTTATTGGTACTAGCCTAGGCTTTCTACAATATGAGGAGATAAGATCTATCATCTCTGTGCTCTTTGAGAAAATTTGATGTCACTGGGAATATTGTCAATTTCTGTGTTCAATTACCCTTGATATGGGTGTCATTAAAAGTTAAAATAAAATACAAGATACTGCTTGAATTATTTGCTCTAACTGTTTGGGTAAAGTTTTTCTTGCAAAGTTTAGTTGCTTGCTAAATCAAATATTTCTCTTTTTAGGGCTAACGTTGCTGTTATCTCCTTCCTGTGGCACCTGGTTCAGTAAACTCAACCTTCCATTACCTGGTCATATTATAGTATATGGTACTCCGGTAAGTTTTCATCCTTAGCTTTCAATCACTTATTTCTTTCAAGCGACGATAAACAACACTGCAGAAGTATAAATATGATAATTGCTTAGTTTTATTTCTAGCTAACACCAAATACATGCCCATCTACACACAAAACTCAATCTCATCCTCACAAAAACCACTTGCATGAGAGCTCTGACATAATGGAATTTTTGTTGCCAAACCTTTGCTATTTTTTGTTCAATGTGTTGATCTCCTGAAGGAATACTCTCCTTTTGAACTAGCTGGATTTCTCATCTATGCACTTAGGGACGAGGAGAGGGGCTCATGCCTCTAAAAATGATAAGTTTGTTATTCAAAATAAGGATACAATACATTTGATGACTTGATATATGTTAGTGAAAGATGACCTTCAAAACCATCCCCACTAAAGTAATGCTTTGTTTTTCTCGCAAGTAATTTAAAATTTTCAATGTGTAGGGAAATGCAAGAAAGATGTCTTTTAGTTTTGCCTTTTAGATCAACTCGAACAACCTTTTTGCAATTGCAAGGGAAAGGTTGAAAGAGCATCTTTCCAATTGAATGGTTAAGGTTGCATACATCTTAAAATCAAAATTTGAAAAAGCTTCAATCTTTGCAAACGAGAACGTTGGCGTCGACAATTTGAATCGGGCATCAAGGCGTTTCAATCGGCGAACGAACTCCGATTCGAGCCGATCATACTGAGTCGTGATACGTGGATAAAACCAGTGAATCATGTGACACTGATTTAAATACGTTCTCCCTTCTTTCTTGCTCCTGGCAAGAGCCTCATTCGAGGCATTTTTGGGTACATGGAAAATATGCAAATTTGTCTTTGAAAAACTATTAAGAATGAATTGCTGGACTAATTTATGGGCGTCAACGCACTGTATTTTCTCATATATTTTATGATAAAAGTCAGACACCTTCTTTCTTATTTTTGAGTACGTACTATGTAGTTGGGACTTGAGCGAGAAGGTAAAGTTTTCTTTATCTGTAATTTATTCTGATAATTTTTTTTTGAGGCTTGTGCTTGATTGGACTTGTTATTTGATCACCAGGGTTCTGGAAAAACAGTTTTAGCTTCAGCTGCTGCAAAATCTCTGGAGACAAATGAACACATTCTGGTCCACACGTATGCAAGTTTGCATTTTTATGAGTGAACATTTCTACATTTGTTTCATAGTATGAATATTTTTTATAATTTTCTTATTGAGGCTTGTCTTCAATGGTTGAACTTAATTATATTATGTTCTATTTGTTACAGTCTAAACATATCTGGTTGCTTTAGTATTTAGCTTCTGCTTTTCCCTCCCCTGTAATATTTTTATGGCATTGGGAAGCAACATGTTACATGGTTGTATATTTATAAACTAATGACGGTTTCATGTTTCAGTGTTCTTGTACCTTGCTCAACATTGGCTGTAGAAAAGGTCACATCAATTCGTCAAATGCTATGTGACTATTTAACAGATGCCCTGGATAATTCACCTTCTCTCGTCATATTCGATGATCTTGATAGCATTATTTCTTCCTCAAGTGATGCTGAAGGATCTCAACCATCTGCCTCTGTCGTTGCGCTTACAGAATTTATCGTTGGGATCATGGATGAATACGGGGTGATGTATATCTAAGCATTTATCAATAGTACTTGTATGTAGAATGAAAAAATTGATAGCATGTAGGACATAAAAAATCGTCAACTGTGACTAATGAGATTGATTATAGTGGATCCATTGCTATATAATTTTGTTAAATACGAAACTTATATACAAATATATTTGTAGTGTACTTCAAATTTTAATTAGGAGGCATTTTATCTCATTAGAGAGAAATTAAATAGTCTTTTCGATAGAATAAAAAGTGGGTAGATATTTCAGATATAGTTCCTGACTTTCTTCCCTTTTTAAGATGCCTGTGATGATTTAATATTTTTAAACAAAAATAGATTACTTGTTATGGTGATATGATGCCTATCTTTGTTCTAACTTATTTGTTCTCTTTTTTAAAATTTATATTTTATAGGAAAAGAGCAAGCAGACATGTGGCCTTGGTCCTATAGCATTCATAGCTTGTGTTCGTGCTCTTGATAGCATACCTCGATCATTAACATCCTCCGGTAGTATAAAAGTCTTAATTTTATGTTTTCAGTTGTGATTTTATTTGCTAACATGAATCATGCATGTATGATCGTTTTGGTCATGTTCAGGGAGATTTGATTTTCATATACAGCTTCCTGTTCCTTCTACCTCAGAACGTCTAGCTATCTTGAAGCATGAAATAAAAAAACGCTCCTTACAATGCTCAGAGGATGTCTTGCTAGATGTAGCCTCGAAATGTGATGGATATGATGCATATGATCTGGTAATAAATGTTTTTATTTTTAATGGGATAAGTAATGGACCAGTTAGTGTTTAACTAGCTAATTCATTGATTAATTGATGCTGTTGCCTTGTTCGATACTTCAACATTGTTGACTGACCCTACATCTGTTTAGAAGGATTTATAAGAACTTCCAAGAGGTTATCTAGATTCTAGAGGAAAAAAATATGGGAGTACATATCAAATACAGAACAAGATTGACATTAAGGCTGGTTAACTCTAGGTTTAGAAGCATGACAAACAATAATGGAAGGCAATATATTTTTTAAAATTCTATGTGACTTGAGGTGTGTGCTTTCATATAGTTTTTTGTCATACCTCCTATAGTAAGGGGAGGGGACGGAGGTGGTAATGAGACAGTGCTTAAGACATATTATAGGAAGAAAAGGAAAGCAACAGGAAACGACACATGTAAAGAAATATAATTGAGTAGTTTAAGTCTTGGTGACTGGCTTAGGTAGTAGCCGGTTTTAGCATATTGCTCAATGTATTAAAGGCTATTTTGTAATTAAAAAACATTATAAAGTATTGGGGATGAACTGGAGTTGGCAGTACTCGAAACTCTCTCTCTTCTCTCTCTTTCTCTCTAACTTTGTATCTTTCACTCTTTCTTGATTAAATTGATTCAATAAGCGAACAACGCATGCCTGGGTGTATCACATTTTTCTTACCTCTTTTTAAAGAATGACCTCACTATTTGTCATAATGGTAATGCAACTCCATTTTGGCTCCTGTTTTATTATCTTGTCTTTCCTCACTACAATGAGCTTGTCATTCTATTATGTTCTTTCTTTAGATTTCGTAGGACTTCTACACACTCATGACTAGCCTAGTAGGTGAGAAAACTCATTTACTCTATAAACCCCACATTAGTTACCCATACAATTGATGTGGGACAAAGTCCTATAACCTTGTAGGGGCCTCAAATCCATTCCATTACACAATTTTCGATGTAGCACCCCCCCAAAAGAGCGGAAATGAAAAAGGGATATTGCATTGTTAGTAAGATTGATTATCAAAAGATTTTGTATCTAGACTAGGACTACAAATCAGCTATGTTACTCAAGACTTGTATGACACGGATAAGTGTTCAAGCATCCAACTTAGTTATTTTATGAATAAATTACAAGACTTTGAACAAAATTGAAGTGTTCAAGTTCTCTGCCCATATCAAGTATCAAAGGTATGCCACAAGTATTTTAGATAGAGTGAAGAGTTCGAGCAACAAAGGAGTCCTAGTCATCTTATTAGCTTTGGATTTGTTTTTTTGGTTGCCTCGAGTGGGTTCCTGAAGTCTTTGGGTTATATTAGTTTAGCTGCTAAAGAGAGGATTTTTTATATTGCAGGGCATATTAGTTGATAGGAGTGTTCATGCAGCTATTTATCGATTTTTGCCTTCTCATGAGGTTGAAAGTGTAAACCCAAGCTTAAATGCGGATGATTTTTCTCTAGCTAAGAAAGATTTCCTTCCAGTTTCCATGCGTGATATTACCAAGTCTGCATCTGAAGGTGGCCGCATGGGTTGGGAAGACATTGGTGGTCTCAATGATGTTCGCAATGCTGTCAAAGAGGTGATGTTTCCATGCTAATCCTTGCACATTTAATAACTGAAATACGGTTTCATGTGGAATTTTAACATCATTTTATCTCTTGCTAATCTGATCCCCTTACAGAATGAAAACATTTAAATAATTTAGAAGTATACTGTTATCAATGATGTTGGATAGTTATGTTGACAACTAGGTTAAGTCTTCGACATATTGGTAATCATAATTCATTTACTTTCACCTAATTCTGTACAACTTATATTATTACTCAACATATTTGTTCATATCTGGTTTTATGGTGGTCCTGGAGCCTACAATAGCTGCTTCATTTAGTTGATGTTTTATACCTTCAGCTACTAGCAACGCTGTACCACCCCCTACCTACACTCACCTTTTCAATCCATTCAAGGATACACCCAACAAGCCATGAAATCAGTCCAAGATTATAATTCATTTTAGTTATCTAATTTCAGTTCGGTTTTCTTAATGACTTTATCGACTTAAAGACTTTGAATTACTATTGTGTTATTTGGTGTGTAATTAGTTAACTAAAGACAATTAAGATCAGGATACTATCAACTTTAGACATTTTATTAGCCTTAGTTAACTCGACAACTCTACAACAAAAGAGCTGAAACACACACATCACTTCTGAACCAAGAAACTACAAACGTGGGGCAGCAGCTGCAGCAACATTTGTTGGAGGTTGAAAGCTAGAGAAGTAACTACCTAGGTGTGGGAGTTATGTTCTAAACATTATGGAGGACAAGAAGTTTCTGAGTGGGAAACTAATAATCACATCGCAGGGCCGTTTCTAGGAACATGGGCAGTTATAACAAGTAATGGGGAGTTATACAAATACTTTGTTTTCCCACTCTAATTCGTTTAAACCCATTTCTGATTTTCTTCCCTCCAAAAAGGATGCAAAACGGATGGAGATTAAGTGGGAACTCATGCCTAACAATTCTTCACTCCTTGATAAATTCCAGGTCATCAATCCTTCCTTTCTAATCTGAATTATTGGCTATCAAAGGAAAGTTTTCTTACTTCCCAAGTTAGTTTTTTGTGCAGGAAGGTTATGGAAGTTAGTTTTTAGTTGTTTTAGGCGCTAAATCTCAACTCATATCAGATTATTCTAGTACTCATTTCTTATAAATAGGGAATAATGTAATAGTTTAAGGGTGGTTAAATGATATATGAGAAAATTGAAACTTTGTGTCAAAACCTTGTTTATGATTTTCTTGGATTTAACTTTCATTGCAGAAGTTCTTAATGCTTAGTGTAGTTAGCCGCCTACACTTGTAACTTAAAGAGCCTCTTTACTTACTAATGATTTATCTTATATAGTGAATCTTGAGTCCAGCCCTTTCTCTATCTTTATTTCTTCGCATATTCACAAAAAATTCAAATCCCAAAGCATTGTTTTTCATCCACTAACGACCTTCACAATTCCTTCCACAAGTAACCATTTGTCACGTCAAAAGTATCCAAAAAACCGTCATTAGTAACCCCTTTTAGTGTCTCCTTTCCCTAGCCTTGCCGTATCATCCTAAGTCAGCCCCCTTTTCTTTTAAGACCCCCTAGGGTATAGGGGGTCTTACGACATTAGCATTACAATTAGGTGTCATGAATTAGAAATTCACCCACAAAAGGACAAAGGGTAATATTGGTATTTGACAAAGAAGTCTCTAGAAGCAATATTTTAGTTTTGTTATTTTAATTAATTACTACTTTGTTATTTCTTGCTAAAGAAGCCAACCCATTTCATGTATATATAAGGAAGGGGAGGGCAAGAAGAGGGATATCATCTTTTGAATGTGTAATGCCTTTGGCTATTTTGGAGAAAAAGCACTCGAAGAGCTTTAATTAATCAAATCAGCAACCTTTCCTTCATTCTCTTATTGTTACTCACTGTTTTCTCATTGTTTTTACTGTGCAACTCCCCTAAAAAAGCCCCTGCACCATCTGCCACCTTCTGTGATGCCTCCCCCCAGCCACCGGCATTACATTAGGCTTCATCATTGGTTTTATCTCCAAACCCCACCCCCTGACCCACCCCACACACACCAAATAATAATAATAATTAATAATACTAACAACAACAACATAGTTCCATGAGCCGGGGGACTCCTTTGGTCGCGCTCTCCTTTATGGGTATGAGTTGCCGCCGTTCTTCCTTCCCCAGACCCTGTCCATAGCTT
Organism: Amaranthus cruentus; assembly: GCA_019425755.1. NCBI lineage: Eukaryota > Viridiplantae > Streptophyta > Magnoliopsida > Caryophyllales > Amaranthaceae > Amaranthus > Amaranthus cruentus. The sequence goes on along the minus strand of CM033465.1, from coordinate 3,383,845 downwards.
TTCTATGAGCGGGATTAACTGGGTAGGATGACGATGATGATGAACAACATAGTTCCATCATAATCAAATTGAAACGATTGATGGTTTTTGAGTCCCTGTACTATACAAATTTCACAATACAAAGCATGAATATAGTAAAAGTTGTCTATATATTGTGACATCTTCAGTTGGTTATTTTGAATATATTGACCGTTATTTAGAGCATGTGATTTATTCAGCAACTTTGTCTGAATATATGGACAATTATTTTTTATTGTGCTATTTTTTCCTGCATAAGATTTGTCGTTGTAGTATAGTTGTAGATAGTTCATTTACGTATCTGGTCTTTCTCGGAGGTTGGATGTAGTAACAGCAGGCCTGGAATGATAAGTCAATTTTTCTATGATCGGCAGCTATGCGTTAACACAGGATGTGTTTTGGAAAAACGTTTCTTGGTTGAATTTTGCGAAAACTATGTGTACCAGGATGGCTTGCCTGTGCTCTTATGTTTGTTAATCATGATAAGAAATGTGCAACAAGGATGAACTGTTTATTTATGTCAGCAGCTTTTGAGAGAATCATCATCTTAAATTTTGCAATAACTGTCTGATGCTTTCAAATTAAGCATTTTAATCTGTAATTTTGCATCTCAGTTATTGTATTGGTTTGTACCTCTGGTTTCTTGTTTCTTTACTTTCATGTTGGTTAACAGATGATCGAACTACCTTCAAAGTTTCCAAATATTTTTGGCAAATCTCCTTTAAGGATGCGATCAAATGTTCTATTATATGGACCGCCTGGCTGTGGTAAGACTCATTTTGTTGGGGCTGCTGCTGCTGCTTCTTCTCTCCGATTTATATCGATAAAGGGGCCCGAACTACTGAATAAATACATTGGTGCATCTGAACAAGCTGTAAGAATATTTTTTTTTTCTTTTTTCTTCCGCTCAAATAGTTGGTTAATTTTTTGGAATTCGATGAATAATAAGCATTCAAATAGAATTTGTTACTTCATATTTGTCTATGATTCAATGTTTTAGTTATTCAGGTCTGCACTTTCCTTATCATGGCATACCTTAATTCCATAACATACTTTACCATCATCCTCATAAATGTAACCAGGGTATGACGGGCTTTCCACTCTCTTGTTTCTATGAATTCTATGATCGTGCATATTGGATGCTTTGCAAAAAGTTCGGTTATTAATTTTACATATTGTTATTGCTATTTAGCTTGAAGTGTGCAAATTTCTGAACTTTCATCTTGTTGATTTATGTAATCTTCACTGCCCATTTGTTACATTTTAATGACTGGAGTACTGGACTTGCTTTCAGGTTCGAGATGTATTCTCCAAAGCAGCAGCTGCTGCTCCTTGCCTTCTTTTTTTTGATGAGTTTGACTCCATTGCCCCTAAGAGAGGACATGATAACACTGGAGTCACCGATCGTGTTGTTAATCAGGTTTGTGTTATTTCCATGGATATCCATTGGCTGCTCCTATGTCCATGTTTTGTGTAACATAATTAAAGTCTCTCATCATTGTATTGCAGTTCTTAACTGAGTTAGATGGTGTAGAAGTTTTATCTGGTGTATTTGTTTTTGCAGCGACAAGGTTAGTACTGGTTTCTCTTCTTGATTATTTACTTTAAGCTTTGTCTTCTGTTTCTTTTATGCCTCTGTTAAGAAAATTAAATTGTTAATATTGCTGGCATTATCATTAGTATCATTTTCTTATTTCCTATTAAAGCTATGGTACAAAGGATTTGAGTTTAGTTCTCTACTTCTCTTAATACTGTCGTGACCTTTTGGTTATTGGTAGGAAATGGTGGTAATGAGATTTGTAGATTTCTAAGCTTCACCTCGTTTTGTTCTACTTTTTTCTTTGATTTATACATGAAGGGCAAATACCTTTAAAAAAAGGTCTTCTGAATCGGGACGTCACCTTGAACGATGGTCGCGTTTCGTGGCGAATGGGGACGAACGTTCCCGGATCACGGAACGTGGCTACATTCCACGTTCCATGTAACTATAATCTGTATGTTTTACGAGCTGTGGCTTTTGCGATATTCTGCCTTCAGTTACATATTATCTTGATGAGCTCAGGACTCTGCCAATGTAATATAATTTCCACCTATCTTGTCTCCCTGTCTGTTAGCAAAGTAGTCTATGGAAGTAGGTTTCCTTACCAGAAATCAGATACTTACAAAACCACACAGCAGGGGGGGTGAGTCCCGTTTTGGAGCTTTCAAGATTTATGTTTCAGGAACTTAGTTCCCTAACCTCCAAATTAATGCTGAAGAAATGTTTCAATGTAAAGCGATAAAATATTATATAAAAGAGCACCTCATCATATGAACTCTCCGTTTCCGAAACTCTACATATGCATTCTGTTTTTCCGTTTCTTTTCCTCATACCTATACCTATCACTATTTGATCCAACCTAATAATGACCCGAACTAGTGGGTTATAACCCGCAAAATTTTGACTTGTAACCCTAAAATGACCTGACCAACCTGTCACGCGAATCTCACCATTTTTGACCTATTTCCCAATTTTGTCAATATTTAAAGTTGCTTGTCATCATTTTTTGGTTGGAACCCACAATATATTTCTCTTTAATTTTTGTATTTTTGTTATATTTCTTTGTTGAAACCTTCGAGCTAAAACAAAAGAGTTATCTCACAAACAGTTATAATATGCAGAATCACTACAAAATCCACATCAAGTGTCACAAATTATGAATCTTACTATAGAAATATCAGAGCACCAACACTGAATGACAAAGATTGAAGTACAATCCTGTAACTCTAACTAGATCTTGACATGTTTGTCTTCACATCTTTGAGATGTTTTGAAACATCTTAGTTCAACTAGGAAGTCTGTGTATAAAGTGTCACACATTAAAAATACATATTGTAACACATGTAAAGTCGCGTCTGCTCGAGCTTCTCGACCACGTCGAGTATGCAAGCGAGATATTACCAAAATGAAGTTGTGTACTCTGCTCGATTGGGTATGGCGGAACAGCTCAGTTGAGTGCCAGCTTCACCGTGTTGAGCATAGTTGGAAACCTAAAATTTTGAATTTTTCCACTTTAGAGCATTAGGAACCATATAAAAACTTAAGTTCTCCAACATCAAAAACTCAGTGATTTAATGTGGAAAAGTCAATTGTAGGGAGAATCCCCACAATAAATAAACTAGATTTTCTAAACCATGTTATGATAGTGAGTTCCAAAGTCTATCTATCTATATTTATGTATAAATGTGTATGTGCATGTGTGTGTAACTGCAAAAAGAACCTACTACAGCTAAAATTATAGTTGTTTCTCCCAGAGCCAAAAATGTGAAAATGTACTATACTGTATACATGCCGAAATCTAAGTAGGTTCTAAAAACAGTAATTAGAATTAGGATACTGATCAACACAGGCATGCAATTTCATTAATATATATCAATCCCAAAGTAGTAGCCAACTTTGTTGGGAATCTTTTCCGTTTTTTCATACAAACACATGGCTAACTCACATGGACCCTTAGATAGAACCCATAACTTGGCTACGTACCAATTGCTTGCAGTCCAAAGTCATTTTTACTAAAACCTTCTACAATGTCACTACAGACTTGAAATTCCTATTATTTGTTTCCTGTGTTCTCAGTTTATTGTATGAAGTGCCTTAGCTCCTTAGACTAGAGTACTTCATGAAAAGTTATGGAATCAACAAACTTTGTAGATAAGTTCTTTGTATTTTTCAGATTCAGTGGAGAGTTATTTAATTGAAATTAGTTTGAGGCAAGACTTGTAGTTATAGTGACATGAAGTCATGAACTACGTTTTCTTTATTTAAATTTATTTTCATTGCTTCATGCTTGCAAAGTAAAGTTATACCCAATGTTTCTTGTCAAGCAGTAGACCTGATTTACTCGATGCTGCACTGCTACGGCCTGGTCGACTGGATAGTCTACTTTTTTGCGACTTTCCTTCTTCACGTGACAGATTGGATATACTTAGAGTTCTCTCTAGAAAGGTAGGTTTATTCACTAATTATGTGTTTTTAAGATTTAAATTAGGTTCTTGTTTTAAATTTGGATATAACTTTCAACACGTACTTCCTCTATTATGATCTGTTGGTGTTGTCTTATTGCTTTTTTGGGTTTAAGCTAAATAAATGCTATTTTCTAATGACTTGGGATGCTACATGCAAATCTTTTGTTTGTGGGACTTGTGGGTGGCTGGTGCTTTGTTTACAACATACTCCCTCTATCTCCCAAAAAATTTCATTTTCTTTATTCAGAAATAGATCCGACCACTTTTTATCTCACACACATTTCAACTCTCTTTTAATACTATCCCTACAATTCAATATCTTTCTTCATTTGATACCAAATCCCATTTCTCCTTTAAAAAAAGCTGATTTACAAATTGTGGTCATATGAGAGAGACAGAGTGCTAAAAGCTATTGACACTGACCAACACTGGCTCCCAATATCGATCTTTCCCTTTTTCCAGGGAGATCCAGATGTACATAGGTTACATTTGAAGCCCAATATTGATAATTAAAAAATTGAGGTAGTTTCTGATAGGATTAACCTTTTTTTTCTGGATCAGATAAGAATTCCATCACTATTCACTTCTTTAAAACAAATGGTACAATGAGCGTGGCACGCCTAAGCATTAGGCATAACAGGGACTTTCATCAAGGGCAATTGATGTCATCAATTAGTAAATGGAAGTGCTTAATTGGTGCAATCATATGAATGGTGTGGGTTTCATTACTAATCTTACTTGATTTTTAATCTGTACATACAATTTGATTGATTGGAAATCATTGAGGAAAGAAGTTGTGGAGGAAAAGATGGGGAAAGGAAGGTGAAGGGAATGTATGAGTGCACTCGCATTATCATCATATATTTTGCAATAGTAGAGGGATCCGACTTACTAGAAGGGGAAGAAAATTGAATCTCTCGAATAATCTTTGATTCCCTCTCTTTCTATTCCATATTCAATAGGCAACTATAAAATATATCAATTACTCTTCCTCCATTCACATTCTCTCCAAATTATTCAGAACACTAGAAGCATACAACTTCACTCCTACATTGGTGCATAGTGCATACTCCTTTCTTTCAATTGGTTGAGATGGTTTTGTACTTGCCCTCTTCAGCTCATTGCATGTGAAAATATGATCCCATTAGGTCCAAATATGCTGTGCTGTGGCTGCTTTTCTTTGCCTTAAATAGATTTTTAATTCAACGTAATCCTTAGTGAAAGTTTGTTTTCTAAATCTTGATGTGCTATCCTTATGCATTTATAATATTCATGCTGTTATTTTTGCTAGGTTGAATACACACTGCACAATCACTGCAGAGTGGTAGTGGTTATTATTACAAGTTTTTATTTGTCACTATAAAATTGGCATTTACAAGTTTTATGTCAAGGAGATTATTCTTAGGTTACTTTTGTAGCTAGGTGAAGTAGAAGTATTTTGTTAGCAGCTCTTTCTTCTGAAGAGGTCTATGTCAGACTAGTCGATAACATTTTGTTGAATTGGCAAAGGCTTTTTGACTCAACTTAGCAGTTTATGTGTGCTCTTTGATATCCCTCCTGATAGCCTCTTTGCTCAGCTACCCTTGGCAGATGATGTTGACTTGGATGCTATAGCATATATAACTCATGGATTTAGTGGTGCGGATCTCCAAGCTCTTCTATCAGATGCTCAATTAGCTGCAGTTCAGGAGCTTCTTGATAGCGGATATGATGGCAAGTCTGGGAAATCACCTGTAATTACAAATAAACTTTTAGAGTCAATTGCTTCCAAGGCTAAACCATCAGTGTCAGAGTCAGAGAAACAAAGACTTTATGACATTTATAACCAATTCTTGGATGCTAAAAGATCTGCGGCTGCACAGGTTTGCTTCTGAACTCTATGTCATTCTCCGATTCCCACAAATCGTTGCTTCTGAATTTTCAATGAATTTGTGAAGGGGAAGTTCTCCTTAAGGATAGAAAGATCTGATCTGCCATCCTTACAGTTCTCTTATATCACGATAGTCAAGAGCCAAATCCCAAAATACTGAGAGTTGAGACTCAGGCCATTCTGCAAGAGTACCTAGAAAGCTAAAACCATATACCCGTGGTGAATTTGATATTGGAACATATGAAGTAAAATTAATAAACACTACACCTTCACACAAAATTTCAAGTGCTTGAAAATTCGAGTAACCATATCTAAAACAGATGATATAAACGCGTAGGATTTGTGGATACTGATACTGACTGGAAATCTTAATTAACTTTACGTGTATTCTATTTTGAGTGGATTAAAGTTGTGAGTAATGACATGGTTTTTGTATTACTTGCAGTCTAGGGATGCAAAAGGCAAAAGAGCGACATTGGCGTGATGAAAAGACATGCTTCATTATAGACTATAAACCACTGAAGCGTGAAGCGACATATGGTTTGTTTAGTAAAGGATCCCATTGATTCGTTGTTGTCACCTTTGTGTACTTTTTCCACAATCCTCTTTTCCTCCCTCTTTAACGGGATTGTGAATTGGGTTAAATTAATTTAAAGTGTACGTTTCAATGGTTTTTTTTGTCATAGCTCAGTTGTATGTCTCATTTTCATGTTAATGAAAAGTTGTGACTTCATCTGAAAAGTGCAAGCTTTGAATGAACTTTATAGACGAAAGTTCTCTTGTAGTGTCAAATGGTTTACGATAAATGTCAAAACTTCAATATTTAAATATTAAGTACAGCTATATAAACCAATAAATTAATATAAAATGCCCATCTACATGATTTTTTCTTGATTTTGATTAATATCTACGTAAACAAAAATTTAGTATAAATGGCCGTCTACATGTGATGTGTTTCTCTATATGCTCTTCTGCTCTGCTTTTCTAGTCATAATCAATCCTTCTTAGGTCTTGACATACCAAGAAGAAGAACATGTAAATTGTACACGTGAAGTAATCTTTGAAAAACCTTCTCCAGACCTGCATGAACCATGATCAAATATGAATAAGACATTATTTAAAGTAAAATAGTATTGAAAACTTTCAATTAAAACCCATATGCTAAATGGAGTTATAGAATGTAATTTTTCACCCGAATTTATATTATAAAGTTCCTTGTATATCAATAGCAAACTCATTTGAGAATTATGGGTTGATCTAATCATTAAGGCTTTTCTTTTACTTATAACAAGAGTTTAATGATCCAACAGAATTGGAAAATTGAAACATATAAGCAAAAAAATCAAAAAAATCAAAAAAACAATCAATTTTTGAAACTATTTCCCAAACTAAGCACTTTTTTGACGGAGTTAAGGTCTGGAGTTAGAATGCAAATGGGCCGCCGTTAGTAACAGCGAGCAATTAGATACGTTGAAATTTGATTAGTCAGCAATTGCCCGCTGTTACTAACAGCGGCCCATTGGCATTCTTAATTCAGACAATCTTCAGGCAACTAATAGGCCACTGTTACTAACAGCGGGCTATTGACCAGTCAAATTTCACTGTTATAAATCGTCCGCTTATAGTAACAGCGGCCCATTATTTTTCTAATTTATTTGCCCGCTGTTATTAACAGCGAACAGTTATAAACCTTAACTCCGTCAAAAAGTGCTTAGTTTGGAAAATAGTTTCAAAAATTGATTGTTTTTTTTTTTTTTTGCTTATATGTTTCAAATTTTCACAGAATTGCAAGATTATATAGGTTGATCTACATTTTGTATGGTACGTCTGATTAACAATATGCAGCAGAAAGGATGGCTTAAAATGTTTTAAAAGAAATGCTATGATGGCTAATAAGCCTAATGCCTTAAGCCACTCCTTAGTTCTTAGGCAATTGGATAGAAAGCTACCTCTCAATGAAGTTGTAAATCTTTCACAAATCAGAATTAAAATGTCATGCTTTACTCATTATTCTGGAGACTGAATTTGGAACACTATAGGAAATTGGATAGGTTACTCATTATTCTGATCATATTAGGAATTACATTAGTGATTTGTGCTGTTGAATCCATCCAATTCCAATATTTATGCGACATGTAAGCCGATAGCCACACTTTAATATTAAGGGCAGAGAATCAGATTCTTCAACCAACATATCCCATTGAAGCTACTAAGACAGCAACCATCTGATGTAGGCAATTATCATTACTGACGCTCACCACCAACGCAAGCAATTTGCAGTCGAATGACGATCAAGTGCTTCCAACAATTGATGAAAACAGCATATCGTTAATGTCCTCTAGCACAGCACCGTCTGCTTCATCTCCTGCAAGAATTCCACATATAAAATCTACTGCAAGTTATGTATAAAAATGTATTGATGAAGTATTCTTTCATCAACAGACACTAAAATTGTAACTTATGTATAAAAGTATACTGATACCTTTTCTTGATCTAATATGAGTTGTCCACTCCTCAATAACCTGCAAAGATGAACCAAGATGATAAAAAAAATAACTCATTTAGGTTTAATGCAAAAACCAATATCAAGTAAACTAATGTAATGTGGCAAGGACAAGCATTGCAATCCCTCACAACTTGTGAATTACAACGAAAGCCTGTCATTTGCCTCTTAATTGATATAGGTTGTTTGCTGGCAAGTGGCGTAATTACTCCAAACATCACTTGGAAAAGGTACAACCTTACAAGCGTCAAAGAACATACATTAATTAACACATCTATATAATACATGAATCCAGTAGAATCACTAACAAAAGTCAGGTAGCGCACATCTAGGGGTGAAAGTTATTCAGATAAAAACTGCAAACCAAATAAGAAATATGGTTTGGACTTTTTATAAATTGGTTTGGTTTTGGATTGAAATTTTCAAAACCGAAATATTTGAGTTTGGATTAGGTTTGAGCATACAAAAACCGAAAACCGCAATTCTGAACCGAATTAAAATAGAAGCTCACTTTTTACAATGACCTAAACTATGTGTTAAGTGAATGTGTAACTTGACGTGCAAATAGAAAATTTAATTGACAATACTAACAAAGACGACGTAACAATCTTATAACAATAATAAACCTTAATTGTATTTTGTCATTTTACTTTATAACATTAGTAATCTAATTCGATTTGCAATTTAAATTTGCTTTTAGTTGAAAAATATGGTTTGGATTGGTCTGAAAAAGTCTAAACCGAATTAATTTGGTTTGGTTCGATTTGGATTGTGGTCCAAATTGGTTTGGTTTGGATTGAAAAAAATCAAAAACCGAAATAAATTTGGTTTGATTTGGTTTTATGAAAAAACCAAAACGCAAACCGAACTTTCACCCCTACGCACATCCTAACCTCCATACCCTACCCTAGGTAGGAGCTAGTTAATAGCATCGGTATAATGATATGTTGTAAGATTATCTCAAAAGAGGCTCGTTCCTTAGTAAAGAAAATTGATACATAACTGGTTTATTGTAGAAAAGACATCGTATGTACATACGTTTTCATCCTATATAATAAGAATTTATGACCTGGTTAAAGCTAGAAAAGGCAGCATCTTCAGAATCACTAGTCACCGAAATGCCAACAGATGCTTGCATACGTTGCACCAGGCTTCTGTTGCCAACAAGAATAGAACTCGCTTTATCAATCAAGTCCTGTAAGATAAAAAGCCAAAATAATTAAGTACTCAACCATGTCGCATAAACATAACTATCACTAAGAAAATCATCTACAAGTATACATGAACCCACAAATTATTTACAAAACTATGTTGACATAATGAACCTATAAACATTAACCATAAAAGAAAAACTAGATCTTCATGTTTTATGATACTAACCCTTTATAACATCAACGATCTATTCTTCCCGAGTAATTTTAGTTCTACCATGTTAGATCTGCTCAATTCTAGGTCTCAAAACATGACATAATTCAAAGTATGTTTGTTCAACAATATAAATCACCCATTCCTCTACAAGCTTTATTCATCTCAATTGAAAACGCCAGTAATTAATAGGAGCAAAAATCAACAAAAAACGTACATCAAGACTTTCAATACTAGAATTGGGCTGGAGGGGGAGAATGTTGGGTGTCCGACCCAATTTTTTAGGTGATAATAGTTTAGGGTCACTAATTGTTCAAGCCTAATAATTATGTTTTCTGGCTAGCTTCTCTTGGAAACTTTAAAGGTGTTATTTTAGTCTTACTTTTGTTGTCAAAAAGGGATAAATGACAGCAATTAGAAGGCTAATATACAAATCAGAAAAAGAGTTAAGGAGAGAAGAAGTGAGTTCTTCCCAAAATTCCAGTCTGCACAGTTTGGTGGTGATGGTGAGTACTGAGTGTTGCAATCTGTTGGTTTGATATTGGTGCTTGTACTTTCATTTTATCATGATATGAGTGCCTTGAGTGGACTCCCTTGATTAATCCCGTGGTTTTTATCCTTCACATCAAAAGTGTTTTCCACGTAAAAATTCTTATGTGTTGTTATTGGTCTATTTTCCACTATTATTTGTTATATTTATGCTCATTGTTGATTAATTATTGTAATTAAAGTGAATTCGGGTTTTTGTCTTGTTCGGTTCATTGTCTTGCATAAATTAATCCAGGAGTGGGTGTTGTAATCAACCCTTTGTGCCTAACAACTAGTATCAAAGGGGACGTTAATTTTAGTTAGATGGTGACTAATACTAGTGGTAGTAGTTCCATGGTTAAATTAACATTAACCATAAATACCATATGGAGACCCATGATGGAGGATTTTGTTGTCTTGTAGAGACTTATTTGACCCAATTGATGTAGTCAACTGTTGTGATGATAAAGTTGTTGCTAAACCCACAAAACTTGTAAAAATGGATGAAAAAGATTGTGTAAAATTGTAGCGAAAGACTTTGCATACTATTAGGCAGTAGGTTAAAATTAAGATCTTCAATCAAGTATCCTAGGAAACCAACCCCTATGAGTTGTGAAAGAAATTAGAGGGTCTTTATAAAAGGAAAATTATCACAATAAAGCTTCCTTAATTAAAAGACTTGTTAACTTGAAGTTAAAAAGTGGTAAATGAGTGTCTTTAAACCTCAATGACTTTCAAGACATTATTAACAAGTTGACAAAAATGAAGATTGTTTATAATGATGAATTATAGGCTATGTTTTTGTTGAGATCTTTGCCAGATAGTTGGGAAACTCTTGTAAACGTGTGCTTTTTGGATGTCATCAAAGAGATATGTTCAATGAAGAGTTTAGAAAGAGATGGGAGTTGATAATGCACAAGTTCCTGTTGTTGAGAACAGGAAAAGAAGGAAGAGTAAAGATCCCAAGGGGCATGGTAACTCACATAAAAGGTCCAAGTCAAGAGAGAGCAAGGAGACAAGGACATGTCATTATTGTAGGAAACCCAGTCATATTAAGAAGTATTGTATCAAATTGAAAAGAGAGAAGAAAAAGCTAGATTCACACGGAGATGGAGTTGATAAAAATACTACATTTGTTTCTAAGATTGATGATGAGGTCACTTTGATTTTTGCAATTTGTAAGTGTCATCATGTTGATGGTTAAGTTAAAGTGGTTGTAGATACAGGAGCTTCTTACCATTGTGTTCCAAGAAGGGTGTATTTTTTAAGCTACAAAGATAGTGATTTTGGTAGTGTGAAAATGGGTAATCAAAGTTCGAAGAGCATTATTGGCATTGGTGATATTCGAGTGAAAACCAGCATTAGGTGCTTGCTAACCTCAAAGATGTGCGTCAGATTCCTAATCTACGTCTCAATTTGTTATTTGGGAATGCTTTTGACCTCAAAGATATGCGTTATATTCCTAATCTACGTCTCAATTTGTTGTTTGGGAATGCTCTTGATGAAGAAGGTTTTCAACATACATTTGGTGATGGTAAGTGGAAGTTATCTAAGAGCTCAATGACTGTAGCTCGAGTTGGGTTGTGTTGCACTTTGTATAAAACACATTTAAAGGTATGTTTTGGTGAGTTGTATGCGGTTGAAGAAAGGTGTTCTTCAAACTTATGGCATTGAAAGCTGGGCCATGAGTGAAAAGGGAATTAAATTTAATCATGGAACCAATACTACTAGTATTAGCCTCCATCTAGCTTAAACTTACCTCCACTTTGATACTAGTTGTTGGGTACAAGGGTTGATTACAACACCAACGACACCCATTCTAAGATCAATTTAAGCAAGACAATCAACAAAACCAAAACAAAACCCTAACTCACTTGAATCACCAAAATTAACCAACAATGAGCATAAATAAAACAAACAATAATGGACCATAACAACACAAGGATTTTATGTGGAAAACCCCTTCAGTGCAAATGATAAATACCACGGGACTACTCAAGGGAGTCCACCCAAGTCACTTTTGTTATTACAAAATAAGAGTACAAGCACCAGTATCAAATCACCAAACTGCAATACCTACAATAAAGCCTCAACAAAAGAAATAAAATATAAGAGATAAAAATGAAGAAAATTTCACCCAAAACAGTGCAACCACTGCTCAGCCCATTTTCCTAGCACACGGACCACCGATTCCGATCACCACCATTCATAATTAAGCCCCATGTGTCCCCTACAACATGCTCAATAATGAGCCAAATCGGACCACATTTACCCTCCCTCGAAGACATTGACAAAGACTGTGCAGGCTAAATTTTGGAATTAACCCACTTTCTTTCTCCTCACTCTTTTTCAGATTTGTGTGTTATTTTTGTCCTTAATTTCTGCCCTCAAAAACCACTTTTGACAGCAAAAGTATGACTAGAAACAACTCAAAGCTGTAGAAATATTGTGGAAAATATTGTGTAATTAGTCTTGACTTTATTCTATTTCCTAGAATATTAGGTTTCTCTAATTAGCCTAGAAAGATTAAGGAAATATTCTGTAGATTATTTGTTTCCCTTATTAGGGTCTTAATTCCTGTATATATTCATGGTGTATCAGTCATTTGAGTAATACATTAAAAACCATTAAACCCTAAACTGTTCTTAATCCCGCTTTATTATTGTCTTCATGGTATCAGAGCCGAAGGTGTTTTCGGGGACCGAGAACACTTTCCGGTTATCGTCATCTACCTAAACAAACAACAAACCAACACAAAAAACAAAAAACCTCAATGGCCGAAAACAACCCAAATCCAAATCAACAACTTGTAACCATGGAACAAATGTTAAAACTGTTCCAAGAATTGCAAAAACCAAACAATCCTACAAAAATCATTCCCACAGACTTAAAGGTAGCAGAAAAATTGACATATCAAAATTACACCTCATAGTGTAAAATGATGCAAATCGCAATTGGGGCTAGGGGGCGTCTCAGCCACATCACTGACGCACCACCTAAGCCCACAAAGGCCGCATACCAGCAATGGAAGCAAAGGGACTCTATTGTCCTATCTTGGATAATTTCCAACATTGACACTGAAATTATCAACCATTTTCTAGACTATACAGTAGCTCGAGATCTATGGAAGGGCATTGAAACATTATTGGATAGTAGTCGTGACGAACTACAAATTTTCGACCTCAGTACCAAAGCAAGTAATCTGAAGCAAAATCAAGATTCCATTGAAACTTTCTATGGAAATTTAATCTCTCTGGAAAGAAATAGATCGGCGTATGCCGAACCCGATGATTCACTCAGAAGATATCGCAATATTCAACACATATATACAAAGGCAGAGACTGTTTCAATTTTTAGCTGGAATTGATCATTCCAATGATAAAGAACGAAGGGACCTCCTAAACCAAGATCCACTCCCGACAGCAGAAATGGGGTATGCTACCATACATCGTGAAGTGGCAAGGCGTGGGATCCATACCCACGTTTCATCACCGGGCATAAAACCCTTAGAAATTGGGAGTGGGCTAGCGGTCAAACACCGGTCAGGGGTCCCATCATTCCGGCGTGACATGGAGGATAAAACTCACCTCAAATATAGTTACTGTGGCGGATCTCGACATACAAAAGAGGAGTGTTTCAAACTCATCGGATTTCCAAAGTGGTGGGAGGAGCACCGCAACCGCAAGATCGCCACCAAGGCTTAAGGAACCGGCGGCAAGGCACAAGTGGCTACAGGGATGACTCCAACCTTTGAAGATCCATCCATGGAGCCAGCCCACTGTGGGGGAAAGGAAGAAGAAACCGGCAGCAAAGGTGAAACAGGGACCAGAAAAACGGAAGAGAGAGAAAGGGGAGGGGGAGTGAAAAACTTTCCTTCTCTTACTTATAAATACCCACAAAACCCTAAAATCCATCTCAATCCTACACCCTATGACTCACCGGTTTTTAAAACCCATTCTTCTCCACATGGACCCACGGCCCAAAACCCACAAAAACACTTATTTAACCCAAAAACCATTATAAATAAACGTCTTGGTTTCATGAGTCAAAGTGTGTCATCTGAGTGGATATTTGATTGTGGGGCTACAAACACAATGACATTTGATCCTCACGATCTCTTGTCTCAAAACACAAAAACCCGTACCCATGTCCAAACAGCTAATGGAGCATGTGTCGATGTTGAATAATCTGAACCTGTTGCTATTTCTTCCTCTATAAAATTAAAAAATTGCCTATTTATTCCTAGTCTCTCACATAAACTGCTCTCTATTAGTCAATTGACTAAGGAGCTTGATTGCACTGTACTTATGTATTTCTCTGGTTGTGTTGTACAGGATGCTCAGACGGGAACGATTATTGGGCGTGGTACTAAACGAGGGGGCTTATACTATATGGATGAGGCGATTCAAAAGGGTCAAACTTTGCTTGCTCGCGGGTCACCTGATCATCAGTTATGGACATGGTATCGACGGCTTGGACATCCTTCACTAGGGTATCTGAAACGTCTTTTTTCGTCATTAAATAACTGTAACTGAGCCCTAGACTGTGAAGCTTGTGTCCTTGCGAAAAGTCACAAACATTCCTATTTTCCTGTCTAACTCGTAGTGATAAACCTTTTGTTTTGATTCATTCTGATGTTTGGGGCCCAGCTCCTAATTGCAATAAACAGGGATTTTCATATTTTGTTTTGTTTATTGATGATTGTACTAGAATGTGCTGGGTGTATTTTTTGAAACACAAATCTGAGGTTTTTGATGCTTTTGTCAAATTCTATAACATGATTATGACTCAATTCAAAATTAAACCTCCAATCCTTTGGTTTGATAATGGGGGGAATATATGACCCAAAACATGGACAAATTATGTACGACTCATGGCCTTATTCCCGAAACTACCTGCTCACATACACCACAACAAAATGGGGTTGCCGAACGCAAAAACCGAACCCTTCTTGAGATGAGTAGAGCGCTTTTGTTTGAGGCTCATGTTCCATCATATTTCTAGCCTGAAGCACTTGCTGCTGCTACCTACCTTACAAACCGTCTTCCCACAAGAGTCCTAAAGTTCAAAACACCTCTCCAAACTCTTCAAGAACACACTACCATCCCATCCATTCATTCCTTACCTCCCTAGGTCTTTGGCTGTATAGTTTATGTCCACTTACCCAAACAAACCCGCATTAAACTTGAACCCCGAGCTGTAAAGTTATCTTTGTGGGGTATGGTGTGAATCAGAAGGGCTATCGATGTTTCGATCCTATTCATAACAAGGTCTATACTACGATGGATTGTGACTTCTTTGAGAGCTCGCTTTGTCCTCAGGGGGAGACTATCTGTGAGGACTTAAGCTGGCTAACACATCATATAGCTATTGATCGTGACCCACAAGAGCAAGCAAACCCACCGATGTTGCCCCAGAAGATATAGTGACCCCTTTAGTTCAGGCTGCGGCTCCTACCCTGTCTGAAGCATCTAATGAACAAGAGGTGCTTCCTGACCAACAAGAGGAGGTAATCTCTGAGTCCGAACCTGTAACTGACGATGCTAATGATATGTTCAGTGCTATTGAGTCAACTAAAAACCATTAAACCCTAAACTGTTCTTAATTCCGCTTTATTATTGTCTTCAAAAGCAAAAGCTTCCAAGAGAAGCTAACCAAAAGCCATAATAAGTATGTCTAGTGACCCGAATATATCATAACCCAAATAATTGGGTTGCACACCCAAGAGTCTTAACTCTTAACAAAAGCAATTTGTAATTAAACACAATTATTCAGAGGAAAATAATATTCATTGCACTAAGCTAAACTTGAACTAAAAATTAAAATATGAAATTAACGTTATTTTAGATAATATAACAAATACTTATATATAGCCTTTAATACTACAAATATAACTCTTATTCATATGCTAAAATGATGGAAGCCTATTGAATTTTCCCCAAAACCCAAAAACTAGAAAATGAAAAGATTGAATCAAACTTCAAACTTAGGTCTAAAAAAAGGTGTAAACCTGCTTAGCAGCAAGAAGTTGACGACATTGATCTTTAAGAGAAGAAAGCTCATCCTGAATTTTCTTAACACGAGCCACCAATTTCATAGGATTAGCCTGAAAACAAGCACAAAGTCACGAATAAAATTCATAATCTGACAAAAAATGAATTAAATGAAATAAAAATCAGAAATGAAAACAATTAAAGAAAGGGCAAAATACATTATCTGGGTAGATCTGTTGGAATTCTTCGTCGAGTTTAAAGTGAAGGAGAGAAAGGTCATGGTGAGCTTTAGTGAAGAGGGAAACTAGATTATCTACAGCTGGTGCTGGGTGATATTGGTACTCTTCTTCATGCTTCTCCCTCATCTTTTTCTCGCTTGTAGATTTCAGTCTTCACTGGAAAAACATAAATTCCCCCGCTAACCTTCAACTCGCATTTTTGCTCAAATTTAAAAATCAAAATGAATAGCGTGCGCCAAACAACAACATAGATTAAAATCAGGAATGAAAAACTCAAATAATAAAGGGTTCCAGATCCGATTTTTCAATATTTACTTCATCTTGTAATCGACTTTGACTTGATTTGACTTTAGAATTGATTTAAAATTATGTTAAAATCAATGTGGACACAAGGTCCGACTTTTAACCTACCCGTAACACGTGATCCGAAATTGATCTGATGATTAGAATACACACCTGTAGTTGTGATGTGGTGCGGCCGCCACTCTTAAACACAAACAAATTCTTATGAGGGACAGTCATTGAGAGGTGCGTTCCTTTGAGCCGGCCCAATATATTATCAAAAAATAAAATTAACCAACGCGCGTTTCATTGTATATGTTAACATATTTGGAGTTGGTGTTATAACATATTGAAATTGATATTTTAACCTATTCGAGTTGATGCTTTGACCTATTAAAGTTGGTATATCAATCTTTTGGAGTTAGTGTTTGAAGTTTTAACCTGTTAAATTGTTAATATATTAAAATTGGTATTTTAGCACATTGAAATTGGTATTTTTTATGTTAAAGTTGGTATTTTAAATTTGTCCTTTAACCTATTTAGAGTGGTGTTTAAGTTATTAAGTTATTAACATATTAAAGTTGGTATTTCAACATGTTAAAGTTGATATTTTAACTTATTTGAAGTAGTATTGTTACCTATTAAGTTGTTAACATATTGAAGTTAGTATTTTAAAAACACCAACTTCAATATGTTACATTCTAATTTCAATATGTTAAAATAATAACTTCAATGGGTAAACAACTTAACCGGTCGAAACAACAACTTAATAGGTTAAAGCATTAACTTCAAATACCAACTTTAATAGGTTAAATTACCAACTCGAATAGGTTAAAATAACAACTTCAATAAGTTAGAACACCAACTTTAAATAGGTTAAAATAGGTATAGCGTACACATTTGTTTTTAAGTTTTTCTTTTTTTAAAAAAAAAATATAAAATGTTAATGGGCTGGGCTTGGAGATTGGTCTCTATAAGAGACGGTCTCTCATGAGACTAGTTGCTAATTTCTTTCATGATTTCAAGTCCATTTAAATTTCGTGCGTGTATAATGATGCACACCATAATTTAATTATTACAATTATAAATATTTATAATCAATAAACAATGTATGGATATAAGCATTGTGATTCAACTTTATGGTTAACTATTTTAACTTGCTAATTTGGACTTGCACACGTTTAAGAAGTTATGTAATTCCTTACATACGACATTAATATTTATATTGTTAAAGCAAGTAACAATATTCTTGATTATGACGTTAACTTTAATCATTTAATCGAACATGCTTTGTCCTGTACTTTGGAGAATAACGATAAAGATGTGTCGAGATGTGTGGGATTAAGGTTTGGGTCGTTTGATGAAGTGTTGCTTGGTCAAAGCAACAATAATTGAGGTCAGAAGCTCTGCTCGACCTACCTGGGAGCCGCTCGATCAGGTCGAGAAAAGGTAAGTGGGTCGAGCAGAATGTCCAGAATGAGACAGAAGGCTACTGAAGTGCTCGCTCGACCAGATCAAAGGTCGCTCGACCAGGTTGAGCAAGGGGTGTTTGGTCGAGCGGATGGTCAGAGGACTCCAACAGGCAGTTTTCTGTTTAATTATGCAATAATATTGATCATTATTCTATAGTTTAATGTTATGCTTTATTGTCATAGTTAATTGTGATGTTTATTGTGCTTTATGGTGGGTTAATGTGTGACTCTAAGATTGACACTCACCTTCATCTATAAAAGGGAGTATCAATCTTAGAGAAAGAACCACCACAAACACATTGTGAGTAGACTATTGCATTGCTAGAAACTTGAGAGTGTTCTTGCTTTGCATTAGTAGTTGTGATCTTAAGAGATTGTTCTTAAGATAAGGGGGTTTATTATAATTGTATTGTTGAATCTTTTATAATAAAACATCATTTGAGGGGGAGGTATCAAAGATACCTCATAAACACTTGTGTCTCTTTTTGCATCTAATTTTCATTGTGTTTTACATTGTTGAACCTCTTTGTGACGTCCGCTTTCAATTGGTATCAGAGCGGGAAGATCATTTGGGCCATTTGGGGTGTGAAAGTGAGGTTAAAAGAACAAAACAAACACAATGAGTGAGGGGAAATTTTGTATTCAATTGTTTGATGGAATAAGCAACTTTGCAATATGGAAAAGCTCCGTGGAGGATTATTTGGTGCAACAAGGCATTGATGATGCTTTGTTGAAAGAGAGGCCAATTCATATTGATGAGGCAAAATGGACACAAATACGGAAGAAGGCGGTAAGCACAATCCGGCTTGCCATTGCACCCGAAATCAAGTACAACTACTTGAAAGAGACAAATCCCGGTGAGTTGTTAGAGAAATTACAAACGGTGTATGCTTCCAAATCTCTAACAAACAAACTTTGCTTGAGGTGGGAATTGTATCAACTCATGAAGGATGAGGATACATCAATGCAAGACCACATAAACACATTTAACAAATTGGTGTGCCAATTGTTGAATGCGGATGAAAAATTGACCGATGAAGAGCAAGCCTTACTACTCTTGGCTTCACTTCCCAAGGACTATAAAAACATAGTCCAAACATTGCTCATAGGTAGGGACTCTATTACTCTTGATCAAGCATTGGCGGCGTTGAGAGAGAATGATAGGTTCATGGTGAGAAGAGAAGGGGAAGAGAAGAAGAATTTTGGGGATGGCTTGTTTGGTGAAGGTTCTAATAGGGGTAGGACCAAGGACAAAGGTTACAAAGGAAGGGGAAAGTCTCAAGGGAGGGGTGACTATAGTGACAAAGAGTGTTACTATTGTAAGAAGAAGGGGCACATACAAATGATGTGCAAAGAATTTAAGGAAGACCTTAGGAAAATGAAAAACTTAAGGAATGGGAAATATGATGATGAGGATAGCGGGAACGCCGCTCTGGGCATTGGAAGTGATGATGACTATGATGGGGGTCTACTAGTTGATGGGGGAGTGGTTCATAGTAAGGAATGGGTAATGGACTCCGGTTGCTCATTCCACATTTGTTGTGAGAAAGAAAAATTTACTAAGCTTAGTTTTGGGGATCATGGCCTTATTACTTTACCAAATGATGAGAAGGTGAAAGTAGAAGGTATTGGGGAAGTTACAATTGAGACTCTCGGAGGTGTCAATAGAAGACTCGGTGATGTGAGGTATGTACCTAAGTTTGAGAGGAACATAATATCATTGGGTAGACTAGAGAGTAAAGGATGCACCTTCAAAGCAAATGGAGGGGTTTTGAAAGTCATTAGGGGGAGCCTTGTACTCATGAAAGGAGTAAGGAATAAGAGGAGCTTGTATGAGTTACAAGTTGGGTGTGGTAGCCTAGGCCACAAAAGTGATGATGGTGTGTTTGGGTCAAAGAGGGTTACTTTTGAGGATGGTAAGAATATTACACTTGAGGGGGAGATTGTTAAAGCAAGTAACAATATTCTTGACTATGACGTTAACTTTAATCATTTAATTGAACATGCTTTGTCCTGTACTTTGGAGAATAACGATAAAGATGTGTCGAGATGTGTGGGATTAAGGTTTGGGTCGTTTGATGAAGTGTTGCTTGGTCAAAGCAACAATAATTGAGGTTAGAAGCTCTGCTCGACCTACCTGGGAGCCGCTCGATCAGGTCGAGCAAAGGTAAGTGGGTCGAGCAGAATGTCCAGAATGAGACAGAAGGCTACTGAAGTGCTCGCTCGACCAGATCAAAGGTCGCTCGACCAGGTCGAGCAAGGAGTGTTTGGTCGAGCGGATGGTCAGAGGACTCCAACAGGCAGTTTTCTGTTTAATTATGCAATAATATTGATCATTATTCTATAGTTTAATGTTATGCTTTACTGTCATAGTTAATTGTGATGTTTATTGTGCTTTATAGTGGGTTAATGTGTGACTCTAAGATTAACACTCACCTTCATCTATAAAAGGGAGTATCAATCTTAGAGAAAGAACCACCACAAACACACATTGTGAGTAGACTATTGCATTGCTAGAAACTTGAGAGTGTTCTTGCTTTGCATTAGTAGTTGTGATCTTAAGAGATTGTTCTTAAGATAAGGGGGTTTATTATAATTGTATTGTTGAATCTTTTATAATAAAACATCATTTGAGGGGGAGGTATCAAAGATACCTCATAAACACTTGTGTCTCTTTTGCATCTAATTTTCATTGTGTTTTACATTGTTGAACCTCGTTTGCACCGTTTCTTTCATATATAATTTGTATGTGTCAGGATTAGAGATCATAATTCAGGATTAAAATAATTGTTAAGAGAATTCAATGAGCCGTACTTAATTATTAAAATCAAGGTTAAAGAGGTGATGCCTGATCCAGGGAATAAAATGTTATCTTAACATAGAGAAATCCAAAAGAGACAAAAGGATGGTGCATTATTTAAAGTTGGGTGAAGTCAAAAATTTCTGTTTGAAATTTACAAACAGTCTGAAAGGGTTGTAAAGACACTGATTGTTTTGGAAATGGTAATGTATTGATAGAATAGAATGGTTGCGATGTATGAACGCGCTCTAATACGTGGCTTTTGTGTGTATGTTTGTGTTTAGGACCTTGATTCATAAGAGATTAACAACCGTACGGTGTGGTGATTTGTATTGGATATACGTGTTGTCAAAGTACATGCTTAGACAATATTTATGTAATTGGTTATGTAAATTAATGTTGCATTCATTCTATGGTATGATGTTGTATATCACTTGCGGATTAGACACCTTAAATAATTTGATTGGAGTTTAATGTATAGCTTTAGGATGAATGTGTTGTTACCCTAAGACGGTTGGTATAAGATAAATTGGGTACCCTTATACGGTTGGAATTATTATTATTTGTTCCTATGGCCAGGGTTCTAATCAAGGTTGTCATGATCGTGATTCTACTTTGGATCGTAGGATCGACCGATCCTACAAATTTTGCATATTTAAGGCGTTGTACTTATCTATGATTATTGTTATGTCATTTTTATAGTATAAAACACCTTAATATATCAAGTACATATAACTTAGAGATTGTATATATCATTTTCATCCTTACTTAACCATTACTGAAATAAATTTAAAGTAAACAAGCAATAAAGTTTTCAACTACGAGACTACAAAAGGCTTAATACATACGACTTTCAATTCAAAGTAACTAATATCATATTTAAATTGAACAATAAAACAAGTAAACGACCAAAAAAATACAATAAAAAACATACAGACAGACGACTTTAATCAAAGGCAAGCATCAAAATATCAAATAATGGGGAATAACGCAGCAACTAATTATTGGACACTAACATAACCCATCAACTAATTAAACATTATGGATTAAAGAAGTAACTAATTAAAATAAATAATCCATTTAAAAAGTGTAGATTAATACCTGAAAATCTCCCTAAAATTTGTCTTTGGCCATCAATTAATGGAGAACAACGAAGCAGCCCAGTAAACTAGAAGTTTCGAAGCAGCCCAACAAGGTGTAGATGATATTAAGAGCTTACTAATGCAAAATACAAATTACAAAAGAGAATTTGTATTTAACCCCTTTGTTGATGACAAAATGAAATTACAAAATAACAAAACTAATATAACTTGAAGATTGCTTTGTAACGACAACCGTTACCCGGAAACTTGATACTAGTTGTAGGCGTGTGATCACTTTCCTTTTGTGATATTTCCCCGACAAAGGTACTTGGGTTGAAACTTGGAAATTCACAATGAGATACAAACAACTCAATATACTCTTAATACTTAGAGTATACCACTTAACAACAATGTGTTTGGAAATTATAAGGATTGGAAGCTTTAATCAAAAGTTAATTACTCTCTTGACAAAGCACATGCAAATGAGAATAAGAGTAGAAGAAAATCAGAAAAGGTGTGTCTTGCACTCATCACCAAGACCCTATTTATACTACAAGAGTATAGCTTAAGATTCATGGCACAATAATCACTATTGATGATCATATTGATGGTCATCAATCAATACCATTAATCTATGGTATTCATTAGCATTATTCACCATAATAATCCGTAATAACATCAGATAATCTGCTGACAACACCAACTGCATATGAGATGTCAGGTCTCGTGTGTGACAGATATATAAGTTTTTCCACAAGTTTCTGATACTGCTCCCTATCTGACATCTCCCCATCTTGCTCGTCTGTAACACATGATTGACTATGATTGGAGTTTCTGCTGGCTTACAGTCAACCATGCCCGTTTCTGCCAAGAGATCAAGAATGTATTTTTTTCTGGTTAATGAAAATCCCTTTCTTTGATCTTAAGACTTCAATGCCCAGAAAATACTTTAAGTTTCCTAGATCCTTCATCTCAAATTCTAGGAATAACTTCCTTTTGAGTTCATTAATTTCTCGTTCATCATTTCCCGTAATGACCATGTCATCCACATATATAATTAGACAAGTAATTTGGTTCCCTCTCCTTTTGAGGAATAAAGTGTGATCGTAATTACTCTGCTTATACTCAAACTTCCTCATTATTGTTTTAAATCTTCCTAACCAGGCTCTAGGAGATTGCTTCAAGCCATACAGGGCCACTCCTTGTTTGCAGCTACATAGAACAGAACCCTAATTGTAACACCCCAAATTTCTAGAAATATAAATAATGTTATTTTATTGAATCCCAATGCATATTATATATAATATTCTACTAATAATAATATAATAGTAATAGATTAAAGATATTGTATATTTATATAATTTATAGTAAAGAGGGAAGGAGTAATCTTATGTTAAAAGGAGCAAAAATAATAATAATAATAATAAATAAATAAAAATAAAAGTAAATAAATAAATAAGATATAAGTAAGAAATAGATGGTAGATTATACTACGTGATATCTCATCTTTCTGCAAAAGCTTCTCCACCGCCATTTCTTCATTACTCTTCTCACGGTCTCACCCTCATCATCTTCCCTATCATTTTCATTAGTATTTTGCTTCTAATTCACCATTTATCATCACCATGTTAGAATACATCTTCAATCAACAAAGGATGGGACATGAAATTAAGGTTTTGGTACAGTTTGGGCTACTAAGGCTTATTCAAGTGGTGATTCTCAAAGTTTTGTTGAGTTCTAAACTCCATTGGTGGTGGATAAGCTCAATTCCTCTTTTAAATTTAGTTTTTATCAAGTTAAAGATTAGGGTTTATGTGATGAAATCAATTTGGGGCTTTTTGTTTTTTTTTTTTTTAAGGTTTTGTGGATGATTTAGTTGTAATGGAGAATTAACTATGTGTTTATTAGTAATCTAGATTATTAATTTTCTAAGTTTTTATCTTGAATTATGAAATGAAGAAGATTTTCGTATGAAAATCTGTCAGTTTCGAAAATTGTATTTTTAACCAGTTTCTGGCCACTTTCAGCAAACACGCTATTTCACAAAAGTTGTTCGTATCGAAATTTTACCCAAGATAGACACAAGAAACGCATGATTTGGATCTGTGTAGGGGAAGTTATGGTCGTTTTAAGGTACACCCCTCTATACCAACTTTAATGAGCTTAATTTAAATTACGTGTACATAGGATTGGTTATATAACTATTGAATCTTGTTTAATCAGCTGGTTATATTCGGGTTGTTACACTAATAGTATCAATTTTTGCAACTAGGGAGAACGTTTCTGAATAATCTATCCCGTACGACTGTGTGTAGTCCTTTGCCACTAGACGAGCTGTGTACCGTTCAATCGTTCCATCAGCATGAGACTTGATTGAGAACACCCACATACAGCCAACTATTTTCTTTCCCTCATGTAATACACATTTCTCCCAAGTGTTATTCTTGTCAAGAGCTGCAATCTCATCTTCCATAGTTTTTTGCCATTTTAGGTTTTAGAGGGCTTCATCAGTGTTCCGGGGAATGGTACTTGAATAGAGAGAAGCTTTGAAGGCAACAACAGATCTCGATAAATTTTCATTTTCACCCTGATTCACTAGATATCGGGATCGATGTGCCTCATATTCAGGATAATATCGTCTGGGTGGAACACCCTTTGTTCTTCTGGGAGGGAGCTCATATCTGAAAGTCTCAACAGTGGGAGGCGCAATATTATCAACATCAATAGGAACATCACATACTAGCCCAGGAGTTACCTCTATTCGATCATGGAATGCCTCAGACAGGTTTGGAGTAGTCTGAGGAGAAGGGAGTATTATAGCTTCAATGACAACATCGGCGGGATTACCTACTTGCTCTTTTGGGTCAGGATCTGTAACAATTGGATGTATTAACCAGCTTAAGTCATCACTTATGGTCTCTCCCTGAGGACGAAGCTGGGAGTAGTAGTATTGCTCCTCAAAGAAGCCACAATCCATCGTAGTGTAAAGTTTGTTTTGAAGAGGATCGAAGCACCTATACCCTTTTTAGTTTACACCATACCCAATGAAAAGACATTTGGCCGCTCTAGGTTCAAGTTTATGGAGAGTATGTTACGAAAGGTGAACATATAAAATGCACCCAAACACACGAGGAGGTAAAGAATGAAGAGATGGGATAGAGATGTGGGTTTGGACAGTATCTAGAGGTGTTTGATAGTTGAGGATTTTTGTGGGAAGGCGATTTGTTAGGTATGTAGCAGTGGCTATGGCTTCAGGCCAGAAGTAGGCAGGTACTTTAGCTTCAAACATGAGGGTTCGAGTGATCTCGAGAAGGGTTTTGTTTTTCCATTCAACAACTCCATTTTGTTGTGGAGTATGGGGACAACTGGTTTGGTGGATTAGGCCATGGGTGGTCATGAATTCCTTCATTTTATGGTTTTTATACTCTCCGCCATTATCAGACCGGAAGATTTGGGGTCGGGTTTTAAATTGGGTTAAGAGCATGTTATAAAAGTTTACAAACACATCAAAAACCTCAAAATTGGATTTCTGAAAATATACCTAACACATGCGAGTACAATCATCTACAAAAGAAACAAAATAGGATAATCCATGATTATTAGATTCAGGAGCAGGTCCCCAAACATCAGAATGTATCAAAACAAATGGTTTACTACTACGAGATTTGCTAAAAAAATAAGAATGTTTGTGACTTTTAGCTAGGACACATGATTCACAATGTAAAAGGTCAGTACAATTATTAAGTGATGGTATAAGACGTTTTAAATACCCTACTGACGGGTGGCCAAGACGTCTATGCCACATCAACAACTATTGATCCAACGACCCTCGAGTAAACAAAGTATGTCCCTTTTGAGTTGCCTCATCCACGTAATACAAACCGCCTCGCTCAATACCACTGTAACACCCCTAATTTTTACACGAATAAAATAATAAATACAATAAGACTTAAATAATATTTCATAGCAGCGGAAAATAAATACAGGGTGTCCGCCACATTTAGAAAGTGTAAGGCGTCAAAAACAACTTTAAAACTTATCTAGTTTGTAATATAGGTTATAACACTAATTTATCTAAATACACTTATAATGTATGATATACGTCACGAAACCCTCATGCATTAAACACATCAAACAAATTATCATTACCTTTGAAAAACAAAAACACAAAATATGAGCCACAACTCAATGAATAGTTACTCTAACGTGTCGAACTATTTATACTTGAAAACGTTTGACTTTAAAATAATAATTTTGTTTAGTTGTTATTTGAAATCCACAAAATCATAAAATACTTTTATATTTACCATAAATAAAAATATACTCATATAGTATAAAACACCTAAATTGTCACACTTTAATAAAAATTCATTCACAATATATATTTATATAATGTCACAAAAGTAATACATCCCCTTTCATGGACTCCTCCCAAAAGATCAATCCACCAGACACCTTAGGGAGGTAATTTACTCTTGGCAATATAAACACATGTCACGTTTAGGTGCACCAAAGGTTGACCTACCCTACAGAGTACGGGGCAAAACAATTATATATATTTACACGATTAAATTATTTATAAATTCGCATACCACACTTTTGAAACTAAACTCACGTTTTTGTTTGTTAAAATTAAAATACGAAAGAGATATCATAGCTTTAATATGTTATCATGGCGCTTGGAACTTGGTTCCATAAAACAATTATATATAAAACCAACTTATGCACCAAAACAATGTTGTAATCCATTCAATTTGCATATGCACCAAAACTGCTAAGATAACTCCCCTTAACATAGTTTTGTTAAAATATAAGAAGATATAATTTTTGAAATCAAAAGTATGAGCAAAAAGGTAGGAAGAAAATCAAAGTATAGTCTCAATTTATATACAATTATAAAAACATTTAAAAGTATTAGTTGAGTATAATATTATGAAAACATAGAAATGCCATGAAACTAGCTTTGACACCAGTGCTACTGGTATGGGGTCAATCAACCCCAAATTGGTGGGCCAAGTCAAAGGTCCCAATCGTCTTAGTCAACACCCAGATTTAACCCACCAAGGGGTGGAATTACTAAACTAACCCTAGAACCATCATATCAAATATTTGTTGCTTGTAAATACCCACACTCACGACCACAAATGATATGCTTCTCTCTCTCTCTCTAATGATCATTTTTAGTCTTCACGATTCACATTATTAACCGACCACTGACTTGAGCGTCGAAGGGGCTTTCCGGGAAGCAGCCCCCAAACAAGTAACTCTGTTCGATTTGCAGGTATTCTGCCCTCGATTCAGTACTCGGACACCTCAACAGCCACTGTCGCATACTAAACACTAACCTTCAGGTCAAGGAGACTTGACTCGATTTCTACGTAGAAACATTTGACGCCGTCTGTGGGGCAGAGAGACAAGCACCTTCCTTTTCACAACCCTTAAAAAACAAGCCATTAACTCCAAAAGAAACACAAGAGCTAACACTAGGCAGTCCGAACACCATTCTGCCAATTCTGTCCACGACCAGGACCCGAATGCTAATGTTCCATCACCGAACTTCGTTACCCGGCAGGACTTAGATGCCTTTACCGCAACTATCACTACTCCCTTCCAAGAATCAATTAAGCAAGTTGTTAGGACTCTGCCAGCAATCCTTCAGCCCCAACAACAAAGCGTTCTCCACTCTACCCGTCGTCAGACAAAACAAATCCACACACTTCAGAGGGAGGCTCCTGACCTCTGGGTAGAAGACATTGCTGAGAGTCAGGAGTCACCTTTACAACAAGAGCAGGCCTGCAATCAAGTGCACCAATAAACCTTGGGGATGTTGAATTCTGCCTCGCACATTAGCCCAATACCCCAAGATCAAACTCGACAGGCTCCTAGCCGGATGCCTGAACAGTCATGAAGCTCAAGATTTGACGCCCGACAGTTCATCAACCGGAGAAAGAAATAGCAAGATGCTAGGAATTATCTTAATTCAAAAAGAAAAGGGAAAAACATGTAGATGAATCTTACCACAGCCCTATTAACCAGGAAAGGTACGAAAGGAATGACTATGCAATGGAATATTATGTCAGGGACGATTCTAATTCGGCCCCTACCATTTTCAAGACACCTCTATCAGCCAGAATACTATCCATTCCTAACTGGAACAAAGTTAAGGTACCCGCCGTAAAACCATTCGACGGTTCAGACGACCTCGCCGAACACATTGCATCTTACTGTGCCCATATGGCAGTAAGTACCACTTGTGAAGCTATGCTATGCAAGTTTATTCCCACTACCTTGTCCGGGTTGGCGCTCAACTAGTACATGTCCCTACCACCTGAGAGTGTAGATAGTTTTGCCGTCCTTGAAGCTTTATTCTTAGATCACTTCGTCGCCTCCAAGAGGCAAAGGAATCGAACTTACACCTGATGTTCGTCATCCAGAAGGAGGGGGAGTCTGTCACCTCCTATATCCAAAGATTCCATGAAGAAGTCCTATCTATTTCGGGGGCCAATAATGCAACTACGGTCCCTGCCCTTATCAATGGTGTGAGAACCCCAAAATCGAAGTGGAAGTTGCTAGAACACGACATCACTAAATATTCGGAGGCCATGGACATCGTTCAAAGGTTCATTCAGGCATCTGACATATGTATGCCCTTAGATTCTAGAAAGAAAAAAGAGAAGGTCGGGAGGTCACAAGAAGTAACGCCTAACCGGCGTAACTCGGACGCCTTTGGGAGGGAAAGATTTCATCCACCCATGGGGCCTCCTAGAGAGGAAGGCCGGAGACAGGCCCAAGCCTACCGGACACTTGACATGAAAGATGTTACCGAAACCCGCTTCAACCGAAGCCAGAAGGATATTTTTTACTCTGTCAGAGATCAACTGCAGATTCCGACTAGGATATCGACGTCACATAACAGAAGGAACATGGATTATTGGTGTGAATACCATAAGGAGCACGGCCACACCCTATCTCAATGTCGTGAATTGAAGAAAGTTTTAGACAAGTTGGCCGATGAAGGCCAGTTGGACAGATTTCTGAAGCATAACGACAACCGACCCAAGGGTCGAAAAGATAACAACCAACGAAGAAACGACAGGCGCTCGGACGCCCGTGAACAGTCCGAGGCCACGTAGTGAGTTATTCACATGATTTCGGGATGATATTCAGAATATTACCCAAGCACTCGGTCCATCAAAGATAGCGTTCATACCTTGAACACCATGATCGCGGAGGCCAAGAAAGCGGTAGACGGACCAAGGATGATCTTTGGGGAAGGAGGTCAAACGATTCAACACCCGCACTCAGACCCCGTTGTTCTCACTCTCGTAGTTGGTCTTATGAATGTGAAAAGAGTTCTAGTTGATACCGGTAGCACCGATGATTTGATCACAATGGATTGCCTGAAACAATTGAAGTATGGTCCAGAACATCTAGAGAAACTCGACAGGCCCCTAGTAGGTTTCGGGTGGAGTCGAGTTTGTCCCTCAGGTACAATAGTTCTCCCAGTTTGGTTTGGAAAAAGGGAAACGATCGAACCTTGCCGGTCCGATTCACCGTTGTTGATATTCAGTTCCCATATAACATCATCATGGGTTTACCCCTTATAAACAAGATCAAGGCCGTCATCTCGACCCACTAACTACTCATCCAGTACGAGAAAGATGACGGTAAGGTTGGAGTTTTGTATGGAGATAAAAAAAAGTGCAATAGAATGCCAAGTGAACACGCTCAAGATGGGAGCCGGGAATTGCACTGGTCAGGAAAGCAAGAAGCGAAAAGTAACAGAGGTAGAATCGGTCTTGCATGTGGCTGATGAAGACACCCGGAAGATAACTCAACTGCAGCCTCTAGAAGGCTATGAAGAAGTCGCCCTTTGGGGTAATGAAAAATTTTGTTTGGGTAAGAATTTAGCCGGACCTCTGAGAGAGAGCATCATCGAGGTCATTCTGCAGTACAGAGAAGTGTTTGCTTATAGCGTTGAAGAGATGTCAGGCATACCTGTCGAGGTTGCCTCACACCATTTGGACATCAAACCCGGCCATAAGCCGGCAAAGCAAAAATTAAGTCATCAAGGCACCGAAAGAGCTATGGCTACAAAAGAAGAGGTAGATCGGCTACTTAAAGCAGGATTCATCCGGGAGTGCAACTATTCAGATTGGCTTGCAAACGTCGTCCTTGTTAAGAAACCCTCGAGAAAGTGGCACATGTGCGTTGACTTCACGGACCTCAACAAGGCTTGCCCCAAAGACGACTATCCCCTGCCTAAGATAGATAGGCTGGTAGACTCAACCGCCGAACACGCATTGTTAATGTAACACCCTGATATTTTCCCGATATATTTAATAATTTACTAGTAATATTATTTCTATATAAATATATTTTATTTTATTTATTATTAGGCTTGAACATGAACTTTCAATCTTTTTTTTACAATTAAAATTATTTCAGGCCCAAACTTTTAACTCATTTCTTTATTTCAAAATTTTAAAAAAAATAATAAAATAGGAGAGAATAGTATGGTATGGTCGGCCCTATGGGAGGTCTCTTGGTATGTTTGTAACTTCCATTTGGGTGAATTGAAGGATCAAGCAATTATTCCTTCTAATTATTCTCCTTAATTTCCTTAATCATCCTCTCATTTTCATTCTTCTCTTCCTAAGGCTTCAAGAAAAAAAAAACCCTCTCAAAAACACCCAAGCCCCACGCCTAACCCTATTCTTCCATCATTTTTGGTGTTCTTCATTTGCAAATTATGAGTGTAAATTCTCAATCTATTTTTTATTATGAAATTTTAATTTAAATTCTATGATTTTTACATGTGTTGTTTTATAATCTATGAGTATTTTCATGATATAAAAATATATGTATGAATCGTGATGTATTTTTTTTATCAAATTTGGTGTATGGTGTTTTAGGGATTTGATGTGTATGTATATGTGAAGAGTAGGATTGTTGTGTGATGGATGATTTTAAAGAGAATATATATATATATATATATATATATATATATATATATATATATATATATATATATATATATATATATATATATATATATATATATATATATAGGGTCAAGTTCCAGTGAGAACCAATCTTATATGAGAACCGTGAGAACCAAACTCCCTAATAAAATTGTGTTACTCTGTTATAGAAAATGTGTTACTTTTGAACAAAAAGATGTTACTTTTGTTTTAAAAAAAAGTTGTTACTTTTTAGCATAAAAAGTGTTACTTTCAGAAAAAAATATTTTTTTCAAAAAAAAAAAGTAACACTTTTTTTGCCTAATAGTATATAAAAACAGTAACACCTTTTTGCCCAGAAGTAACACCTTTTTAGTAAAAAGTAACACTTTTTTGTAAGGCTGATTGGTTCTCACGGTTCTCATATAAGGATGGTTCTCACTGGAACTTTTTCCTATATATATATATATATATATATATATATATATATATATATATTATAAATATCCATAGAAAAATGTGTGTATGTGGTGTAAGAAAATTATTTTATTGTTAATGTGAGGATTTTATAATGTGTTAGATTAGAAAAAAAGTGTTTTTGTAAACAGAATTATTGTTGAGTAATGAAATTTATTTTTATACATGGTCATGAAAATTATAGATTTGGTCATTTGGATTTAATAAGAAATTAAGCATTGGAATTTATATATATTTTTAGTTGAATTTGACTAAACCCGTAGGGTTAGGAAAAGTGCTAAAAAAGGTATTTTGGAGTACTTTTTGGCTTTAAAATAGGTTTAAAATACTTATACTACATTATAAATCATGAAAATTGATACCCGGGGGTTTTGACGCCTTCTGGACGCAACGGTGAAGTCGGAATTTCAGTTTGATAGTGTTAATATGCGTTTCTGGACAGAATGATTATTCTGAATTTTTGTGTCACTACAAAAAATGTTGCCTCTACTCACGCTTTAAAATGCATTTAGGCACGCTTATATGTGAGGCTAAGCGTGGCTAAATGCACCTGTTTGCCACGCTTATAAGCGTGGTTAATATTACCTTTTTCCACAGTTATAAGTAATACAATATTTTTCGATTAATAATCGTGGCTAAACACTTCAGTACTCTATATTTAGTTCTTCTTGTTTTCTACACAAAATAAGTGTGGCTAAACTTGTTATATAATAATATTATTATTATTATTATTATTATTATTATTATTATTATTATTATTATTATTGTTATTATTATTATTATTATTATTATTATTTTTATTTTTTTTATTATTATTATTATTGTTATTATTATCATTATCATTATTATTATTACTATTATTATTATTATTATTATTATTATTATTATTATTATTTAATTTTTGGTGCTGCCAGAGTTACTCAACGAGAACGAACCAATCTTTGCCAAAAGGTTGAGTGCATCTTCACCTGATTCTCCAAAGGTGGAAAAGGCGAAAGGGATGAACTTGTAGCCATTCTCCTCACACTTCGTAGTGTATTTATTCCGCTTTCTTTCTGCAGCATTGGCCAAAGCAGCCCTTGTTACCCAAGAGGTGACTCCTGTGCCAGCAAATGGGGAGCTTCCGGTGACATCTACGCATGCATCTTTCCCGTGAAGCCAATTAAACAAAAGGAGATCTGCAGGCCTAAGGTCTTTCCCTTCCTCTGAATAAAACCCCAACGGTGCCTCCTTACAGACTGAAACCCCAACTTTGCTGCAAATATCAACAAGCATATCCCGAACCAAATTGTGCCGAAACTTCACACTAATCTCACTAGAGCAATGGACAGCATGGTCTCCCAATTTATCCATTTTGGGATGGTTGCAGCTCGGGCATAAACTACCTTCAGCGAATAAAGGGATAGTGAGCCGGTAACATAAAACAAACCGGAATTGACGATGGTTCATTTTCTGCCCCAAGCCCTCAATGGGTATAGTTAACAGAAAATCCTGAGCATGTGGTTCCCGAGTGGAGCTAAGAATGGCTACTTGTCTTGGGGTTAGCCTGAAAGTAGACGCAAGGCTATTCTCAACAACATTAAAATAAGCCTCTGCCAAATGTTTCATCATATGAAGGGCATCGGGTTCATCGTTGAGAGAAAGAGCGTTGGAGCCACAAAGAACCCGAAAGAACCAAGTGCACGTTCAAAAGTCGGACCGGGGGAAGAGTAATCACAGTTAGCCAAGATCTTGGCTTGAAGCGGACTGGTTTGGAGACGAGAAGCGAGGAAAGCATAGTTGATAACGTCGCCTGCCGAATATATACCAAGGCCGCCCATCTTAATGAGGAGGGTAGCTAACCTCCATTGTCAGTCCCCGAACCCCGGCCCAGAGGTTGTAACAATCTTTCCAAAGAGGAGCGCAAAGCAAGGTCAAACTGGATCTGCGCATCTCCAACCCATTCTGAAGGGCAAGTCCTCAGCGCATATAACAACCTCCCAACCCCTGCACAATAACGAAGATGGAGGAGCTCACATTGTGGGTCGTGGAGTTTGCTAACAGCTGTCATAAGCTCAATAGTTTTAGAAACCCTCTTGAAGGAAAAATCACGGCAAAAGCTCTGATCAATACTCACCGGCCCACCAAGAAGTTTCACCCCCGCATAAGAGCGAGAGATGTTAGGTGAGAAAACCCCGAGTTCTCTACTCCTAAGGTCCTCCCTAGGCCAGAAGAGTTCAGTTTTATCCACGTTGAGGAATAAACCACGAGATGGCCTTTCCTCCTGAATAAGGCGTAAAGCCTTCGCGACCATAAGGGTGTCGCTAACAATAGTCCCATCATCAAGGTACCACGCCTGGAGGTTGAGCTTACAAGACTGATGAATTTTTAAGATTAAGGGGTGCAAGATAAGGGAGAAAAGCATAGGGCCAAGGGGGTCACCTTGTTGAACACCTTTGCAGGACCAAAGAACAGAGTCACCATAATACAACCGAGCAGGTTGGGAATAACAGAACTCCACCCAAGGAGCGAGGGAAGGGCATTGGATGCGTGTTTCTGACAACATAACACTCCTATCAACGAGATTGAAAGAATTTTGAAAATCCACCAAGACCATAGAGATACCAACTACATCACCTTTGCATTCAACAAACCGGTTAACAGAATGAAGAATAGCCTCACCACCCCATTGTGTGCCGACCCCAAACTGAAAATCTTCAAAATAGGCATGCAAGTTTTTTCCAACAATAGAGGCGACAACTTTTGATACAAGCCTGGACCACACTGTGCCAACTGCAATAGGACGAATACCACCCCCTGGCTTAACCAACGGGGTGAGGGGTGCGCTGGCTATGAAACCACCAAGCACGCTGGGACACTAACCGCCTAAAAGCAAATTTATTACCATAGTGATAGAGCATAACAAGGGGTCAGCAACAGCAGACGCTGCACCTCCCAACATATCCACAAGATGTTGAGCTCTAAGCCCATCCCTGCCACACGAAGTACCCTTAGGAAAACTATGTATCATTCTAAGCACCTCATCTGTGGTCACTAAGAGAGCTTCCTCATGACAAGGGATAGAGGGTAGAACCGGGGGGGAGGCTCCAAAGGGTGCTTAGATTCTAGAGCTTAGAGGGTGTCGGTGGAAAGCGGCGCCACACCAGAGGAAGACAACACCTTATTATTATTATTATTATTATTATTATTATTATTATTATTATTATTATTATTATTATTATTATTATTATTATTATTATTATTGTTGTTGTTGTTGTTGTTGTTTGCCAAACAAGTTTTCTATTAATTAGAAAATATAAAACAATGTACTATGTTCCACTTGAAATCGTAAAAACTAATGCATCATTAGTAAAAGCTGTTTTGCTTGTATTCGGCAAAAACTTGATGTACTTGACAAAAATACATAAAAGTTAAAGCTTGATGTACAATAATATGCATTGTTTTGATGTACTTGACAAAAACAGTAGCAGAAGCAATAGCACAATGATTCAATCTCAGCCTAAACTTAGCACCTTACAAAACAGACGAGCAGCAGTAGGTGACAAGAACAGACCAACAGCAACAGGGGGATCAGGCAGTAACACCTTCTGATTAGACCAGCAACAACACGTAACATGACGCAAAACAACAACAAAATAACAACGGATCACAACAACCTGCAATAACAACGATAACAGATTACAACAGCATGCAACCACAATTAAAACAGTGCAACAACAGAAAATTGGCAACCTAATGTACACAATAGACAACAACATGCAACAACAACGCAATAGCAACAGCGTAACGGCAATATGCAATGAAATGCAACGAAACGCAACAATATTAGTACACAACAACATCAGTACACCAACAAAACACAACTTCCTTAGTTGAATGCTAAGAAGCCCAGCACATGCACATAAATCACTAAGTGTCAAGTGCATATTAGAAGCATCATATATTGAGAAACGTAGCACGACAAAAACATCGCTTATTAAGAAACAACACTGCACCAAGACCACCCTCAACAACTTTGGGAGAACCATCAAAAATGGAGTGGAAGATCGCTTAGTCAACAAAAGAACACTGACAGAATAAACCGTGCACATTTAAGAATCTTGTTGCTAGCCCACCTTAAAGACGTCACCAATCACACATATAAACATCATGGGGGAAACTAAAGATAGATTTGGAATCTCTACACTTGGATCTTACTATCATGATCCAAGGAATCTCATAGCCATCACAAGGATCCCTAAAAATTAATAATATATTAAGTATAAGATAAAAGAGGTTAGTGTAACATAATAAATCATGTGTATTAGTTGATACGTCAAATATAAGAACCAAAATAATAAATAACCCGTATGTAGGTGATGATTTTGCTATTAAAATATTGGGGGAACTAAACGCCAATCCTTATAATTAATGGGACATAAAGTTGGATGCCTAGTAATATCAGATAGAAAACGATTGAAAATGCATCCAGACTTTTCACCGGTTGGAACAACTTGTTCAATGGCACCATAATCTTACTTATAGCATCCAAATAAAGTAATTTTTTTACCAACAATTTTCCTCTTAGTATTTTGACACTTCCTTCTCCATCTACAATACATGTCTCAGTCATGTGATTCAATGACTAAAGATATGAATGAATTATTAACATGTTAATTAAAGGAGATATATACCTATCACTAACACCTCTTCATCATCGTTAAAACCTTCTAGAATAGTCACACGAGAAGGATTCAAGTGTAATTGAAGCTTACTACCTTCAGCCACGGTATTCATCATCATCATTCAAATCGTCTTCTTCATTATCGTAGCTATAAGCATTTGGAGGTGCTCCCACTTCATTTTGCAAAGAGTTCTTGTACTCTTCATACGTACGTCTAGAATGATGCACGAGATCTTTTGATACCTAGCTCCAACCTCATCTTTTCAAATTGTTCTCTAGGAAGTGGTTTAGTCATTATGTCTGCAACTTGCTCATTAGTACTGACATGTTTGACAATAATATTCTTATGTTCCACATTATCCTTAAGAAAATGATGTCTAATATGTATATGCTTAACTCTAGAATGATGCACGGGATCTTTTGATATGCATATGGCTCTGATACCAATTTGTTGGCCCATTTGAGTTTTGATGATGACTTAACAATTATAAACAAACAAAATGCTTTAGAGATTGGTTTTTGTAGGTCGTATATCCGGTTGTCATAATCGTTGATGGTACCTAAGAAGGTTGTGAAAGAACATTGCATGTCAAAGTCAAAGTCAACATAGAGAGTCAATCTTGAAAGTCAAACAATCGATTTACATATTCCAGTTTCAAGATTGATAAAACTGAATTCAGACCAGAGGGAGACAACGTAGTGTTCCTAACGCAGCAAGTCAGAGAAATGAGTCAACTAAGAGTAGGGAAATAAATTTTATTTTTATTTTTCTTTTTGTTGGCTTGTACGGTTGAAAATAAGACTTGCACAAGGGTTTTTAATTAGCTAAAAATAACCACCTATTTTAAAGGACTAAAATATTTTAAATCTTATTTAATCTCCACTAAAATAGGATTTACTAAAAATAGCTTAAAGTTTCCTAAACCTAGCCGTTAATATTGGAATAACTTCCAAAACGTGTGCCCACTATCCCACATCTTTAGATCATGGGATTAAGGCTAGAATTTAGATCTTATTGGTATAAATAAGTATTTTTGTAACCGGCAAAAATGGTCGAGTGCCCCCATTCAAGATTCAAGAGAGATCAAATCAAGAAAAGGAAAAGTTAAGTTGTTCTTAAGTGCCAATTAAATTCAATCAAGTTTTCCTTGTGCATTTCTTTGTTTTCATCCAATTTTAGAGAAATATTTTGTACGGGTTTTATGAGTGTGTAATTTAGACTTGGGGAAGTCTAAGGGGAACAGTGAGAAGTTTTTGTAAGAGAGAAAAAGAAACGAGAAGGAGAAACGAGAAAGAGAAGAGGAGAATTAGGCCTAGAAGAGAAGAGAAGAAATAGTTTTATGTAATTGAGTTATAATTGCTTAAAACTTAATAAGAGAAATTAAAATCCGAAGTGGTCGTGGCTTTCTTTCTATTAAGGCCTAGAAAGTTTTCACGTTAAATTCTTGTGTTCTTTTCATGTTTCTTTAATTTGCTTTGAGTATTTTATTAGATTGAAATTCCGCAAAAACAGGGCATAAATACTCTTTAAGGCAACACAACAATTCACCCCCCCCCCCCCTCTTGTTGCGTTCATATTCTCTAAGTGTTTCTACAATGACTATTCACCAATGGAAGGCATACACTGAGGGTACAACTCATCATCATCATCGCTTACTAATCCTAACTTATAGTGGTCTCTTGGTTTGACTCGAATGATATGCTCCCATTCTTTATCTTTCTCATCTTCAACATAAAAGACTTGTTGTGCCTGGGATAATAAAATAAATGGATCATCTTTTAAATGGGATCCTTCATGTATTCGGTGCGCAAAATTTACAAGAGTAAAACCTCTTTTATCCTTCTTCAATCCCCTATAGTTTACATTCACCCAATCACAACGAAATAATACCACCTTATTATCAGAAAAATAATCCAACTCAATTATATCATTTATCTTCCCATAATATGCCTTGCCTTCTACATCCACCATCACACCAAAATTTTGAGTTTTCTTTAACTTGTCTCTATTTTAAGTGTGAAAACAAAAACCATTGATGATAAAGGCATTCACCCTCTTAACAATTGCATTAGGACCACGCCCTATAACCCTTAACATACTTGTGTCAAATGTGTGATCATCAATCTTGGACACCTAAAATGTATGTTGATGACATATGGTGAAAAAAAATTATATATTCCCTAACGAATTTTATGTTAACTTTAAAAAGAAATGGTTACCATTTGTTGTAACCATGTAGGAAATTCTTCAATCAACCATTTTTGCTTAACTCTATGACTTACATCTCGATCATAAAAAGCCATGCACTCATTTAAAAATGACCTAAATAGTTCACCTTAGTCAAACTTGAGAAAAAGATTTAAAAAGCTATATGAAGAGACATGTGTCACACACCTATGATATTGATTAATGTTATCAACGTGGAGAAGTACGTATCGATGAGCTTGTTGAAGGCTTAGCTCATTAATTTCAACCATTGATATCTTCCCTTTAGGTCGACCAGCAGTACCAAATAAATAGAGATAATCATCGATCGGAGTGTCATCATTTCTCTTAGGTCGGTTGAAGACAGTTTCCACTCCATCAAAATATCTTGAACAAAATGTTATACATTCTTGAGCAATATACCCTTCTGCCATTGATCCTTCTGGTTGTGCTCGATTACGCACATTGGCTTTCAAAGATGCCAAATACCTATATTAACCATATAAGTCAACCTGAACTTATTACGATTAGATAACATCAAAATATATTAAATATTGAGATAGATGTTAACCTTTCAATTGGATACATGCATCCATCTATATAAGACTGGCCCTCCAAGCTTAGCTTCTTTAGTTAAATGTACAATTAGATGAACCATAATGGTAAAGAAGCTTGGAAGAAATAGCTTCTCCATTTGACACAAAATAATCACCACATTATTTCCATGTTCATGTAGTTTCTCCATTGACAATTCTCTTGCACATAACTCCTTAAAAAAACATGATAAACTAGATATAATATCTAGAATATCGGTATCTTTTGCAGCCCTAAACGCAATAGGAAGTAAATCATGCATTAAAATATGACCATCATGAGATTTCATATTGAACAACTTACGCTCCTTTAAGTTAACACAACGAGAGATATTACTTGCATACCCATCTGGAACCTTGATATGCTTCAACACTCTTAAAAATCGCATCTTCTCTTCAGATGACATTGTGTAAGGAGCATTAGGAAGCTGGAATTTACCATTAGGCAATGTAATGAGATGAAGCTCTGGCCTAATTTTCATAACTTCAAGGTCTTTGCGTGCCTTATAATTGTCTTTTGATTTCCCCTCTAGGTTCAATAATGTTCCTAAAATGTTATCACAAATGTTCTTCTCAATACACATCACATCTAGATTATGTCGAAGATTATTATACTCCTAATATGTTAAATCAAAGAAAACACTTCTCTTTTTCCAAAATTGTTTCTCATCCTTATCATCAACCTCATTAGATGTGACACACTTTCCATATGTAAATGTTGATTTATTTAGCGCAACAAGAATATCACTACCACTAGTCGGTACTGGAGCACAACCTAGCTCAACGGTACCATTAAATCCAACATCATCGAAATGAAAAGGATGGTCATAAGGAAGCCATCTTCTATGCCCCATATAGCAAAACTTATGCCCATTTTCCAACCACAGTGAATGTGTTTTCTCAGCACATAAAGAACATGCATGACGACCCTTTGTACTCCAACCAAACAAGTTTGCATAAGCAGGAAAGTTATTAATGGTGGAATGAAGAGTTACCCTTAACTTAAAGGTTGTCTTGTTGTATGCATCATATGCATCAACCCCTTCCCACAATTCTAGTAGCTTTTTAATCAGTGGTTGCAAGTACACATCAATATCATTACCAGGAGCTTTTTCCCTAGGAATCATCATTGATACTATGATCGATGATTGTTTCATACAAAGCCAAGGGGGTAAGTTAAAAGGAATCAATAACACTGGCCAAGTACTATGTGTGCTGCTCATGACACGAAAGGATTAAATCCATCACTTGCAAGCCCTAACCTAACATTTCGAGGTTCACATGCAAAATCAGGTTATCGCTCATCAAAATCTTTCCAAGCTTTACCATCTGCCGGATGCCTAAGAATTCCATCCTTAATCTATCCTTATGGTGCCAAATCATGTCCTCAGCTATTCTAGATGACTTGTACATTCTACGTAGCCTTGGTATGAGAGAGAAATAACGTAAGACTTTATTTGGTAATTTTCTATCCTTATCCTTCCATCGTGAGGTTTGACAATTGTCACACTCATTTTGATTTTCTCTTCCATGCTAATATAAAATACAATCATTAGGACAACAATGGATTTTTTCATATTGAAATCCCAAATCCATATTCAACTGCTTACAATTGTTCCATGATGAAGGAAACGGTATGATATTAGGGAATACGGTTACTAACAATGTCAGTAACATATCAAATGACTTGTTAGACCAACCATACATGGATTTCAAATGGAAAAGGAGTAAAATGAAAGATAATTTCGAACAACTTGACCCCGGATATAGTACTTCATCAGCTAGTTTTTTTACCCTTCTATATCCAACATCCTTATAAGAATCATCATCAATATCATTGTCTTCCCCTTCTATAGGATCTCCCATATCAAAATCATTACTCACATCGTCATACTCGACATTTTCCTGTCCTTCACTCTCAAAAATATAATTCGATAATTCTGTAGTATTAACATGATTGGCAAACTTATGATGCACATTGATCGTGCTAGTTTTAGATGATTTAAGATCAGAAGATGTTGGCATGTGAATTGTTTCTCCGTGATAAACCCAATATTTATTACTACGCATAAATCTATTAAACATTAGATGATGTGTAACGATATCTCTACTAAACCAAGCATTCTTCCCAACTTGGCATTTAATACATGGACAAATTATCACATTAGGATCTAAATTGTTCGCAAAAGAAAAATCAAGAAATGACTTTATTCCCTCTATATATTGAGAAGAGGCCCTATTCATAGTAATCCAACTTTTGTCCATTGTCTTTGATTAGTCGTAACCTAGAAGTTCATAAAATTATTATCATGTCGTCAAATAATATAAGTGAAATGCTTCTTTTAAAACTTAAAATAATATAGTTGCTAAGAACCAACACAATATATACAACGACAAATTGTCTTATACTTTTAATAACTTTCAGCACAATATCATTCTATGAAAAACTAAAATCATTCATTAACCAAATACAATTCAAAATCACACACAATTAATCAAATTTCCAAAATGTGATAATGGTGTTAATTAGAATAGGCAGTTAAATGTTGGTTGTCCAGTATTCATACCGAGTACTACATGGTCAGCAGGCATTATAAATGCGATAATTTGATAATGGTGTTAATAAGAACAAAATTCAGATTTGAGCTCGAAACATACAAGAATATAAAATTAACTCAAACTTAGATGAGTAAACCGATTTACATTAAGACCCTTCATACAAGAATAACCCAATTGGTCCAATTTCAATTGACCCTTTTCACAAGAGCTACTCAGAGAGACCGTTTCTCGCTAAGATGACCCTTTCATACAAGAATAAAATTGTCAAAACCAGAATGTCGTATGAATGCTATTACTACATTATTAGCATCCATCTACATCATGTAAGCTAACAAGCCTTAAATATTTGAAGACAGGTTCCAAAAGCTTCAATCCATAAGTTTCTTAGAAGTCAGAATCATTCCATGAAACTAACAAATCTATTCCGCTAAACAAACAAATCTTTGGACCAATTGAAATCTACTACATTATTAGCATCCATCTACATCATTGCCGCTAAACTAATTGAAACTGATAAGCTATTACTACATTATTAGTATCCATCTACATCATGTAATTTGATAATTTCATTCTCTGTTTTGATTCAGTAAGCATTCAAACGGCATAATACAAATATAATAAAATTATCAAAACACAGAATGAAGTAATAGCATCAAGATAGAGATTAGGAAACACTACCCAAATTCAAAATTGTATAATACAAATATAAGCTTATGCAAAAACAAGTAAAAAAAACTTAATACATCTATAAACTTGATTCAATTCGAAATTAGAGAACCAAATTCTGAAAATTTAGACAAAAAGAAAATGGAAAACTTACTTGAAAGAGATGAAAGACAATGACAATCTTGGAACACTGATGAACACCACGATGAAGAGCAAGGAGAAGTTTAGGGTTTTCAAATTTTAGGGCAAATTTTCTGAAATTGGATTATATTTTTAGATTTCAGTCGAAATAGGGTAGTATCAGTGAAGGAGAAGGCGAAGGGCCAAGTACTGTAGCGCAGGTCTGATTTGATTTCGAATGAATTTTACCTTTTTAAATTTGATAGTGTTTAGTCACACTTAATAAGCGTGCCTGATATTAAAAGCTGATAGTCACACTTATAAGCATTCCTATGGTTCCCACGCTAAATAAGCGTGCCTAACTAAAATAAGACAATTACACTTAATTAAGTGAGGCTAATTAAGTGTAGGTATAGACAACTTTTTTAGTAGTGCGTGTTCGCTATGTTGTAGTGTAATGTATGGATGATCATGAGTATGTGGTAGGGTGGTTTGATGCTAGATGTATGTATGTGTTTTGATTGTGGCTTGTGAAAGTGTGAATGTGTGCTTATTCCCGTATACGATTAAGCAATGTAGGAAGTCGATTCGTGACAGAAAATTGATAAGTGCTGGGGGAAAAGGCAACAGTGGGCTCCCAAGGAAGGGGATGTAGGGTCTCCAGATAGTGTATAGGGAGGGGACTCCATACAAGACTCATTTACGTCATTCTCGGTCACATAATTATATTTGGTCAAAAAATCCATTTGAGCATCAAAATCGTGAAAGTTAAAACGAGAAAAAGTGTAATCGGCCATTATTTTTATACAAGGCCGAGGAAAAGAACGTACCTGAAGTTGGAAAAGCTTGAAAGGACTCGAAAGGAAAAGCTTGAAAAATGAAGAGAATTCTTGAGAATCTTGGAAAAGCTCTGAGGAATAGAAAATTTGAGGTGAGGCAAATGAATTCATAAGTCCTATATTTATAGGAAATAAGGTGAAACAAAACTATTGGCACAAACTTTAATGCAAGATGAGTTTTCGAGGAAACACTCCATCAATTGATGCGACGTATGGATTCTTCGGCCCCGTTCCATGGATGGACTCCAAAGGGGTTCGAGCTATGTTTCATTTTTGAGGCTCATTAGCTTAAGTGTCCTTTGGGCTCATTAAGCCCCCATCAAGGAGACGGACAACTCAGGAGGAGGGTGGCTCTACCTATTTGGCACATGCCTAACCCGGCAGGTACGTACAGTATTCGACCCCTTCATGGATGGACTTTTCAAGGGCCCGAGCTATGTTTCATTTTTGGGGGTTCATCAGCCTAAGTGTCCTTGGCGCTCGCTAGTCCCCATTAAGGAGCCGGACACCTCAGGAGGAGGGTGGCTCTACCTATTCAGCCTCTTCCATGGATTGACCCCATATGGGTCCGAACTCTTTACTCTATACTTTGATGAAGGAGGGGTGCTCTTATTCGCCCAGTCATGTGTTCGAACACCCTCAGGAGTAGGGGTGCTCCTATTAGGCCAGACATGTATTCGGACACCCACAGGAGGAGGGGTGCTCCTATTCGGCCAGTCATGTATTCGGACTCCCTCAGGAGGAGGGGTGCTCCTATTCGGCCAATCTTGTATTCAGACACCCTCAGGAGGAGGGGTGCTCCTATTCGGCCAGTCATGTATTCGGACACCCTCAGGAGGAGGGGTGCTCCTATTCGGCCAGTCATGTATTCGAAAACCCTCAAGAGGAGGGGTGCTCCTATTCGGTCAGTCATGTATATGGACACCCTCAGGAGGAGGGGTGCTCCTATTCGATCAGTCATGTATTCGACATATCACCTATCCGACCACCTAGATTCTGAGTTAGAGGTCACTATTCGGCCCCCGTTATTCGGACACCTAAATGAAGAAGGAGGGCCCTATTCGGCCATCAGGGATTTAGACACCCTATGAGGGGTTGCCTCTGTTCGGCCACCCTATGTATTCGGACACCCAAGGGTCCAACTAGGAGGGCTTATTCGGCCAGTATTCGGACAACCTGGGGAGAAGGGATGCCTCTATTCGGCCTTTCACTTCTTCGGCCCCCAATTCCAGTACACGGACTCTAATCCACAAGGGAAGACTTCTCAATCACATAAACATGTCATTGAGAGAGCTTCATTTCTTCTTGATCTTCGATGTTTCCGCACAAAGTCCGCCCATGCTCATGCTAAGACGCCCTCTGTGCGTGGGGCTAATGGTATAGGGTCAATCAACCCCAAATTGGTGGGCCAAGTCAAAGGGCCCAATCGTCTTAGTCAACACCCAGATTTAACCCTCAAGGGGTGAAATTACTAAAATAA
Organism: Amaranthus cruentus; assembly: GCA_019425755.1. Classification (NCBI taxonomy): domain Eukaryota; kingdom Viridiplantae; phylum Streptophyta; class Magnoliopsida; order Caryophyllales; family Amaranthaceae; genus Amaranthus; species Amaranthus cruentus. Next base: position 3,339,122 of record CM033465.1, on the reverse strand, counting down.
CCCTAGAACCATCATATCAAACATTTGTTGCCTATAAATACCCACACTCGCAACCATAAATGGTATGCTTCTCTCTCTCCAATTACCATTTTTAGTCTTCACGATTCACATTATTAACCGACCACTGACTTGAGCGTCGGAGGAGCTTTCTGGGAAGCAGCCCCCGGACAAGTAACTCTGTTCATTTTGCAGGTATTATTAGGGTTGTTCAAAAATACCCGACCCGCCTGACCCGACCCGGCGACCTGGCAACCCGCCTCATAAACGGCGGGTCAAAAACCAAAAAAAATTGGAAAGTCCAAGTCGGGTACCCGACCCGTCTTAACCGGGTCGGGTCATGGGCCGATTTCAAAATGATCCGGGTACCTGTTGATGACCCGCCTAATATATATACTTATTTTTTAGGGTTTTTCTTTTCACTTTTCATTTTCATTTTCAATATTAGCTCACAAATCTCAAATTTATCTTCCTTATTTCTTCTTATTTGAATCATATTTTAAGGTATGATAAAAAGTATAATCAAATTTTGTAATCTAATTTTTCCCGGAGGCTAGCAATTGCACTGTGCTGTGCTTCTTTTGCATACACCATCAAAATTTTGATATATTGAGTTATTTATGCCCAAATATTTTAATAAAAACTATAATAAAATTTTTAATATAATAAAATAAATAAAAACCGGGTACCCAGTGTCCCGACCCGTATTATCCGGGTACCCAAAAAACCGGGTACCCGCATTAAATGGGCCGGGACACGAGCCGTTTAAAAAGGTACCCGACTAACCGGGTACCCGGCTTTCCGGGTACCCGAAATACCGGGTACCCGCTAATGAACACCCCCAGGTATTATGCCCTCGATTCAGTACTCAAACACCTCAACAGCCACTGTCGCATACTAAACACTTACCTTCCGGTCAGGGAGACTTGACTCGATTTCTACGCAGAAACAGTTACGTAAATGTAAATTTCGAAATCTCTAACCAAGATGATAAATATGGAGTTTTAATTTACAAGGGTTAGACATAACTACTCACATTGTATAAGAACGAGATCGGACGGAAAATAGAATGTAGTAAACTTCTGGATCAACTTTGACTCGACGTTGAGACAAGGCCGGCCTACTTGGGGGGCGAAGTGGGCCTGTGCCCAGGGCCCACTCCCAAAATATAGAAAACCCTTAAAATAAAGGGCCCTATATTTAGTATATAAAATTATAAATAAATTATAATAAAATTAATAAGAAAAATATACATAAACTTAACTCACTGACTGAGAGACTCTGTCTCTGTCTGATCATCCAACTTCGAAGACAACTGTTCACTTGGCTCTCCTCCGTCACCGGCGCCAACCAGCCGCCTATCATCAGGGCCTCTCTCCTCCGACGGCCGACCATCTGGGCAGTTCACTGGCCTTCGACAATTTGTCCTCAACCTTACGTCCTTCCGTCTATTTCCAATTCAAGGTATATGTTTGATTGTTTGATTGAATGATTGTGTATTTTGTGTAATTGTGTTTGAGTGTTTGAAACCTTTAAATTAAAGATTAGGATTTAGCCATTTAGGAAATAGGAATTTAGGCGGTGGGAGTGGGAAAAAGTGAGAGGGTTTTCTTTTAATTTTTTTTTATTTTCTTTAATGTCACAAACTCATAATTTCAGTAAGAGTAATACTTTTAAGAGGAATCACTAATATAATTTTTTAATAAATTCAGATTTGTTAAGAATTAAGATGATGTCAAGAAAATATTTATCTGGAAGTAAAAAGCAGAAAAAAAGACAACGAACAGAGGAATTTTTGGAGAGACAAAAAGGGGCTATGGATAAGTTTGTATTACATAATTCAAGTTTACATGAAGAACCGGAAAATTTGTCTGATGATGTTCACGATGTGAATATTAAAAATAACAATGTAGAGAATGCACAAAATACTGATAATTTTGAAGATAATGAATACCCAATGGAGGCTCAAATTGATTTTTATGATCCAAGTAATTGGCCTGATAATCTTGATCATGAAACAAGAGACTTATTAGTTGAAAAAGGACCTATAAGAGAACTTGATCTTGTGTTCCCCCTTGATGACAATTCACGACATTTTAGTTATAGCCATTATTAGAGAAAGTTGAACAACGGTGAGATTAGTGATAGAAAGTGGCTAGTTTACTCAAAATGTGCAAATAAAGTGTATTGTTTTCCTTGCAAATTATTTAGTTCCAATGTTGTCAAGCAATTTCTAGCAAGTGTAGGGTTCAATGATTGGAAACATCTTAGCGAGAGGCTTAAGGGTGATGAAAATAGTCCCGAACATATGACTAATATGAGTTCTTGGAAGGAATTATGTGTTAGGTTGGAGAAAAAAGAAACAATTGATAGTGAATTGCAACAAGAAATTATAAGAGAGAAAGAACGATGGAGAGAAGTTTTGAAAAGAATAATTGGTGGTGTGGAATTTTTAGCTAAATATAATTTGCCATTTCGTGGTACTAATGACTCTTATAATTAGATGTGTGAATATGTCAAATCCCAAAATAACCGTGGAAGAGTACTTTTTAGAGTTTTTAAAAGTTGATGATACATCTGGTTTGGGACTTTTTAATGAATTGTTGAAGGTATTAAAGTCACTTGATCTTAATGTGCTTGATGTGAGGGGTCAAGGTTATGATAATGGTTCGAACATGAAAGGCAAACACCAAGGGGTTCAAAAGAGGCTTCTCGAGCTAAACCCAAAAGCTTTATATATGTCTTGTGCGTGTCATATTTTAAATCTTACCTTATGTGATATGGCTCAATCTTGTGTGAAAGCTACTTCCTTTTTTGGGATTGTGCAAAGTATATACACATGAATTGAGAGCATGTTGTGATAATTTTAGTGCACTCTATTCTCAAAACAATGTCCAAGATGTTGATAAAGATGATCTATTTTCAGAGTTAAGAGTATTACAGAAGACTTTGCCTGATGGGTTAATATCAGCCATTAATATTTTGGAGTTTGTCAAAGAAGCTGATTGTTTTCCCAATGTTTCAATTGCTTGTCGAATCTTACTAAATGTTCCCGTTACCGTTGCATCAGCTGAGAGGAGTTTTTCAAAGTTGAAGATATTAAAAAATTACTTAAGATCGTCAATTTCACAAGAACGTTTGAATGGTCTTGCTATGCTGTGCATTGAGAAAAATATGATTGAGTCTGTTGATTTAGACACTGTTATTAGTGATTTTGCATCGAAAAATGCTCGTAGGAGTATTTTTGTCTGATTTTATATTATATATTCTATATTAATTCATATAACTTTTCCTTTCATATGTTCGAAATTTTTTTGTATATATAGTTAGGGCCCCACAAATTATATTTCGCCCCGGGCCCCCAAAAACTCAAGGCCGGCCCTGCGTTGAGACCAACCACCACTACCGTATATCTACTGATTATTACTACTAATTTTTTTCTAAGAGGGGGTTAGAATGGTATGTGATGATTATGAGCTTGTCATGAAATGGGTATTTATTGGGGAATATGGGAAGATGAAACAAAGATTAGAAGACGTTCATGGTAGATAAAATATGAAGGAGCAATAGCTTAATTGCTAGATATGGAAGGTCATTAAGCTAGTAAATATAAGGAATTTGAAGGAACATGGTAGGTTACTTGAAATAGTTGTAATCCCAAATGATAAGAAGAAACAAAACTGTCACAAAACGGTAGTGCTTTGTTAATCCTTCCTATACTTGAAAATAAAACCAATGACTTTTAAACTTCAAATTAAAACATTAATTAATAAATATTAATATTATAATATATCTTAACTATATATGGTATGATAATGCATCTCAATAGAAAGAAGAATTATGATAGTCTTTTTTTTTGAAATAAAGAATTATGATAGTCTTATATTACTATAAGCTAGAGATTAAGGTGATAAATATTAATATTAGGATTATTAATCAACATTCAAATTACAACATATAAAAAAATACATATTGTCACTTATTAGTTAACTAGTTAAAAATATATTTGATATTCAACGTGTACTGCCATTTTTTACTAATCATATTAATATTATTATTATTATTATTATTATTATTATTATTATTGAACTAATCAGTAATCACTCACGTTAGCTAGGCATTATAATATGATGTATTATACTAATATTATTTACATCGTCATAGTTATGTGATTTGGTCTACGATAATCAATTGATCACATGATATAAAGTATTATCATCTAGCATACACATATAGTAAAAGACAATAAAATAACGGGGTATTACAACCACGTCCAATGATCTTCCCGGTCTGAGCATCCTGCACAATACACCCATCAGAAGTCATGAGAACCGTACAATTAAGTTTTTTAGTCAACTGACTAATAGACAACAATTTATGAGATAAGTTGGGTACTAAAAGACAATTTTTTAAATGAATAGAGGAGGAAATATCAGCAGTCTCGACTTGAATATCACCAACACATTCCCCATTAGCTTTTTGAATATGGGTTCGATTTGTAAAAGTAAAAGAAATAATATCAACAGTATCATAAGTCATGCCTCGGTTGCCCCGCAATTGAAAATCCAAGGAGACATGTTTTTTTTTGTTACAAAGGAGGCCCACATTAGAAATTGATTTTGTGCTAAAAAGGCTTATTTGTATGTTGGGCTTATGTGATTCCTGGAATTGGAAGTCACGTGGGTTTGTGGGTTTAGGATTGATGGGTAGTTTAGATTTGTGTTGATTTTCATGCGCCTCCGTATATAAAGCTTTCCCTCCTATTATTTTTCACAAAAACTTGCACGAGACGGTCTTAAAATGAGATGGCTATTGGGCCGGCCCAATATAGGGCGCGTGTGTTGCACGCGCCCGGCTTTCCCTCCAAGTTTCCTTTTTTTTTTCTTTTTTTTTGTAAATTCATTTAACTTCCTCTTTTGCTCCATTTTTTCAGATCTTTTCAATCAAACTGTCATTTCTTCTTCCCTGCTCCATTTTCAGTTTCTTTTCACAATCATTACAAAACTTTCCATTTTTCTTCTTCCTTGCTCCATTTTCGTCCGTGCATCCTTCTTCATTTGCATCAGTTGTTTCATCCATTGTTTCTACTGGTAACGTCTTCTTCTTTAATCTTTGTATTTGATAATGCATGTGTATTTTTTTGTGGTCGTTTTATTTTCTACGTTTTTGATGTTGTTCTTCATTATTTTCATTTTTTGTGCTTTTTTCGATTTTTTTCTTGTTCTGTTTTTCATTTTTGCATTTGATTTCCATAATTGTTAGGGTTAGTATGAAATATATATGTTATAGATCTGAAACTTAGGTCATTTATTTTTACAATTGATATAGCTAACATCATAACATAAACGAGATAAGTTCATAATTGATGCATTTTTAGTAATAATTGATAGTGATAAGCATTGAAATGTATGCTGTTTATGTAGTTCACTTTGTTGTTTGTATAAATAGTTATCATCATTAAAATAAACGAGTTAAGTGAATAATTGATACATATTTGTTAATAATTGACAGTGATAAGTATTATTTTTATGTTGTTATGTAGTTCATTTTTGTTCTTTTATATTTTGATGTTAACAAGATAAGCGAATAATTGATGCATGTTTAGCAATAATTGAGAGTGATAAGTATGTAATTTAATATTTGTTTTTGTATTGTTTATAATTGATATTGTTTTGTGGACTTTTTTTATCTTCAGGGTTGAAAAGGAAATAAAAACCAATTGTAAGATTTGCTCTTTTTTGGAGTTGAATGGTAATAAAGTTTCTTTAACAAAAGCTCAAATTGAGTCCGTTAGAGAATATTGATACGTTCAACAAAGAAAAAGAAGCCAAGAGGCTACTGATCATGGCTGAAAGGCAGTTGAGAGCGGAGTATGCACAAAAGAAGAAGGAGGAAGAAGAATGGAAGCGTTTGCATGAGTTAAAAAAGAAGCTCGATGAGGACGAGGGAACAAAGAGAACTAGCAGGAACAAGTTGGTTCCGGTGAAGAAGATTACAAAGAAGAAACAGTGAATTGTTGTATTTGGTTAAGCTAGTGTATTTTTTTGATGCAACTTTGATGGAATTATTATTGGTTATAGAAATATTTTTAATTTCTTGTCTTTAACACTACTTATGAAGTGTGTAGTACATATTATATCTGCAATGATAGGTTAGAAATCATAAAGGTTTGATTTCTAAGTAAAAATTGATATATTAAACTATCATGTTTAACTACTCAATTTGCCTCTTAAAATACTTAGTTGATATGTTATAATACTCCACATTTTCATATTGTATCTCAGTTTTGCCCTTAAAATACTCAATTAATATGTAAACTGTCCATATTGTATTGTTTGTTATTTGTGTTAGCTGTAAAGTTGTAATGCTGCTGCAATATTGTATCTCAGTTCTCCTCTTAAAATACTCATTTGATATATTAGACTGTTCATATTGTATTGTTGTAACTTGTGTTAATTGTAATGCTGTTGCAATATTGTATCTCAGTTTTCTTCTTAAAATACTCAATTAATATGTTAACCTGTCCATATTGTATTGTTGTTATAGCAATAACATGCTAACAAAGGATTTATTGTATTTAATAGATCGAAAAAAAATGATGTACAAGTTGTATATGTTTCACAAAGAATGGTATGTAATCAAATTATATGTTTGTTTGTTGTTTTTGTTGCAGAGTCCTTTTGAGTTGATCTATTAGATCCTTTCTTCTGCGATGTTTCAAAATGTCCCTTCAATCTTTTCTTTCTCCCCTTTGTGACCGTTCTTTCTGGATCTCTTACTTGTGTTAGCTGTAATGCTGTTGATGCTTCTGAAGTTTCTGCCGCAACTTCAATTTCATTACTAGCCTTATCAATTAGTTTATTTACTTCATCAATTGTTGCATTGTATAGTGCTTCTACTACTTTTCTTGCTTATTCATTGCTTTGTGACTTTAAGACAAGATTTTAAAACTTACGTCCCATACTTTGTCTTCATGTAACTGTAAGGTTTAAAAGGATAACTGAAACTCATTTCAGTTAAATTGATCATACCTGTATGAAGTATATTAATGTAAAGTATATTAATGTAATTCAATATACATATTCTAGACATCAATGCACAACTGAGCAAATTAAAAGCATAATTGAACAAATTAAAAGCATAATTTAAACCTAATTTAAACTTTAATGTATAAAATATGCATTTGTAGAACAGAATAACAACATGAACTATCCTTAAAATCTTGCGCAATGGAGAATTGAACATATTAATCATGAAACTAAACATTTTAACGTAAAAATTGATTATACTTGTATGGTAATTCAATATACATATTCTAGACATCAATGCACAACTGAGCAAATTAAAAGCATAATTGAACAAATTAAAAGCATAATTTAAACATAATTTAAACTTCAATGTATAAAATATGCGTTTGTAGAACAGAATAACAACAAGAATTATGCTTAAAATCTTGCGCAATGGAGAATTGAACATTTTAGCAATGAAACTAAACATTTCAATGGCATAATTGATCATACCTGTATTATGTATATTAACATATTCATTATCTTCTTCGTCTTCACCATACATAACCATCATTTGATCTTCATCAAGCGTCAAATCTGAAATTAAAAGATTATCAATTACATATGTAAATCGTTCATCATTAATCTCATTAAAACATACGTTTTTCGTTAAATTAACTTCAATTTCTTCATGATGTGTTCTTGATGCTTGTAACGTCATTTACATGTCAAATTCGTTCATTAGATCTTCCATTGCAGATATTCTTGAGTTTTTTCTTGAGTAGAATGAATGAATTACAGAGATTTTGAGGGTGATTGAGAGAAAATTGCGTTTGATTTGTTTCCTTTTTTCACGCGTGAAGCAGTTTCTTTTTTGAAGCCGTTTTCCTAATTGGTGTGAGTTTAAATTTGGAAGTTTATATGCATGCAGTTTTTGTGAATTTATTTTCTTTATTTTTAATTAGGATTGAAGGTGGGCTGGGCCTCGTCTCAGAATGAGACGGTCTCGGCCAAGACTGGCTGATTATTTTTTGGTCTTTCTCTCTTCTCTGGTTTGAAGGCTTTGAAAAATTTGTACATAATTTCTTTCCCCTTTTTTTGTCTTTCTCTCTCCTCCATTTTGGGTATCTCAAGTTGTACTTGCATCTTGCCCGGAGTTGTACTGGCCATTTCCTCCTTTTTATCCAAAAATTCTTCACCTAGGTAAGTGTTAGATGCAGGACAAGCCTTGCCGCCGATCTGGGTTTTCGAGACGTTGGTGGCAGCCCGCTTATGCTGTTGATGACCACAATCTCACCGAAATGACCGGAGTAAGAAAAAGGAAAACAAAGGTTTTTTGTGCCATTGTTTATGGCTAGGTCTAGTTTTTGGTTTTATTTTTGATTTGCACAGTTGTGTGAATTTCTCAACTTCGGTGATAAGAGGGATCGTCGAAAAGAGAAATCGGGTTTGCGAGACACCTTTGTCGGTGTTTAACTTATGAAGTTGCAATATGAGATAAAAAAAATTTTGGTAAAGGATAAAGACTGATGAGGGTGACGAGTTTACAGGTCGCCGGAAATTACCATCGGCTCTGATACCATGATAAATAACATGAAACGGAAGTAAAAATAGATTAGAGTTTAAAGTATTTTTTTATTATGATAAAACCTCAAAATTACACCCTATATGTACAAGATTAGAGACTAACTAATATGAAAGTAATAATAATTCTGCTGATATGCAATTACTATATGAGATATGCAAATATACAATAGTATTCCAGAATATTCCTATTTCCTACGGGTTATATGCAATTCCCAACTATCAATTTCTAATCCCTATTTCACCTTTTACCCTGAAATTTCAATTCCCACTTACTAAACACCCCTTTAGGTCAACTATAGAATGAAATCAAAAGAACTCTAAATATAAATTATTATTCAATCATTACTTTACAATTTCTCTGAAGTTTTTTGAATGAAAGAATCAATTTCTCTGAATTTAAAAAGACTTCCAAACTCAAACTCTATGATTATAAACCGAAATTATGAAACATTGTTTTAGATTGAAATTGCCAAAATTCTACCTGCAAACAATACAGCCAGGTTAAGGTAGGCTAGCACGGTCAGGAATAGAATCCCAACTCCAGAATTGGGATTTATCATTCTGACTTTCGGTTCAAGGAAAACTAAGTACCAAAAACAAGTTAGGTGCCCTTGCATCGTCTGATACGAAGTGCTTGACAAGAATACAAGAGTTCAAGAGTTCACGAGCCAAGACATAAACAAGTGATGTATACATTAGCCAATCCGGAAATACATAATACACCCAAACACGTAAGAAGCATAGTTTATAAAAACAAAAATAAACCCCTTCCATTACCCAACCTCTTATGTAATTCTATACATTTGCAACACCGTAACCCTTATACATTATAATTACCCTTCAAGCACTTCTCCGTTTTCTCCTCTCATCAATACCTACTTAAAATCAAACTACATAAATTAACGAAAACTGCTAACAAAGCCAATGTTCAAAGGAAAATTACCCTATATAGAGGCCTCATACATATGTAAAGGTCAACGACTACTTACCTAGACGACCCAAAATTATAGAACCTCCTATGTACGCTCTTAGACACACGCCCCACTGATACATTAGATATGCAGGGCATTGGATATGTAGGTCATGGCAAGTAACATCTTGCTCTCAACATATCACCCTGAAATGACTATAGAATAGATGGCTCACCACAAACTATCGGAGCCACTAGTTGCTGATTAGCAGGCATGGAAGAAAGCACTGCTACATCCTCGCCACTTGAGCCATCAATTGAAGTTGGACTGCTTTTTAGTGTTTGCTCCAATAAATGAACTAATGAAATAAAGATTTCCATCCTTGTGACATCCCTATTTGCCTACAAGCAAAAACATAACCAAAATGAAGTCATTTGCTGTTTGGAATATGATGCTTGGATTTACTGTGAAATGAAGTGATGCCCAAAAAGACTTGAGAATTACTTCCACTGCAAAGCGTGCCCATATCTTGTCATTCCGAGCTTCCATTACACCCTTTAAGATGGTCAAACCCAGTCCTCTAACTATATCAGCTATCTCCAAGAAAAAGCCCCGTTCTTCACAGAGCATCTAAGAAAATATAATATCATCAACAATGTTTGATCACATCAAAAGCATTTAGCACAGTGAATCTCTATGAGAAGTGAGGCGTACCTCTATAAGCAACTGACGAGGTGGAGTTAAGTCTTCTACCACTATCGGACAAACTAGAGATTGGGATCCAAGCTCAAAGGCCCAGGTTGCACTGCCTTGAAACTCATCCTTTAAGAGCAATCCACCATCCTTGTTAGCAAACTGCAATGTCAAGAAGCCAGATTCGAACACATTACATCTGCAATATTTTATATTTACAACAAAATCCACAAAGCAACACGAATAGAAAACATATCTCTAAAGCTATATAGTAAAGCATATGCTTAGTAACACTCCCCTGTTACGAATAGAAAAGAGAAACATGTTCTGTACCTTTGATTCCCCTGTTTGTTTCAGTTTGTCTGCGTGCTTAGTAACACTCTGCAGGAAAAGCATATGCTTTATTGTACGTTCCAGCAAAGCATCTATACTACACTGCACAACACGAACATAAAATAAGTAGTATTAGTTTCCTGCTATAGGTATATAATTACTCTAATTACAGGAAAGACACCTGACATGAATAAATTTACCTTGGCACCATTTGGCACAATCTCGCGAAGTTCCTTCACGCGATCTTGGATCATCTGCCGATCTTTAGGCCTTGGCCTCGGATTCTCTCCAGGTTTAAGTCTTTTTCTGTTTGATTTTCCTCCATCAGATTTTTTTGAGTTTGCAGTAGAAACACTAGTACTAGGTCCTTGTTCAATCCAAGAATTAATTTGCGATCCATATGCACTGCTTCCATCGTCATTCTTGCCACATGCAGACCTGATTGAAGTGCCTATACGTTCAGCCAATCTCACCACAGGTTTAGAAAGCCCAAATAGCGGGCTCTGCATCCCATCAGACGTATTAAAGAGACCAGACGACTGAGAGTTTATGTGAGGAGTAACAGGAACAGAGTCAATACTTATCTTTGACGCAGTAGTTTTGCAAGAAGTATCATCAGATATTTGCCTTGTACCGGAGCAAGCACCAGATATGACAGCATCAAGAAGGTGATCAGAACCACAAGAGAAAACACCACTTTTTGCAATTCCTTCATAGTCTGAGCAGGCCTCAGATCCCAAAATTTTCTGGTTTCCAGATTTTTGCAAATCTGTGATCTGGTATTTTGAACTTGCACACAAGCTACTAGGAAGCTTACCAGTGTTGCCATTTAGCAGTTTATTTTTAAGATATGTCCCCAGTACATCAAATAAGTCATCTCCTGATGACGACTGAAGAAAGGAATCCTCGGGCACAAAATTCTTGGATGGCGGCACCTGACTTACTAAATTAATATTATCCTGCTCTTTCCCATGAATATAATTTATAGGAACCCCAGTATCAGCGGTGTACATTCCATGGTTGAGGACTCTTGTTGATGTGCTAGTGCTAGTTGATTTTTCTGTCTTTGACAAGCCAACTATATCTTTAATAGAAGAATCAGTGTCCTCAATTACTATATTGGCACAATCTGATTTTTTAGTAAAATGGCCATGTTCACCTTTTATACCAACATCCAGTTCACTTTTCGCAGACAAGAGGGTGTTATGGATTGAGGCAGCGTGAAGAGCTTCATTAGTACAGAAACCAGATGTTAAAGTGCTGTATTTTCCCTCTACCAAACCCTCATTTGATAGAATCAGTTGCTTTAATAATGAGGGATGCCAAGTAGTAGAAGATCGAGAACAAGTGATCCCTGACCCCAGATTATTTATATTATTTGAATTCGGTTGCTTTGTCACCGAATCAGATGCCAAAGGAAACACAACACCATGAATGGGTTTGTTCGCGATGAGGCCATTTGTATGGACATTAGAATTTACATCCGGACAGATCATTGTTGCATCCTCTATTTGTTTGGCCTCGCACAAATCTCGAGTAAGGTTAGGTATCATAACTGTTGAAGCACTAACTTGCAGGTTATCTTGAAACTGAGACAAAAGACAATTGGAAGATTGACTGACAAGCCTGTGGCTCATAGATGAATTTCTCTGTCGGTTGAAACTACCTACAGCTATATCGCCGCAGTTTATTGATGTTGGGTTCGCGTGTTGGTTGATGGGACTAACTCTGGCATCAGCAACTTGTAGCCTCAACATGGAAGCAGCATCTGTGGCAAAATAGTTTTCAGAGCCAAACGCTCCAGGAATACATCCCAATTGAAGAATAAAACTCCTGACATCATGCACAAATCCAGCATTGTCCATCATCTGAAGCAACAGTAAAATCAGAGGAAAAGATTTAAAATTAACTGCGGAAGGAATAAAAATATTATAGCCATGAACCAAGGGATAGCTAATATATATACATACATGAGAAGACATATACGATGTTTATCTCAATCTCAAAACCAATGATTACCAAGTGAAATGAGAGGCAATCTCACTCACCAAAGATCACAACTTTAGAGTTTAGATGGGTGTTTATAGTGTTTGTATGTGTAGGATCCAAATATGCAAGTATATGATAAATAACAATAATGAACAAGCAAATAAAGGACACATGATTTATGGTGGTTCACCAATCTTGGACTACATCCACCAAATCTAGCATAGGATAATACTAATGTGTTTAAAGGAGATAAAACTTGAAAAAATTACAATGGAGATTTAGTATAGGAAGAGAGGAGCTAATGAGGAAGTAATCTAAGCAATTAGGTCAATACAAATGAAATTTAGGCACACATTTAACCTAGGATTTGTAGGAGTATATATAAAAGAAATGAAGACCTCAAATAGGGCAACAATGCAAAGCTGAATCGAGGCAACAAAGGACAGTATTACCCGTAGCAGGCCCAGCTCGTCCGAGCAAGTAGCATGCTCATTCGAGCAGGTGCAGCTGTTTAATCTATTTGCTTCTTCAATGCGTCCTATGGTCCCCAACTCCCCATTTGGCCCCCTAACACTCCTACACTTGCCCTATGTCTGAATCCTAGCACTCCAAGGCAAAGCCTTGCTCGCCAAGCCTTCACCCATCCAATGAGTACAATGTACAAATGTAATAGGTTGATTCTCCCTCGACCAATCACCAATCCCGTAGGTGTATAACTGTATATGGTCCTCTTCTAACCTACACTAACATACTCGATTAATTCTCTTAATAATGTCCTAATTACTTGGTGAACCAAGTCACCCATAATCAGAACCCCAAGAGCACCAGGCATATTTTACTATTTATGGAGCAATTTTGAGTGACACTAAAATTCTAGCATTTCGGTGACTCCATCAAGCAAGGTAAACATGAAAATTACTACTTAAGAAAGAGAGACAAAGACAAATTTATTTAGGGCAGTGGGAGACAGCTCAGCATGATGTATCAGTTCAGACGACAGAGTGCAATACACTTATTGAATTTCTATATTATGATCTGAACAGGGAATCTAGGTTTACATGATAGGAACAAACATTGTTTTATGAGAACTTGTGTTAAAATGGGTATAGAATCTTTTTACATGAACAGGTCCTAGCAAAAGGACTTTTCATAAGGTAAATCTCCTTTTCAACAACGTTGATGGTGGAATAAGATAGGCACTCTGTAATAAACCAAATTCAAGAGGAGGTTCCAGTTCATATCAAAGTATTTGTATTTGATTCATGGGCTTTCACGTAGCATTGTTAAACTGAACCTCATATAGCTAGATTTGGAGTTGTAACGTCTACATTTTTCCTTGTTTGATTATAAATTGAGTACTTAACATCGATCAAGTTTTGGCCCTCTAAGTCAAACCTTTAAGCAAGAGATAATGCCAAAATCCACAATACCTTACTTCTTCATTGTTAAAGTCCATAGATTTTCTTTTTTTCCCTTGATGTTTCCTTGCTTTAGCCTATTGTAGGAACACCACCAATTTCTTGGTACAATCTATCAAGAGTGCGCTAGGGCTTCCTTATTCAGCTCTCATTTAGGAATTACGTACTTTTCACTGTGATTTGTGACCATACACTATGCTCTTCATCCACCTTTTCTTCACTTATTTCTAAGGATTAACCCTCATTCTTTGCTCATGATCTTTCTTATGTTAAACCCAGATGGCGAAACAGTTATCAGGGTCAGATCATTTAAGAATTTTATGCAGCACAACAAAGATCTAGTTAACATTGAACAGCTATTAGACTATATTTTCTGAAAGACAGATGGTCGCATTGGCGGAGGAGTAAATTATGATTGCATATGATTAATAACTAAGTTGCCTCCTTTCGGTCCATGTTACTGATCCACTATATGGTGAAAGAAATTCTCTGTACTCGCAACGTATAAACTAAAGCCAGTTCTACTTAACCTTAAAAGCCTTTGGTGGAAATGTTGCTCTTACAAAACCTGTAGTTAACTAAGATGAAGGCTTTGATTCAAAATCAAAACATGTGAAACAAAATTACTCAACTAAAACATCTACAAAGTTCCTGACCCATATAAGATAACACTAACAACCGAATATGTTTAGTTTACTTCATGTGACAAGATGTATATAGGTGTGTAGACTCACAGTTAAGGCTGAACCAAGCTGAACCACTCCATGCGGGATCACAGGGATGACAACAATTGTCTGCACAATGTAAACAATTTGTATTACAACAGCATGAATGAAAAGGTAATACCAGGACAAAACAAAAGACAAGCATAGAAACCAAACACTGTCAAAGATGGAGCCTACATTCATGCCAGCAGAAAATTGAAGCCGAACCTCATTAAGAACCTAAAAGAACAGAGGATTTGAGTCAGATAACGCTTAAAACTCAATCTTTCCGCTTATTCACACTGTTGCATCAAAGAATTGTTTCACTATGAAGTATGAACACAACACAATGATTTAACTTTCCGTAAGCACATCATTTAAGGCAAGTAGACTTTGCTTTCTTTAGGAGTAATGGTCGACAACCCAACATTCGTTAGATGTATAAATGGAAAACCAATATCAAGATTCAAGTGAACAAAAAAATAAAGGAAAAATTACCGTGAATAATAAACCTTTCATTAATTTTCCTACAATAATATCAACTTTTGATTAACCATAAATAACACCAATTTAGGGGATTTTTTTCCTACAATAATACCAATTTTAGTTTATTAGCTAATTTAACAATTTTAGTTTATTAGCTAACATGTTAAGGATATTCTTAGGGAATGCCTCTAAGTTGGTGTTATTCATGGTTAATCAAAAGTTTGTATTATTGTAGGAAAATAAGCGAAAGGCTATATTAAAGAATAAAGGGCTGAATCAAATACCTCAGCTGGATGAGCATTTTCATTATAAATTCCTGAGACAATCCATTGATGATTCCCTGTAAATGCAGACCGACCAACTAACCTAGAAAAATTCAATGATAAAAAAGGCTTTTAAAATATATACATATATATATATATATATATATATATATATATATATATATATCAAGAAACAACACAACTTTCAAGAACAAGTGAAATAAAAAACATTTTCTTCCTTTAATTTGTCCCAACTTCATTTTGTCATACAGTGCATAAATAAAGCCAAGAAAAGTTAAAAACAATGGGGTATACCCTTCTCCAACCACATTAACATGGTTAGACGTCATCATCCTGTCCATAAGCATACGCACTTTCTCACTCACTTGCAACCCATCATTTCCCAAACTAGAAATCTGGGACACATTGGAAGATAATCCATAATAACATTCTTCCCAGATTAACAGCCTGCCAAATAATAATTTAAATTAGCCAATAAAAATAAACCATTTTAATTATGGATCCAGAACAGTGAAACATAATTCACTATGGGTTCGTTCAAAATGACTAAAACTTGAACAAAATCAATCATAATTCACTTTTTTCAAATCATAAAATTAATAAGACGATTAGCAAAAACATGTGACACTGATTCCCACAATCTAAAAAACACATCCTCAAAACAAGTAAATTCTTGCTAACACAGGATATAGCTAAAACAGAAACATCTATAGTAAAGTTTATCTACTTTCCACTCTTTCCGTTTTTTTCAAATGAACCAATGTTTCCTCAAATTGACCAGTATATTTTGTCTAAGGTGTAGACAGACATTCGCAAAACACATCAAAGGATAGGAAAAAAACACATGAAGAGCTGAAATCTAGTTGGGCTAACAAGAAGCAGACATTTTTAAGCTTAAAACTCCAAGATTCTCAAAGACATACAGAAAGAACCAAGAATTAAAACAGTCCAAAAACGAAAGAATCAAAAACTATCTGAATAAACAAAGAATCCATATAGTATATCAACCGAAAACCAGGAGAAAAGGACATTGACTGGCATTCAAATACAAATGAAACAAATAAAGCACCAATTATTTCAGCACTTCAGAACATTGACTGTTTCACTCTAAATTACCAAACACCAACATCCATACTTCCAAAACTTGCTATCTCTACTCTTCTTTCACTTATTAAAAAGTTAAACCTAAAATAGTCTAGATGCTTATTAATAAAGTGAGTGTTATGTACCTAAATTATAAAACTGCATGACCAAAGATTGGATCTCGTCTATATAGATTATAGACTAGACTACACAAAAGATATACAATTGAACTGAAAAATAGTAGTACATAATTTTGGCGCCACAAAAAAAAAACATCTTAAATTGACAATTAATAGTAAGAACTTACTTAGGATTTTGACATCCGATTTTCCAGAAAACGGCATAAGACCACTGACTAGCGCCACAAAGAGCCTTGAGAGCTTCTTTCAACAAGTAGCCCATCGTTTTCAACTTTCCAACAACCAAAAAACGATGCGTCTTACGGTAACACCGAACTAATTCTTTTCCAGCTTAATTTCCAGAAATTCAATAAAACTGTACTCTAAAAATAATCATCAATGCCAAAGTGTATACGTTTAACATTACCATCGTTATCTCCTCTTTAATCTCAAAAACAGATCGATAAATTATTATTAAAAAAAAAAAAAAACCTAACTACCGCGGCACGAACCTCTTCCCGCCTGTTTTGTCCTTAATCCTCCACACCTTTTCCTCAATGGATCCAAATTTTCAACAATCATACTCTCAATTTCCATCATACGATGTAAGTGAAGGACAAAATAAGCAAAGAAAGTTAAAGGTTTCAACTTGGAAAACGAAAAATCTACACTATTCCACAAGCTTTAAGCTCACAATCAACCACAATAGCGTCCATTTGTAAAATAAGCGGTTTTCTGACGTGAAAGACGCTTAGGAATGCTGTGTGAATTCTGTGTGAAAGTGAAGAATGAGTGAAGTGAAAGAAAGTTGAATTAATGGAGGAAGATAAAGAAAGGGACAATAAAGTGGTCAAAATACATTTTTGCCCTTCCGTGATTTTTGTCGTCAAGGGGGAAGGCGGGGTAATGCTGTCGAAGGAGATGACGTTATGAATTATGATAGGATATATATACCATTCACAATTGGTTTCAATTACAGTAAATCCTTGTTTGAAAGTTACTGTATTAAATCAAAATTCTTAATCAAATTGGAATATAATCTAATTACAAATTTTGTTTGATTTCTTTTATTTTTGTCTGGACTTGCTTTGGAAATTTGATTTTGTTCGTGTATGTCCCAAACAAATTTCACTATTTATAAATAGAAGTTATGAAAAATAAGTGAACGAATTTGGTTAATAGTACTAATTTGTGGTAATAGAAATGATTTATAATGTAAATTTTTATGATATGTATTATTTAATTTTCATGATAATAAAGTTTAATCATAAAAGAGTTTTTATGTTCACCATTTTTCGTTACCACAAAATACGACTTGTTTAAATAGTAAATGGTAATATATTGGAATAAATTTTGTAAAGAAAATGAGATTGTTGAGAAAGAATAAGCACAATCACTAAGTTTGTCAAGAACTATTCCTACCAAAATTACACTAACTTTTCATTATAGTTTCCACCATTTAGTACCAATTACCAAACAGGCCGATAAGTTATGAGACTGTCTCACCATGAAACGAAATCATACATAATTAGCCTATTGTCTCACTATGAGATCGTCTCATTTGAGAATTTGTACTGTACATTTTATATTATGGGTAATGAGGAGAAATTGTGGATGAGATTAAGATGTACTATTTTGTCTCTCTAAGATATCAGTAAACAGAAATTGATTTATTTTTAAGAAAATTGTAAATATTAGTCATACATAAAGGGAAAGAATTAATTGTGTATATGAAATTTATAAAGAGATAAATTTATATATGAATGAAATAAAAAGAAAAAGTGGTTGACATTATACAAAAATAATTTTGATAACAAAATGAGATGGACCGAAAGATTGAATTGAGTGTGTAAATGAAAATTAAAAAAACATTGTGGCGCCAAAAATAGAATCGAATTGCAATTCTATAGGGTTGTGTTTGGCAACAAACAATATTCATTTTAAATTATAAATTTCAAAAATAAAATCATAAATAAAGAATTAAGGATGACAAGGTTGGGGTAGTCATTCTCAAAATTTCAAATTTAAATACTTTAAAAATAATGGTGAAATTTGTTCAAATCCAATTTTAAATTTTATGTTTTTTATTTGTTAAATACTAACTTTAAGCTAATTTTAGATTTCCAAACATATCATAGAACAATTTTTTAAAAATGAGGATAATTTTTGGTATAGAGGAGGAAGTAGTAATGAAAATATATTTGATTCGCATACTTTCAATATATGTTTCTCTGTTAATGAGACTAAAGAGAATAACAAATTTAATTAAATTATATATATATATATATATATATATATATATATATATATATATATATATATATATATATATATATATATATATATATATATATACAATATTTTTGATCCAATAGGATGGTCTGCTCGATCGAGCCCAATAGCTCGACAACATCAGATACTATTTTGATGTGTTGCTCGACAGAAACACAAATCGCTCGACCCAGCCTAGATCCGCTCGGCCGGTTGAGCGAGGCCCAGCTGCGTGCACTATTTCTTGCGCGATAAGTTTATACCCTATTATGCTTAGTATTTCAATTGGTATTAGAGTTTAAGGCTTTTTGTTGGTGTTTGGGAGTGTTCAAGAGCGCAAAACTTGTGGAAACATGTCTTTAATGAAGCTAAATATTCAGAAGCTCGATAAGGAGTGTAAATTTTGGCTTGTGGCAAATCAAAATGAACGCAGTCTTGATACAAAATGGGGTGCACAAGGCTCTTGAAGGTAACGATAAGAAACTCATTGGAGTGAGTGAAGCAAAATGGGAAGAGATGAATGCTAAGCCTTTATCGGCTATTCAACTATGTCTCTCAAATGAGGTTTTGAGAGAATTTGTGAAGGAGACTACCTCTAAGGGGATATGGGAGAAGTTGGAGTCTCTTTACATGGCAAAGAGTGTGACCAATCGCCTACTCTTGAAGAGTAGACTCTACGACCTTCGATTGGAGGAAGGTAAACCCGTTAAACCTCACCTTAATGAATTTTATTCCATTGTTATGGACTTACAAAACATTGATGTAAAACTTGATGATGAGGATTTGGCTATTTACTTGTTGTATTCATTACCACCCTCTTACAAGTACTATAGGGAGACCTTGCTCTATGGTAGAGACAATTTGAGTAGTGATGATGTTAAAAATGCCTTGACTCAAACGGACTTGATAGAAACACAATTGTCAAGTAACTCAAATAATGGCTTATATGTGAGGGGTAGAGCTAATGATATGGGTTCTACTTATGGTAGTGGTAGCAAGGGCAAAAGTAGGTCAAAGTTTAGAGGTTTTAACAAGAACAAGACTTGTAACTAGTGCAAGCTCAAGGGTCACATCAAAAAAGATTGTTGGAAGTGGGAAAAAGAAGCATTCCAATGATGAGGAGAGGTCTAAGGAGGGTTCTCGTAGTGCCAAGGCTAGCTATGCGAATGATAGCAATGATGGTGGCGTTTTGGTGGCCACACATGAGTATAAGGGTGAGAATGAGTGGATTCTTGATTTTGAGTGTTCTTTCCATATGACACCCAACAAAGACTTGTTCACTACCTATGAGAAGGTAGGTGGAGAAAATGTTACTATGGGCAACAATGCTACTTGCAAGGTTGTCGATGTTGGGACTATTTAGATGAAATGTTTGATGGTATGGTGAGAAGTTTGTCCGATGTTAGTCATGTCCCGGGGTTGAAGAAGAATTTGATTTCGCTGGGTACTTTAGACAATAATGGTAGTAGGATTTGTTGTCAAGGTGAAATAATGAAAGTCACAAGAGGGTCACTAGTTGTGATGAAGGGGAAGATGAACGAGAGTCTATATGCTCTAGAGGGTTCTACCATCTCCAGCTCTGTGAATGTCTCCACAAGTATCATGTCCGATGAAGAGACCAAACTATGGCACTTGTGTGGGGTCATATGGGTGAGAGAGGTATGCATGAGTTGAGCAAGCAAGACTTTTTTGGAGGAAAGAAGCTTGGGAACCTTGGCTTTTGTGAACATTGTGTGTTTGGAAAACATAAGAGAGTGAGTTTCAAGCCGGTAATCCACAACACCAAGGGGATCCTAGATTACATACATTTTGACCTTTGGGGGCGTTCTAGGAAGACTTCTCTTGGTGGGTGCAACTACTTGCTTACTCTTATCAATGACTTTTCAAGGAAAGTTTGGTGCTATTTCATGAAGCACAAAGATGATCTATTTGATCTCTTTGTTAATTGGAAAACCATGATTGAGAAGAAAACCGAGAAGAGCATTAAGACATTGAGAACGGACAATGGTCTTGAGTTTGTTGATAAGAAGTTTCTTCAATATTCCACCAAGGAGGGTATAATGAGGCATAGAACATGTGTTAGAAGGCCTCAACAAAATGGTATAGCCGAAAGGATGAACAAGACGTTGTTGGAAAGGGCTAGGAGTATGATCGCACAAGCTAAGTTAAAAAAGAGGTTTTGGGCCAAAGTCGTCTCTACGACATGCTACTTGGTGAACCGTTCTCCACACACCGCATTGAACTTCAACTCCCCACATGAGGTATGATATAATTCGTCGATTGATTATTACTCCTTAGAGTATTTGGTTATTCGGCCTATATTCATGTGAGTGAGGGAAAACATGAACCTAGAGCTAGGAAATGTATTTTCATAGGCTATGGTTTAGGTGCAAATGGTTATAGGGTGTGGTGTGAGAAGTTTAGAAAGATCATTACTTCTAGGGATGTAGTTTTGGATGAGAATGCATTGATTACTCCTATTGCAGAGAACACCCTTATTAACACTGTAGGTATATCCGATGACACCCAAGAGGAGGTGGTGCCTCCCAATGTTGATGAAACCGATGATGATTCTCGACATGAAAAAGAAACCACTTTGGCCACTCAAAGAGAAAAGAGGAGAATTATACCTCAAAAAAGGTATATAAAGGAGTGTGACTATGTGGCTTATGCCCTCATTATTGCTAGTGCGGTGGAGAGTGTGAATGATCCTAATTCTTACAAAGAGGATATGGCCTCAAGTGACTTAAGTAAGTGGCTAGTAGCTATGAAGCAAGAAATGAAGTCTCTTGCAAAGAACAAGACTTGGGTTATCATTGAAGCACCTAGAAACAAGAAGGTTGTGGGGTATAAATGGGCTTTCAAGAAGAAAGAGGGATCGAAAAGCACAAGTGCTCTGGTATACAAAGCAAGAGTAGTGGCAAAGGGGTTCACTCAAGTTGAGGGAATAGATTTTCATGAGGTTTTCTCACCGGTTTGAAGCATTCTTCAATTAGGATTTAGGACTTTGTTATCTATTGTGGCTATGGAGGACCTTAAGTTACATCAATTGGATGTGAAGACCACTTTCTTACATGGAGAGCTGGAGGAAGAGATATATATGAAGAAACCAGAGGGTTTTGAAGTTATAGGTAAAGAAAGTCATGTGTGCCGTATGGAGAAGTCATTGTATGGGCTAAAACAATCGCCTAGACAATGGTATAAGAAGTTTGACTCGTTCATGCATGCTTTCACATGACTTTACAAGGAGCTCTTATGATAGTTGTGTCTATCTTAAGAAGCTTAATGGTGGGTCTACTATATATTTGATCCTTTATGTTGATGACATGCTTGTAGCATGTAGAAATTTGTTTGAGGTGGAGAACTTGAAGGTGTTACTTTCAAGTGAGTTCGACATGAAAGATCTTGGTGAAGCCAAGAAGATACTTGGAATGGAGATATTGAGGGATAAGGCAAAGGGCATCTTGTACCTTAGTCAAAGGAGGTACATTGAGAAAGTATTAAGAAGACTCTTCATGGGTGATGCAAAGAGTGTGTCTACACCTCTAGCTTCTCATTTCGAGCTATCGAAGAAGCTATGTGTTTAAACAAAGGAAATAGAAGAACAAATGGAGGACATTCCTTACACTTGCGCAGTTGGTAGTGTTATATATGTATGCCATGGTGTTCTCTAGGCCCGATATTGCTCAAGGCTCAAGCGGTTAGCATGGTGAGCCAATATATATCAAATTCGGGTAAGGTTCATTGGGAAGCATTAAAGGTACTTGAAGGGAACTAAAAATGATTGTCTCATGTTTGGGAGAAATTCAAGCGGGTTGATTGGGTACTGTGATTCCGACTATGCAGGTGACTTAGATGCTAGAATATCTACCTCGAAAAATATTTTTACATTGGGTGGAACGAGGATGAGTTAGCAATCGTCGCTCTAAGACGTAGTCGCCATGTCCACCACTGAAGCGGAATATATAGCTATCGTCGAATCATTTAAAGAGGCAAAGTGGCTTAAAGGGTTGGTTGGTGAGATGTGCCCAGAGATGTGCTTGGTGCGTATTCATTGTGATAGTGATAGTGACATTCACTTGGCAAGAAATCAAAACATTTTTCATCGAAGAATTAAGCACATCGACGTTAAATATAATTTCATCCGAGATGAAGTTAAGCACAAGAGAGTGCACTTAGCGCAGATAAGCATAGATGATAATCCGGTCGACATGATAACAAAGTCGTTGCCAACCAACAAGTTCACTCTATGTGTAGACTTGATTGGTTTAGAAGCTTGTTTGATGTGAAGCCCTTAAGGGCCATTTATGTGGTGTGTTACTTGATTGATTATTAGTGGTGTGTTGGATGGAGTGTCTTGGAGGAGGTGTGTGAACTTGGTGAACTCAAGTTAAGGTGGATATTGTTGGAGTTTGGTGTGACTTTGAGTGCACCAATTGTGTATGATGAGTTTGATAGAGTGTGAAAGTGTATAGGTGTGTGTATGATGATGTTGGAGAAGTGCGACGTGTCTCTCGACCAATAGGATAGTCTGCTCGATCGAGCCCAATAGCTTAACCACAACAGAACTATTCTGATGTCTTGCTCGACAGAAAACAAGTCGCTCGACCCAGCCTAGATACGCTTGACAGGTCGAGCGAGGCCCAGTTGCGTGCTCTATTTCTTGTGCGATAAGTTTATACCCTATTGTGCTTAGTATTTCTTGCGTGATATATATATATATATATATATATATATATATATATATATATATATATATATATATATATATATATATATATATGTATGTATGTATGTATGTATGTATGTATGTATGTATGTATGTATGTATGTATGTGATGATATATATTATATATATATATTATATATATATATATATATATATATATATATATATATATATATATATATATATATATATGAAAAGAGTTTTAAAAGTTAAATGGTATACATATTTTGGTGGCAATTTTTATCATGTGAAAACCAATTAAAGTGGTGAAAACTGAAAACAGGTGTACATAAAAGATTAAATGGTATACATATTTTGGTGGCAATTTTGTAAATAATTAGACATTTGCTACAAGATGTACATACATTCTTAAAAGGTGCACATATTCAGATGGCAGTTTTGTAAATAGTATGAACTTTTTCCTGTACAAAAATATGTACACCCTATAATACAGTATGTACATCTTTTGCCACAATATGATATATCATGTTTTCACCATTTATGGTTTTACTTATCCTACCCTTTATATTATATTATATATAATATATATATATATATATATATATATATATATATATATATATATATATATATATATATATATATATATATATATATATATATATATATATATATATATATATATATATATATATATATATATATATATATATATATATATATATATATATTTATATAATACATTTAAAATAATGAAATTTTCAACAATTATTTAAATAATTATTTCAATCATTTTATATTAGATTAATATAAATTCTTGTATGAGACTGTCTCACAAAGAGACGTGTTTCTTACTTGTGTTAAATAGTACAATAACAATCTTGCATATTTCTTATTTTGATATCTCATCGTAAAACGATTTCTCATGAAAATAACTCTGGAATCAATTGATTTACATATCTATGTTCTTTTTATGTATTTCAATTTAGTTGATGTATTTAAACATGAGTAGAGAAGAACATGATTATCCCTGTCCCTAAACAAAATAGGGAGTTGGATTAAGTTTGCATGCGGTATACTGTATAGGATACCAAACTCAAGAGTGGAATTTTAATTTTTTTTTTTTGGAAATAAAAAAAAGAGTGGAATTAAGTACAGATAATTTTAAATATTTGTTCTTCGAAAACCTCATTAACCCTACTTTAGTGGTTTACTTATTCCTTTGCTTTCTTTTTCACTGCTCAATACTCACTCCCACTTTATTAGAGTAGTTTTTATTTTATTATTACTACACAAACAAACAAACATTCTTGCTACCACCAATCCACCATAATAAGCTGACATGACAGTCATTGTTTTTCCCGTTAACTTCTTGCTATTTCATCTTTAGACTTCAAAACTACAAATTCTTACTCAATCATGGTAATTTGTAATTCTCTATAAACAAATTATAAAATAAATTAAATACATAAAAACAAAATTTTAAAATCCTTTCCTATCAAAAAGCTGATACATCAAGCTAACAAATAACTCTAATTTACGTACACAAACTTCTTTCAACAATCTTCTCTTCCTATTAACATCTCGATTTACTTTTGCTATATTCTATTTTGAATAACTATTTCATCACTTATTCACATATTTTTCTATTCTATTTTAATTTTGGATGTGGATTTTGCAAAGAAATTAAAATTGGTATCTTTATATTAAAAAAAATTATTATAATCACTTAAGAGATCGATGGATTTAAAAGTTAATGATATATTGAAAAGAAAAATAAGAGCAAAATAGACATTTAAGTAGTTATCTTTAGTCACAAATAAATATAGTAAATAATTAAAAATGGTTGAATAAAGAAAATGTAGTAAGTATTATAAAACGGGACAAAATAGAAATTTATGTGATTATCTTTACCTTTATTATGTCTTTATATGCTTGCAATGTCACGTTATTACAATTTCTTAGGAATAAAAAGAGTATGAAATTACCTCTATTTAAATATACTTATAAATTATAGTATAATATTTTACAAGTGAATGTGAATTATTGTGAGAGAAATGTTACTTTCACTTGTATAACTATAATAAAAACGACAAAGCAATATTATAAAACAAAATGAATAAATAAAACATTCCTTTACTCAGAGGATGAGTAATCATCAAAGTCTTTTGTAGGTGGGTGTGCGTTATTGATGATTCTATACTTACAGTAATATATATATATACCCTATCTTATCTAATAATTAATTATCATTACAGTTAATTAATTATTATTATTCCTGGAATAAGAGCAAAAGAAGTGGGTAGGTAGGTCTGATCTGAGTATATACATGCTTATGTATATTCACATGACGTATTAATGGCCATCCTAACCTTTATCCACCGTTGGTTAAGATCAATATCACTTTCAACATTCCACCAATCCCACGACTTAAGATTATTTCTCCAGGATTTTATTTTTCTTGATTAGTTTAAAATTAAATTTGATTTAACAGCGTAAAAAAATAAATATTGTAAATATTTTAGAACGAAGATCGGTAAAGGAGTAATACTTGGTATAGAAGAAGGTGGGGGACCACGACATAAAAAGATGGAGCCACAGTTGGAGACACATGAGTTTGTGCTGCTTTTTTGAATAGGTTGGTACAATACAATGTTACTTTAATTTTTTCCCAATATATTTTTATTTTTGTACTTTCTATGTATCCAGTGTAAATGTATAATAATAGTGGTTTTTGTGGGGCTGGGGTAAAAAGATTCCCATTCTCCAATTGCAAGAGAATGAGTAGTACATTTTTTCATGTTTCATTCCTTTTCTCACATCCTTTCTGTTCTGCTCTTTTACAAGGGGATACATTTATTTGCGGTTTCAGTTTTACATAAAATTAATACTTAATACGAAAAATTGATATTAATAATTTAATTTTTTACTTATCCAATGTAAATAATTTTATTTTTAGATTATTTTTTAATAATTTGATCTTTTCCCTTAGTTTGCTACTAACATAATTTTTTATTTTATAATAATTCAACCTTTGCCTTTAGTTTGCTACCAGCATACTCTAATAGTATGTCGATAGCAAACTAAGTGCAAAGGTAGAATTATTAAAAAATAATTCAAAGGCGAGATTATTCATGATAGATGAGTAAAATGTTGAATTATTAATATCAATTTTTCCAATTTAATAATTTCTTTATTGTTCAATATAAATTTAAACCAAATTAGTTACGATTTAAATCAAATCAAATTAAACAAATTTTTTTAAGTTAAAATTTTTGAGTCCAATCAAACCATATTACTTAGAGGTAAATCAAAATTGCAAATCGAAGTAGAAATCCAAAATAAAAAAAACCAATAATTAAAAGTTATTTAGTAGCAAAACTGCAAAAGTTGGAATGAAAAAATAAAACTTGAATTTTTGATTAAATGCTTATAAGAGCGCTTTGATTTTTTAGTATAGCCTAAAGTGAATGTAAGACCATATTTTAATTTGATTTGGAGAATTTCGTTTTTTGTCTTTAGTTGGCTCAAATCTATTCCAAATTAACATATTTTGACTTGAAAATTTCCAATTCAAATTCAAATTGAATTATGAATAGTCTAAAGTTTAAACCATATTTCTTATTCTGGTTGAATTGATGTGGTTTATGATTTTTATCCAAATAACTTTCATGCTATGAGCGGAATACACAAGTACGATGATGATGATGATGATGAAAATAACTTTCATGCTTACTCTTTTGTTCTCTAAACTCATAGCAAAGAGAAAATTAGTTTTTTTTTAGAAAAATAAATTACTTAATAATAAATGAAAAGAGAAAAATGAATTATATTGATAATATTAATAGATAATTAAAATATATAAGCAAGATTAAAAAAATAATCATCATAATCATAAATTTTACTAAAGCAATAGAAGAATGTGACAAGTGTCATAATTTTAAGAGTTATTTTCCCGCCTAACTCTACTTAAGTTAATTTAGGTAGTCTTTAAATTTAATTTTATTTCATGGATTTGCTTAATTAATTTAACCCATATTTGATTTTGCCTCATATGTTTTTCCATTAATGCTTGTTTTCTCTTCTACAACAATCTTTAATGTCTAATTTTTTCTCATATGTTTTTCCAAAAATTCTTATGATTTCGTACTTAGAACGGGTATGTACCTAGTAAATTACTATTCAATCAAAAATGACACAAAATAAGTACAATGGTAAAGAAGAACACCGAGCGAGTGTGTATAATGAATAGAGTACAATTTTATTTTTGGATTTGGAGTTCAACATCCGACTGAATGTTAACAACCTTCAAGGCTCAAGTTATGCCTAGAGGTGACAATACAGCTAAAGAATATTTGTTTATGTGGTAAATATAAGTTGGTTTCACATTTTATAATGAAAAAATAATGAAAAATGTGCTTAAAAATAAGATAAAGGTTTCATACATTAATTGGGTTTTGCTCCAAATTATAAGTTTGTCCTCATCTTCATTTTTCGTATTTGGTGCATAAGATGATGCCAAATTTTAAAAAAGATTTTTGAATCAAGTAATATTCTCATAGGATTTTACGAGCAAACTAATTAACAATCCTCTATTTTATTTTATTTTATTTTATTTACTTTTATTTACTTTTATGTTGTGTGTTTTAAACATTCAATAAATTTTGTGTTACCTTCAATATGATCATTATAAAGCTGACGATCTATTTTGTTTTGTAGCTTTCATTGAATTTCTATTTATAATTATTGTCTATCTATAATTAACAATGTCAAAATAATATAAATATTTAAATAGCAATATGAACCAAAATTTTAAAACATTTTTTAACAAAACAAATATAAAAATCTCAATATGCTCTATATCCCAAAGCACCATTTGATCTAATGGTCTTTAGTGTGTCGCGGCTAGAACTGTTCATGAGCGAGCTACCCGTTAAGCTTAACCCATCCGGCTCGAAAAACGAGCGGACTTGGACAACGTATTTTAAAAAATTTAAAGTTTGGACTGATAACACAAAATTACTCGCAGGTATACCCGCCCGTCCGCTTAGTTTAATATATTATTTATTAAATTATATTTCTAATAATTACTCCCTCCTATTCACCCTAAGTGTCTCATTTCCTTATTGAGGCAATTCACCTTAAGGGCATGCTTGTATTGAGTGTAAATATTTAAGGGAGTAAAAAAAGTCAAACTAGTGAAATAAAAGTAAATAGAGATGCATTTGAAATAGTTGAGATAGTTGTGAAAAAGGTAAAATGAGTATAAAATAAAAATAATGAAGGAAAAAGAAGATAATTTCCCCTATTATGGAGGTAATACATTCCCCCACCCCCCTAGGATAAATATTTACCCCACAAATTTGAGAACTCCCTTTATTTTTCATTACTTTGCAACAATTTTTCCACCTCTACAACAATCAAATTTCACTAATTTCTCATTTATCAACTTCATTTTCTTACTTTGACTTTTTTTACTCCCTTAAATATTTACACCCAATACAAGCATGCCCTAAATATCTCATTTCTATTTTGGGTATGTTAACTTTACTAATTTATCCCTACTAAACTTAACTTTTTTACACCTTTACACCTACTAACCACACTTCACTCCTATAAAAATTAAAATACTTTACACTTTTCTCTTACATATGTGGTCCCATTTGACCACCTAAAAAATGATGAAAAGTCAAATGGGACACTTAGGGAGAATAGGAGGGAGTATTAAACTAGTACTACTACATGACCCATACCCAATTTTAGTAATTAACACCCATACCGAGCTTGAGTTTATTACTCTTGTACTAGCCCTATGGTTTGCTTTTTTTGGACTTTAAACTTTCTAATTTTACCTTCTACATTCAATATTTTTAACCCTGAGAGCACTCAAGCAGTCGACTATCAAAGTTCAAACAAGTAGCTGGTACTCCACCATCTATATTCAATATTAACGTAATTTGAGATTTAATATATATATAGTATTTTAGACAATGTATTGTATTTTAATTGTTATTAAAACATAACTTTGTAATATGATTTATATTTTTAATTTTTATATAAGAAATATTCGACTACTCGCGGGTTCCGTCCGCTTTAATAATGGGCGGGTAGCGACAATAAAATATGCCTGCAAATACGGGCGGAGTTTTGAATATTTGATCCCGCAGGTAAAATTTTTAGGTACTACTCGGTCTGTTACCCGCCTAAGCCCGCTCATGAACAGCTCTAGTCGTGGCGTCTTAGGCAAGTTTTTGGTTGTATCATTTTTCTCTACATATCCTAGACCATATCATTGTGGAATTGTGTGTATCAGGTCGTCCTACTCCGATCCCTTCCTTTTTTTGATTTATCGGCTGAGTTACATTTTGGTACTAGTAAGTTTCTGCATATGTATTTCTATAGTTAGTGCAATCAAATTAAAGGAAGATCCACATAATTAGCATATGAAATAATTCAACATGAGCACACAACTACCACGACCTAGTTTTCGCTCATAATGTTAATTCATCTCCTTAGATATAGTATACGCTTAAATAAGATATTGTCATTACATACACCATGATTTTTGGTTGTTTTTGTCAGTGGTGTGGGTTACACACGGAGTGTTATCATATCCTCCATAAGCATATCTTCGTCAATTCGACGTCTTATTAGAAAACAGGTTCATCCTACTAAACATATTTTTCACATGTTTATCCTCAAATCTATGGTTGATATTTGAAGCAAGATATCTAATGTAGTATCAATGATGCACATTCATCCACTACTAGACTCAAGATATATATTGAATATTATTGTAATTCATTTTAATTATTGGAAAGCGAACTGATAAAATTTTAAAGAGTACGAAAATTAGTGTTAGGATCAATAAAGTTTAGAAACATAAATTACATGCTCCTCCTAAATTTGAGCATCATTGTTCAACATACAATGTTTGCATACCAGGAAATTAAATTTGTCTTTTGACAAAGTTTAGTGAAAATATTTGTGATCATTTGAAATTGCGTATGTTTTAATTATATGGTAATATATATCTTTTTTTTTTTTTGTAGCAATCTCATATGAAATGATGTCTCACGTCTATATGGAAATTTCTCTTGTATCGTCAATTTGATGTGAACACTTTTGTTGTCCGATCCAAGCCAAGTCCCTTTAATTGTTGATCCATCCATATTATTTGAGTTCAACATGTATATGCTGCTATATATTGGAATAATCTTCATAACATGCACATGTTCGATCAAAAGGAAATGTATTGGAATGAATTTTGTGAAGAAAAATGAGGTAATTGAAGGAGTATAACCATGAGCATTACACTTGTCAAGAGATATTTCTACCAAACTTATACCGACTTTTCATTACGATTCTCACAATTTAGTACCGGTTATCGAACAGGGCGTATGTGAGAGTATAGTACCACTTAGGCACTTACTCTTAGTTATTATACAATTCTTGTTTTTGACGGTGTATGGATTGACGACTATGATTGGAGTAGCAAATTGATGACTTTGCTTCAAATGAAAGCAATAATCAGAATTCAAATATGAATGCAACTAGACTATAATAGTAATAATGGCAAAACTGCAGCTTTTGATAGACAGACAAAATAATAAAAAAAAAAATAAAGAAAAAAGAAATGAGTGGGCTTCAAAGGCTCGTAAGATGTACCGGTAGTGGTTGTACATCCAAACTCCAAAGTAGTAGTAAGGATTAAATACTAATAACATACACACTATAAACAATGATAATAAATCAATAAAATATTAAATTTATTAGCAAGGTCTTCAAGTGTGAAAATGACACCTTAATTATTTTGAAATTGGACACTATAAACCATAATGCCAAGGCATGAACATAGTAGGACTGAGTAGTGAGTAGTGAGTAGTGAGTAGTATGTTAACAAATTCCCAAGCTTTGTTTGTGGATGCGTCAATATCATTCTCATCCCACTCGCTCGCTCTCCCCTCTTACATTCTAACTACTTTTTTTTTTCACGTATTTTAATGTAAATTTTGAGTCTCAATATATGCATAATAAAAATTGTATAAATTATATATTAAATTTTTTTGCATTAATACGAATTTAACAACATCTCACGTAAATATATTTTGTCTTGAATATATACTTTAAAAATTAATTTTAAATTTCTCTCTCATAAAATGAAAAAACTTAAAGTGGACAAACAAAAAGGAAGAGAGGCAGTACTATACTTTTGTCCACATGCTTATATTAGTCATAAATACTATACTTTTGTCCACGTGCTTATATTAGTCATAAATACTATGTTTATTAAACTGCAAATCCTAAGATTACTAAAATTGTAAAGCAAAATATTTGAAGACTTTGATAATCATAATTGCATCAAATAATGTATATCAAATGGCACAACAAAACAATAGCAAAACTTTCATTGAAAAACTCTTAAACGCTCATGATATTCTTCTTTACAATTCACCCTTATATTTGCTAAAAAGAGACATCATATTTATAGACTAGGAGAAAAGAAAGGAGAAACAACCAGACATTAGAAAGAAAGCAGCAGAAGAAAAAGGACAGCCAACTAAATACTACAGAATTCTGAAGCTGTACTATGTACTATTACCCAATGATATGATGACAACAAAAACAAAATATTCTTGGTAGAGATGCTTTTGAATGAAGGGCAACTGTGACTTATTTTAATCTATTGCACAGGTAGGATGCTGAGTCATAACATGATGTGGCTGCTTCCTTTTACACTCCCCCTCAAGCTGAGAGGAAGATGTCTGAACTTCCAGCTTGGGAAGACGAGTACTATACTGTTTAGTTGAGAGGACCTTAGTGAAGAGATCAACAATTTGAGCCTTGGATGGTATGTATTGGGCGTTGATTTCACTTGTTTGAATATGATCACGGATAAAATGACAATCAATGGCAACATGTTTGATGCGCTCATGATGAACAGGATTAGCAGCAATCGATAAGGCGACTTGGTTGTCACAATAGAGCTTGGTACATCCCAAATGTATGGGGCCTAAGACATGAAGAAGTTGTTTAAGCCACATGACTTCACCAATGTCAAGATTGAGAAGTTTATAACCCTTGTGAGTAGGAGGGTAGCCTAGAAACACACAAGGCACAACTTTGGATTGCATTTTGTCAAGGTGTCTACTTGAATTAGTAGCTAAAGCAAAGCAACCAAACACTCTGAGGTGCTGATAAGAGGGTTTTGTTTTATAAAGAATTTCAAAAGGGGTCTGATGACCTAAAGCAACAGTAGGCAACCTATTGATTAGATGAATAGCAGCATACACACAATCCCCCCAAAATTCCAAAGGAAGACCAGCTTGAAAACGAAGAGCCCTGGACATTTCAAGAATATTTCTATGTTTTCTTTCCACCCTACCATTTTGTTGGGGCCAATCAACGCATGATTTTTGATGTAGAATACCAAGATTAGAAAAGAGAAGTTTGCATTGCTTATCATCAAGTTCAAGAGCATTGTTAGTGCGAATGATTTTGATGTTTTTATCAAATTGAGTTTTAGCCATGTTTGCAAATGTTTGAATGACACAAAAAGCATCAGATTTTTGTTTAAGAAAATGAACCCATGTCATCCTAGAGTGGTCATCAACTATAGTGAGGAAAAATCTATAATTTGTTCTACTTGGAACTCTATAAGGCCCCCAAATGTCAAGGTGAATAAGATCACATATTGAGGGTGTTCTTGAAAGACTAATAGAGTATGGTAATTTAGTAAACTTGGCCATGGGGCAAGTAACACAAATGTCACCTTTAGCAATCTGAAGATTGGAAAAATCAAGGATTGTTTTAAGTTTTGTCAAAGGGACATGCCCAAGCCTATTATTCCATAGATTAGTTGAAGTAAGTTGCAAGCCTCATCCACACTTGGAAGAGGTTGTAGCATCAAAAGATGACTTCAATGTGCACTATAGAACTCATCCAAACCATTGAGAAATTGAAATAACTTTTGTTCATCAAGTTGGGTTTGTAAAGCATTTAGAAAAAGTTTAATTTCATTGGTGATGTTTGTGATTACAGGAAGTTGATTCATGATTCAATCTCTTCCAATAGTGCACTCAATGCAATGTAGTATTCAGAAATAGATTTGTTTTCTTGTTTTAAATCATAAATTTCCTTGATCAATTTGTACTTTCTTGAGCCATTTGTAACTGAAAACCGTTGCTCTAGTTGTTTCCAAATGTCCTAGGCAGAATCTATGAAAATAATAGATTTTTTGATAGAATCAGACACATTGTTTATGATCCAAGAAATGACAATACAATTGCAAGTGTCCCAAGCTTCCTGTTTTATCAAGTTATTGAGATCTCTTTTTTGAGTCCCAGTAACAAAACCAAGCTTGCGTTTTGATGTCAATCCTATTTCAAGGGATCTTTTCAACTTCTATAATTTGCAGCCCTAAGAAGTTTTTCAACTGTAATAGAGTTACTTCCATCGGAGGGATGTAAATATAGTGGATTGCTTGTTTTATTAGAAGTGGAAATAGATGATTGAGAATCAGCATCTGTCATTTTAAAACAGAAAGAATTTTAAAAAAAAAAACAGAAGGGAGAAAGGAAATAAGCTACTGTCTGCCCTGGTGCTTTTATTCCATGAAGACTTTGATAATCATAATTGCATCAAATAATGTATATCAAATGGCACAGCAAAACAGTAGCAAAACTTTCATTGAAAAACTCTTAAAAGCTCATGATATTCTTCTTTACAATTCACCCTTATATTTGCTAAAAAGAGACATCATATTTATAGACTAGGAGAAAAGAAAGGAGAGGCAACCAACCATTACAAAGAAAGCAGCAGAAGAAAAAGGACAGCCAGCTATCATAGTACTACAGAATTCTGAAGCTGTACTATGTACTATTACCCAATGATATGATGACAGCAAAAACATAATATTCTTGGTAGAGATGCTTTTGAATGAAGGGCAGCTGTGACTTATTTTAATCTGTTGCACAGGTAGGATGCTGAGTCATAACATGATGTAGCTGCTTCCTTTTACAATATTTAAAATCATAGTTGTCAAAATGGGAATAACAAAATGAAATTTTAATTATTTAATTAAGGTTTGTTATTGTTTTAAGAACGCTTATGTTGTTTTTATTAGTATCGCTAATTAAAATCTTTTATTTGCGTGTCAAGTTGCACAAAATTTACTCAACATGCGTAGTTTAGCTCAATGTATTAAGTGAACTTCCATTTTAATTCGATTCATTATTTTAATTTTCGGTTTATCGGTTTGCTCAAACTTAATCCAAACCAAATTATTTCGGTTTTCAAAATTCAAATCCAAATCCAAAACTAATTTATAAAAAGGTCATACCATATTTCATATTTGATTTGGATTGGTTTGATTTATGACTTTTATGCGAATAACTTCTTGTACCCCTAGTTTACAAAAATGTTTGGTTAATATCTAAGTGTTGGCCTTATTCTTGGATTTAAAGCACGCTAAATATATCAAGCGTTTACAGAGATGTTTGGTTAATTAGGTATTAGTTGTTGGCTTTCATTAGTGAAAAAATGTGCTGACAAATCAAAAAACAATAAAAAAGATTAGAGAAGTTAGCTTTTTTATTTTTTAATTAAAAGTCAATTTTTAGCCGACTCTATTCACCAAATATATTTTTGCCTTTTTGCCCCGCTAAAATGTTAAAGACAAAAATAAACAAAATGAAAAAACTAAAAGCCATTTACCCAACACCTCTAAATTTATTGTAATTATTTCTTCTTTAGTTTGTTACGACAGTTTGTTATACGTTATTATGATACATAAGTAGTCTGTTAGAAACATTGTTAAAGAGATCTAGAAACATTTTTTTAGAGCCCCTCCAGGCTCCAGGCTCCAGGCTCCAAGCTCCAAGCTCCAAGCTCCAATCATAACTTGGTATCTGATTAGGTTGGTTAGTAGATTCATTTTTGCACATAAACACCGAAATCAGGTCAACCCCTCTACAAGGTCAGGCTTTCACCCAACTTGTATCCCACCTTTTTCGTGGTAAGTAGGGATGGCAATTTAGTCAGAGCAAAAAAGTTATCCGACTTCGACTTTATGATCTGGGTTCGAGTTAGAGACGGACCAGAGTTGAACCTTATTAAAAATCCGACACTCCAATCTGACTCCGACCCTAAAGGAAATCCAACTTTGAATTTGACTTTTACCCCAATATGTTGTTTCCAGCTTTAAAACTCTAGACGTGACTAATTCCAGCTCTCTCTCATACTAATTTTAATTTTCGATTTTGAAAAACTACTCGGTAATTTTATTTAGATTAATCAATCAAAATACAACAAATCAGATCAAGAGAAATAGAATACACCAAATCAAAATGCGAGAAAATTTTGTTAAATTGTAGTAGTAGAACTATTTCTCTTGTTAAACTTAAATTCAAAGTACAATTTTTTTGTTAAATTGTATTTGAAAAATATATTTTGTTAATTTTGTATGCATTAAAATCATTAGTACAATATCACAACATAAAGTTTGATAATAATTCGGCTCCGTTGGAGGTCCGAGTCGGGCCAAACTTGGAGTATGCATAATCTGACTCTGAGTGGAGGTGGACCGAAAAATAAAGTCTTACTATTATCCGGAGCAAAGTCGGAGTATTTATAATCCGAATCGAGTCCGACCCATTGCCATCCCTAGTGGTAAGTAATACAATCTCCTATTCTTCTAATTATTTCCATTTGATTTTTCACTAAACTTAATTAGGTGGGTCAAATGGAACAGCTTAGAAAGAAAAGAAAAAGGATAATACGTAAATTGTCAATGATTTTTATTAGATTTATTGAAATAACGTTATATGAGTAAAAGTAATAAGGTCAAAAATACATACTATAAATAGAATTGAGACTAATAGGGTGACTTAACCCTATTTGGAAATGTGATTAATAGGGAGGAATAAGAGAGTAAAATGTTATTTGCCAAAAAATAAGATCCAAATAACAATCTTATTCTTATTAGAGGTGTTCAAAACAGATCTGATAATCTCATATTTACTCGACCTTAGAACAAAATACGACTTGACCCGACTTCAAAATGAATTTAAAATTATGTAACAACAATAAGGACACAAGACTCAATTTTAAACCAACCCAAAACACATGACCCTATATCGACACAATGACTTGAATAAAACACCGCGTACTTATCTATGTAAACTAGGCTATTTGCTTTTATATTGCCTACATTTTTAATATCTCTGTCGTAGAGATTTTGTTATATTTATCAGTTATTTTATTTTTTTCTTATATAAGACATGATGGAAGAAAGAGAGAGATAAGAGAAAGCCAATAATAATTGTACTTAGTTAATTACCTCTAAAAACTACGACATATTAGTTATAATTTTTTTTAAATAGTTAATATATAGAAGAAAAAAATGCAATATGGATGGATCAAAAAAATATGTAAATCAAACAAAGAGCACATTTCATTTTATTTTACTATTTGAAGGAAAGATAATATAAAAAGATCAAAAAATGTATATATAAAAGTATATAGCAAATTAATTTAGACACTTAGTTTTCAATATTTAATATTTAATGTAGCAAATTTAACGACACAAATAATATCAATATCTATTTGTGTTAATGCTTTAATTATATGTCCTCGAATATTGACAATAATTTCCCTGTTCCTTTTGATAGAAATCCTCCAAAAGAATAGGATTTATCAAAGATTATGATAAAGATAGTAAGAAAATAAGGTGATATATGAAGAAATCTAGTGAGACAGTTGGGTTGCCATTTGTATGATTGTTATTGAGTTAGAAGAAAGCATGGTATCACCTTTTGGATTTGTACATATCCACTTCGTTTTTTGTCACACAATTCTTGCTTTTCAACCGAAAGCTTTATTTTTCTAATTTAATTAGATTGTGCATTTAAACGTACGGCTTACTTTTCATAGTGGGATATACCAAAAACTTAGCTATATAATTCTACAATGTGCTGTGAGTTTATAATAACAAATGTACTATGACGCCAAATTAATCGAATGTGGGAAGTTTTGTGACAAACAAATTACACTATTAATGATATCTATATATATGTAGGATATAATAATGCAATAAAACAACACAAAGATTTAACGAGTTTCACCAAATTAAGGCTACGTCCGGTTTGTATTATCTCTTATATTATCAAAGGAGTTCCAAGAACTCTCGAATATGGAGAATTACAATTGAAAAGAGTTTAGGCTCATGTTTGGCTTGAGGTGTATTTTTGTAGATGATTTGATAAGCATATGAGACCTCTTATTTATAGAGGGTTATACGTTTAATGAGTATACACAATAATGGCTAAGTGTAAATGGCAAAACATAACTGCTCCAAGAATGTTGATAGACGAAACAACATCCAATGCCCACTGAGCTCGTTCAGAGCAGGTAGCCAAGGATTTTTTCAAATCAAAGTACTCGTTCGAGCACAGGCTAGTCGACACATTTTGTCTTGGTCTGAGCTACTGCCTTGTGTAAAATCTTTACTTGGCCTCTCCAAATCTTCATTAAGTGTCATCATTCATCATGCCTCTTAATCACCTTCATTACACCCATGCAATGTTGTTAAAATCGCGATTCTAATCTACAATTCTACGACTTTACAATCCGAAAACAAGTGAGTGATTTGAATCGTAGACAGAATCTTAAAGTATAGAATCTTACGATTCTAGTTGGAATAAAATTTTAGATGTAGAATCCTAACACGATTCTACGATCTTACGATTTAATGATGCGATTCTAATTTAATATTAATTATTACTCCCTCCAATTCACTAGTAATGTCTCATTTGCTTTTAGGACACTATTCATCTCTTACTCTTAATTTGTATTTTATTTTTAATCCAAGTGAGATCTTGTTTGATTCGCCTCAATGCAAGGATTATTCATATCAACTTTCTATAATTTTTAATTATACACAATTAGAGATATTACAGATTGAATAACACTATAATAAACCTAGCCTTTAGTGGCATATATTTTGGGATTTAGTGGCATTTGTAGATGCCACTAAAACCTGTCACGACATTTAGACTAATGCCACTAGATCCTATGTTGCGAAAGCTAATAGTGGCATTTGTATTTATTGATAAGTGAAATTATTTGCACTTATTTATATTATTTTATACTCCTTAATGATGGTCGTCGTTGTTAGTAATTTCGTGATTATTTTGAAGATTTATGCTACTTTACCCATTTTGGTTATTTAAGTTGATTTTGATGGTTTTGATAGTTTTAAGCATAATTCTTATAGATTTAATGAGGACGGAGTTCACTAAGAAAGATTCTAGCTTGAGTGAAGATGTTTTACAAAGAAAATGAACAAAAGAGTAGAAGAGTGTTTATAATGCAAAAGTTTTGAGGTGAAATTTGATACATGTCTATTCTTTTGGAAATAACTTTTGATAGGAAGATTGGATGAATAGAAGGTTTGCGACATTGGAAACTAGACTTCAGTAGCTTTCCAAAGGTATATTATACGTCTGATTCCGACAACCGAGCAAAAAATGACGGCCGTTTGAAATTTGTTGAAGTTGTCAGCCAAAAATGCCGACTCGGCTTGCTGACTGTGAAAGTGAGTCGGCTTTATCTTCTGGAATTCAATATTACTATTATTACTACTATTATTATTGTTTTCTTTTCATTTTTTAATTGTTCGTCTTACTGCATTTTATTATATCCATATGCATTCTATTCATTTTTATCTTATGTTTAAGGGTCACGCTTGTGTGTGAGAAGATGTAGACTTGCGGAGTTCGCTTCAGCCGCACTCAGTCCCATCAGCTGCAAAATCTTATCTTATTCTTTCTCGAGTTGGGGGACTCTTATGGCCGTGCTCTCCTTTATGTGTATGAGTTGGTCCTTCCCTCCCCAAACCCTGGCCATAGTTTTCTATGGGCGGGATACACTGGGTATGATGATGATGATGATTTTTGGTTGGTAATAAGATAACTTTTTATCTACTATTACACAATGCCTCTAAGTGTCAACTTTTCTTGACCTACTTTGAGTTAAAGCACTTTTTATCAACTACTTATCTTAGGATACTTAGTAGGAACCTCGCTTTGGCGAGACTTACCTATTTAATAATCTAAAGGTTCAAAGTGTTAATGAATGTAATAACATTACAATTCAATATTGTTAGGAACTATAGTTATCTTTATTACCCACAAAAAAGTGAATTGTAATTAGTCAAATTAATAAACTAAAGAAGCTAGTCATGCATTATATAGCAATATAGCAAAAACCAAAAAGCAATAAAATAATGCACAAACAAGGTTCCTAGTGTGCCCTAAAACACTTGAAAAGCTAATATTCAACACCTATTTTTTGAACACCACTTGATCTCTATTTTTCTTGGTCTTCAACTCCATGGCAATTGATATAGCGATTTCATAGTCTTAGGTCGTTGAACGTTTAACTAAGTCCGCTCTACACAATAAATTATTTTCACCTTAATCAACCCTAATGACTAGCATTAGTGGTAAGTAAGGGGTTGGTCCACAGGAAAATGTTTATATGACAAAAAGAGCCTAATGACAAAAAGGTTTATGATTTTCGAGTTTTATAATGGAAACGATTTTTAATTTCCAGTTCTAAAGAATAGATAAAAAGACTAGAGTTTGGGAAATTTAGCTTCTTAATATGCTAAAGGGATGGGATGAAAATATGTTTTTAACCATTTTTATGATGAGAAAGCTCTTTCTAATTTAGCTCCATAACTTCTGGACATATAGGAACTATATAGCCACTAATATGGTTTTGGAGATTCGACTTCTGGGCGTAGAACTCGACCATACTAATAACTCCCTAATACATGCTCATGACCTCCAATTTATGTTAAACAAGAAAGAATCATACAAGATAGGCATGGTTCATCATCCTAAGGACTGACTAGGTCTCGAAGGAATCCTAATAAAGTTAGCTTCCAGACTACTCATTACTAGCATGAATTCATACATCCCAAGTGTTCAAGCAATCAAACAACATAAATTTTCCATGGATGGAGATCAAAATAGACTTTCGATTCCTTACCATGGAACTCACATATTTTTTCATGTACATATTTGTGATCAACCCATTATCCCATATGCAAATTAATTAGCTAACTACATCCCCAAACTCTAGAAAGAAAACTACTCACTCATTTTGATAACTAAAATAAACACATAAGATATCATTCCATTCATAGTGCAACAACAACAAAGAAGAAAATTAAGTTTAAGAATACTTACTTCCCTATGAATGGAATGATATCTTATGTGTTTATTTTAGTATCAAGTGCTTCCAATACCAAAGAAGAAAATTTATTTGACCATTACATTCAAAAGTAACGATACATAAATAACGGTTATCCTAATTGGGCCATAGTAGTTACCATAACTTGTATAACAATTATCATTCACCCATTTACTATTTGTAAGTGACCTATGCAAAATAATGTTTAAATTTTTTTTAAAAGAATGTGCATGAAATACATAAATAAATATAAAATTTTTTTATTTAAAATAAACATGATAAATAATCTCATTATTTAATTTTAATTTTCATGAATTTTAATTGATTCATATCAAATCGAGTAGATAAATTTTACTTCTCTAAGAAAAATTAACCTCTCACTTACAATAATCTTCATTAGAATTAAGTGAGCTTGTTATTTAACAATAATGTTATTTTCTTAAACATTCGTCTAATTTTTCTTAAGCCTAACAGAAAATAATTATAAAAGCTATAATCATCATTAGCACCATTATCCATAATAATGCTAGCAAAATAAGTGATTTTCTGTATAAAAACAATCTGAAATTAAAATATACACTTGAAATAGACCTTCTAATTACATTGTAAAACCAAATAAGTCTACTAATGGATTTTTTTAAACACTAAAATAAACTAAACAATTTAGTTTAAAATTAATGTAAGCAAAATAAAATTCTTAAAAAAAAAACGCAAAAAAAGGATGAAAGAAAAAACATCTATTTAATACATAAAATTTATAACTTTACTATTAAAATCAATTTAAATAATTCTTCCCTGAAGTTCTTAATTTTATGATACAATTAAAATTATCATGTGAAATAAAAAATATAACCGATATTTATATGTCCATAACATATTAATAAAAGAGGAAACTAATACTACTATTATAGGATTCTAGTACTATTAATTTTTAATATGCAGAAAACTAAAACATTCTCAAAATCCAATTATTGATATGAAATGAAACAAGTAAATATTGGGACGTGAAATTACACCTTTATAGCTTGAATCCACTAGCAAAATATAACAAAACAAGAATCGCAAATAAATTTCTTCAAATGAAGTCCACTAACAATGTCCCATAAGATCCCTGAACTAATTTTGTGGGTGTAGAATCCTTGTATTCAACCCCACTTCGTTTTCCTTGAAGTTGTTAAACCCACTATCGAATACATCAATGGCTTCAATTTAAAAGTTGGTTTAATAAACAAAGGATCTTTTCTGTATTACAGCCTTAAAGTTTTCTCGTTTTATGAATTATAGTCGCAAAGTTTTTTTTTTTTATGAATTACGGCCACCAACTTTTGATTTTTCCTCAATTACGGCCAAGTGACCGGTTGATACCGTTGACCAGCTTATTTTACCTTTGACTTTCCATTTTTCTGATTTTTCCTTTTTTTTGTTTTTATTCTTTTTCCTTTTTTTTTTGAGTTTTCTTTTTTCTTTTTCCTTTTTTTAATTTAATTCCTTCATCCTCTTCACATCTTCATCCTTTTCATCCCTAATAAACTTCAACACTCCATTAATCTTTAAAGTCACCATTAATCTTCAAAGACTCAATTTCTCTCCAAAGTCCAAACCTTAGATTTCTCTCCAAAATCCCCATTAATCTTCTTCTTCCCAATAAA
This sequence comes from Amaranthus cruentus, assembly GCA_019425755.1. NCBI lineage: Eukaryota > Viridiplantae > Streptophyta > Magnoliopsida > Caryophyllales > Amaranthaceae > Amaranthus > Amaranthus cruentus. Next base: position 3,296,642 of record CM033465.1, on the reverse strand, counting down.
TTAGAATTGAATTGCTTATATAAATCTGGAACACCCAGAAAAAAAAAAAGCTTCAACACCCAGAAATTGAATTCATTATATAAATTGAAATTGAATATTTTGCATATCATTTCTAATTTAAACTCGGGATTAATTCTCATATTTTGATCAATTAATCAAATTAGCAGTTTGCCTAAGAGAGTTAAGAGCAATTGACAGATATAAACACACAGGGAGACAGAAAGCTACAAAAAGTCGTTGGGTTGTTAGGTTAATTTAGCTGCTAAACAAAGGAAATAATTCATTTTCTCAATTTCCCCAATTCAAAACAACCCATTATTTTCACCATCCATAAAAATACAATTCACATTAACGATGAAATTCATCAAATCCTAATTAATCAATTGAAAAAAATCAATTTGAAATGGTTGGAATTGGTGCTGTTTATCATTATATCTGATTCGTTGAACTTCCGCTTTCCTACGACATCGTTTTACTACCAATCATCATCATCAACTACTACTCTTACAATTGAACATCATCATCATCCAATAAGAGTAGTAGTGTCAAAATCATTTTTGAGGGTTGTTCTTGTTATCATTCTGAGTGTAGTGTTGGTATTGAACTCTCTTATGGAAGTTTTAGTTTCAATGAGGATTCTGCTGGTAGTGCAAGCACTGGAACATTTCTTATAAATTAGTCAAAAAATTCAGATTTTAAGTTCATAGTTTCAATTGATATTTTTTGAGAAAACCCTAGCTCTCAATTTTGGGATTTCTATATACCAAGAAAATCTAGGGTTTGAAATTTGGAGAGAAATTGGATCTTTGAAGATTAATGTTGACTTTAAAATCTAATGGAGTGTTTGAAGTTTATTAGGGATGAAGAGGATGAAAATGATGGAGAAGAAGAAGGAAGAGGATGAAGATGTGAAGAGGATGAAGGAATTAAATTTAAAAAAGGAAAAAGAAAAAAGAAAACTCAAAAAAAAAAAGGAAAAAGAAAAAAAAAGAGAAAAAAAAGAGAAAAAATCAGAAAAATGGAAAGTCAAAGGTAAATAAGCTGGTCAACGGTGTCAACCGGTCACTTGGCCGTAATTGAGGAAAAATCAAAAGTTGGTGGCTGTAATTCATAAAAAAAAAACTTTGTGGCTGTAATTCATAAAACGAGAAAACTTTGAGGCTGTAATTCACAAAAGATTCATAAACAAACGAAACAAACTTGTTAGAATCTTTTTAAAATTTGGGTTAGAAGCCAAATGAAAACTCCTATACTATATAGTATGCAATTCATACATCAGTATACATAGCTTAAGATATGTAGTATATCACCAATTCATTAAGTGGACGGTTAGTATAATGCAAAAATAACTTAGTGAGCTATTAATTGAGAACATTGAAAAAGCTTTCATATGCACCTAACATTCGGTTACAAAAGAATCAATATTCTCTTAACACCACAATATTAAGAACAATTATGTTTAAGGGAGTTTCACAGTTAAATTAACATTTGATTTAATTATTGTTATTGCGTCAACCAGCCCTAATTTCTTAGGCCAGGTCAAAGGGCCCAATCGACTTGGTCAATACCCAGGTTTAACCCATCTAGGAGTGAAATTACCAAAATACCCTTGAAACCATCAAATTGAAACATTTGTTACCTATAAATACCCACACTCATGACCATAAATGGTATGCTCCTCTCTCTCTACAATTACCATTTCTAGTCTTTATTACTTACATCATTAACCGACCACTAACTTGAGCATCGTAGGGGCTTTTCGGGAAGCAGCCCCCGGACGAGTAAGTCTGTTCGTTTTGTAGGTATTCTGCCATTATCCCGTATTCGGCCATCGTCAACAGCCGCGGTCATACCCTTATTCGACAATTTTCGGTCAGGGAGATTTGACTCGATTTCTACGCAGAAACATTTGGCGCCGTCTGGGTATAAGACATTACTGAGAGTCAGGAGTCACCTCTATAACAAGAGCATGCTTACAACCAAAGACATCAATAAACTCTAGGGGTGTTGAATTCTGCCTCACGCCTTGACCAAATGTCCCAAGGCCAAGTTCGCCAGGCTCCTAGCCGGATACTAGAGCAGTCGGGGAGCTCATGATTTGATGCCTGACAGATCATCAACCGAGAAAGAAAGAGCAGGTTGCTAGAACTTATCTCAATTCTAGAAAGGAGGAAAAAAATCCGTTAGATATGTCTTATTACAGCCCTCTATATCAGGAAAAGTATGAGGGGAATGACTATGCAAGGGAAGATTACGTTAGAGATGATTCTCATTCTTCTCCTACCATCTTTAAGACACCCTTGTCGGCCAGAATATTATCGGTTCCTAACCGGAACAAGGTAAAGGTGCAGTTATAAAATCATTCGATGGATCAGATGACCCCGCCGAACACATTGCTTCTTACAGTGCCCATATGACGGTGAGTACTACTTATGAGGCAATGTTATACAAGTTTTTCCCTACTACCTTATCCGGGCTGGCACTAAACTGGTACACGTCCCTACCACCTGGGAGTGTAGATAGTTCTGCCGCTCTTGAGGCTTTATTCCTGGATCACTTTGTCGCCTCTAAGAGGCAAAAGAAATCAAATTTACACTTGTGTCCGTCATACAAAGGAGGGGGAGTCGTCACCTCCTACATTCAAAGTTTCCATGATAAGTGCAATTATTTGCACTTAACTATGTCATTTTACGCTCCTTTTACGTAATTTTATTTGGGTTTTAGATAGAAATTTAGATGCATTTTGATAATTTTGTCTCATTCGGTTCATTATTGTATTTGAAATGTTTTTGAGGCAAAATTGGGGCATTATTAGGTTGTTGAAGTGATAAGAGGGTGAAGGCTTGGAGAAATAGCCTAAGACCCCTTTGCTATGTAGGAAACCATGCCAAGATCATCCCATATGAGGAAAAAGCAAAGAAACGAGGCAAATTGGAGGTCAGACGGAAAGCGACGAGTCATCACACCTATGTGACGCTCGTCGCCCAATGATGGAGCACCAATGAGTTTTCTAGAGACTAAGCGACGAGTCGTCACTCCAATGTGACGCTTGTCGCCAATTATCAGCATGCCCAAGGTATACTTCCAGAAGGTTTGCGACGAGTCGTCATTCCATATGACGATCGTCGCTCTTCACAAAAGTGTCCACCAGATTTCCAAAAGCAAAGCGACGAGTCGTCGCTCTAAAAGGGACGCTCGTCGCTCGATCAACTCAGCAATCCAGAACCTGGCAGAAGACATGCGACGAGTCGTCGTATATAAAGCGACGCTCATCGCTTTTCAGTTTTACCCGGATTTTTGGCAGTTTCTTCCTAATTTTTGGAGTCGCTATAAAAAGTGACGGTTATCATTTTTTGTATTTTCTGTCATAGACCATTTACTTTTCTGTTTTTTCTTTTAGTTTTTCTCTCAAGTTTCTAGCAATTTCCCTTATTGTAATTTCAATTCTTGCATCGTAATTTCGGATTTTTGAAGTTTTCTTGTTGAATATCGCAATTACAACTCGGATTTGGTATTTCAGTTTATGTTTTCTTCAAGAATTGTAAGTTTCCATTTGTTCTTGTTTCGTTCTGTGTTGTTAAATGTTGGTTGTTGTATGTTTTTCATGATGATAATTAGGGAGTAGTTTTCTTATCTAGGGTTAGGGCATAATCCCTAATTCGAAATATGGTGTGCGATTCGAGACTAAGATTGAACCTATGCTTAATGAATCTTGATTTAAATATCTTTGTTAACCTTTTCAATAGAATGAAAGTTTGAGAATTGGATTAACTTTGGATTAAGATATATTTGAGTTAAATTCTTCTAGTATTAACCAATAGAACGGAAGTTTGAGGATTAATGCTAGTTGGCCTTAAACCGATATTAATTAACAGAGCGAAAGCTTGAGATTAATTAGATCACGTTTGATTGTGTTAAAGACTCAATTTCTTACAATCATGAGAGTGATTGAATTCCATGTAAGAATTAGGTGACGCCTGACGCCCTAGTGTTTGTCATATCTTTGTCTTTACATCACTATTATTTTTTGTTTTAGTTTCTTCCATCTTAAGATTAGATTTTTACCTTATATCTTGTTTAACCTTTGTCTTGTTTATAATAAAACATACAATATAGAATTATCTAGCCTCCTTGTGTTCGACCCGCACTACGCGTACACCGTGCGCTTGCGGTTAATTAAAATTTGACGATCAAGTTTTTGGCGCCGTTGCCGGGGAGGCGACCATAATTCTTTTTGTTTTATTTATTGGTTTATTTAGACACTTGCTTGTTGTCCCAAATCTTTGGACCCTATTTGTTCTTGGATGCCCAGGCAAACTCGATCTCTTGAGCGTTTCGACCCAGAGATTGAGGCTACCGCCCGTAGACTAAACGCTGAACGACTTAGGAGACTTAGGCGACAACAAGAAGAGATGGCCAATAACATTAACCGATCTTTTGGCCGAATGGGTGCGCCTACGCTCACCCAAACCTCTATACCATGTATTGTAAAACCTGATTTTGGGACTGAAAACTTCGAACTTAAACCCCATCTCATCCAAATGATTGAAAGGAATCAATTTGGTGGTTACTCTAGTGAAAGCCCACATGAGCATATAGCAGACTTCATAGAAAGATGTGACACCATCACCGCAAAAGACCTATCAATGGAAGCGGTGAGGATGCAGCTTTTCCCCTTCAGCCTGAAGGAGAAAGCCAAATCCTGGCTCAAGTCCGAACCGGCTGGTATATACACGACTTGGGAGGGTCTGGCCAATGGCTTTTTAGCCAAGTTTTACCCTCCTAGAAAAACCTCGCAAATCCGGACCCAGCTGCAGACCTTTAAGCAGCAGCCTTTTGAATCCTTCTGCGAGGCATAGGAGAGGTTTAAGGACCTTCAACTTAGTTGTCCCCACTATGAGATACCCAATTGGTTGCTTGCTCCTTTTATGGAGGACTATTTGATAAACACAAGTCATCGATAAACACCGCATGTAGCGGTGATATGGATTCTAAAATCCCAGAGGATCTCTTGAAACTCTTCGAGACCCTGGCGAAAAATAGCCATTCTTGGAGTAATGAGAGAGGTCCAGTAGCCCATGGTAGTAGCGTTGAATCTGAGACCATAAAGGCCCTCACCAAACAGATAGCCAATCTCACTGAACAGATGACTAAGGTAAGTATGGTGAGCTCTTCATCTTCTAATTCTAGTAATTCTTCTGTTGTATGTGATACATGTGGTGTCTCAGGTCACTGCTTGAGCTCTTGCCCCTAAGTTTACGAGGAGGCAAGTGCTCTATATGGTAAACCTAATAGAGACCCACATCCTAACCGATATAATGCAGGATATAAGCACCCGAATTTGTCTTACACCAGCACCAATGTGCTAAATTCACAGCATGTCCAGGCTCCACATCAACAACCACCTCCATACAAGCAATATGCTCAACCACCTAAGCCTAATCTTAGGACTGAGGTAGATGAATTGAAAGGGCTAGTGCGAAATCACATTCAAAACAGTGTCACCCACATGAAGTTCCTTGAGACACAATTAGCGCAGATAGCACAATAAATCAATACTCGGGCCCCCAATCAATTCCCGAGTCAACCAGAGCCCAAGAACAAGGAGCCCAATCAGTCAGTCAATGCAGTTACTACCAGAAGTGGTAACACATTAGCCGATCCACCTTTAGTACATGTATCTTCTAACAAACTAGTTACTAATAATGATATTGCTTCTGATGATGTGATTGTTGGTAACCCTGCTGTTAATGATAATGTAATTGTTGATAAACCTGTGAATGTTGATGATGTTGTTATTGATGAGTCTGTCCTTAAGGATAATGAAGCTACTGACACCGTGACCATTAATCAACCTGTTAAATCTAAGCCACGGTCATAGATATTTTGCTAAAGCATGTGCCATTTCCTCAGAGATTGGCACGTGCCAAACTGGAAAAGAAATATGGGAAATTTCTAAAATTGCTTAAAACTTATCCATTAAGCTTCCTTTTTTAGATGCGATGTCTGAGATACCGGCCTTCCCAAAGTTTCTTAAGACCTTATGTTCAAACGAGCGTAAGCTAGATGAGATTGTGCAGGTCTCTAAAGAGGTAAGTGTTAATGTCTTTATGATAGAAAACTTGCCTCTTAAACTAGCTGACCCAGGTAGTTTCAGTATTCCCGTTACTGTAGGGAATGTGTCAATAGACCGAGCCTTATGTGATTTAGGTGCAAGCGTGAGTTTGATGCCATATTCTGTGTACAAGAAAGTCCGAAACGTGAACGAACTAACCCCCACCAGGATGACTTTACAGTTAGCAGACCGTAGTATTGTCAACCCCAAAGGAATTCTGTATGATGTAGCTTTAAAAATAGGAAAGCTAGTGGTACCCTGCGACTTTGTTATCATGGACATCCCCGGGGATGTCATGACCCCTATCATATTAGGATGACCTTGTCTCGCAACCGCTAGCACCCTGATTGACGTAGCGAGGGGTAAACTCGTTATGTGCGTAGGAAAAGAAAAGGCTCCTGTCCCAAATGAATCTATGTTTTTGATTGATATATATGATGATGTACCTTTGGAGTCTACATGGGACCGTGAGGTCGATTCCATGCAGTCCTTCCTTGAAGGAACTGGGGGAGACAACACTGAGGTACAAGGATGGGAAAACTCTTTTAAGGGTGAATGTGCTGATAATCTGAATCTAGAATGCTATGATGAGGTTTTACAGGTACATGAGTATGAGCAGGTGATGGAAAAAAGTAAGGAGAGTTCCACACCTCCGATCAAGTAGAACTGAAAACTCTCCCTTCTAATTTGAAATATACTTTTTTAGGTGCTGACTCTACCTATCCTATAATCGTCAGTAGTAAGATCAGTGGCATTAACTTGGACCGTTTGGTCAGTTTAGTCCGTAAATATCGTAAGGCCATTGGTTACACAATCGACGATATCAAGGGGATTAGCCAGATGAGCAAATTTTAATTTACCGCAAGCGCACGGTGTACGCGTAGTGCGGGTCGAACACAAGGAGGCTTAATAATTCTAATTCGTATGCTTATGACTAGCTAAGACAAGGGTTATACAAAAATGTGTGATGATATTCTAATCCTAAGATGCAAATAACTAAAACAATAATGAAAATGATGTATAACAGTGATATGAAAGACACTAGGGCGTCGGGTATCACCTAATTCTAACATGGAATTCAATCACTTTCATGATTGTATGCAATTGAACCATGAACATGAGAGAACGTGATCTAATTAATCTCAAGCTTCCGCTTTATTGACTAATATCGATTTAAGGCCAACTAGCATTAATCCTCAAACTTCCGTTCTATTGGCTAATACTAGAAGGAATTTAACTCAAGTATATCCCAATCCTAGGTTAAACCGATTCTCAAACTTTCATTTTATTGAAAAGGCTAACAAAGATGTTTGAATCGAGATTCATTAAGCACAGGTTCAATCATCGACTCAAATCGCACACAATCAATCAGTAGAATGTCAATCCATGCTTCGAATTAGGGATTTCACCCTAACCCTAGATAAAGAAACTACTCACTATGCATGATTATAGAAAACATGTAATAAACAATAAACGAAAACGAAGAACGAGATGATAACACAAGAAAACTTATGAATCTGAGAAATAACATAAACCAAATTGCGAAATCCAAATGCTACAAATTGTTCTTCAAAGAATGCTTGAAAGAAAAGTCTAAGAACTAAAAGAAAATTACAGAAGAAAATCAAACTAAAAACTCCCCTAAATGAAAGTGGTAACCGCCACTTTAAATAGTGGCTTCCAAAAATTAGAGAAGAAAACCGCTGAGATTTGACCCGGCTTGAAGAGCGACGAGCGTCGCTTAGGGAGCGACGAGTCGTCGCTGAGTTTCTGGAAAAAATTGGAGTTCATCATCAATAGAGCGACGAGCGTCGCTTAGGGAGCGACGACTCGTCGCTTACCTTCTGGATGTCTCTGAATGCTGCAGATGATAGCGACGAGTGTGGCATAAGGAAGGCCACTCGTTGCTTGACTCTTAAGTGCATTTTACTCCACTTTCCTTGCTTTCTCTTCATCGGGACTAGCTTGTGGCCTGGTCTCTTCACGTGACAAGGGGTCTTAGGCTATTTCTCCAAGCCTTCAGCCTCTTATAACTCCGGTATCTACCTAAGAACTCCGATTTTGCCTCAAAAGTCGCATAAATCATAAAATTGACCTTATGAGACAAAATACACACAAACCACTCAAAATATACCTAAAAACCCACTAAAACTTCAAGTAAGGAGCGTAAAATGAACACGGATAAGTGCAAATACTTGCACTTATCAAACTCCCCCATGCTTAGCCTTTGCTCGTCCTCGAGCAAATCAAGGTGAAAACACAAGTAAAACAAGGCCAAGACATGGTCTCCAAATTCTAAACTACTTCTTATGCCTCCCTTCCTAAACGCCTCTAGTACCCGGTGTTCGCCAAGGGTCCAAATCATTCATACCACTTAACCCCTTCACTTGGTTAACACAACACTCGCACCAAAAACAAAAGGTAGACATGAAAGATCAAATGACATCCAAACATCAAAAACAAAAATCCCTACTCTTCAACCTCCTTATAACTCCAAAAATGAAAGTGAGAAATGAAAAATGTAAAGGCAAAAATCTACTACTTATCCCTCCAATTGTGGCCTACCCAAATACCTTCCTTATGTCTCCCACTTCATATGTCGCCTCTCCAAAGAAAAAATGAAAAAATAAATGAACATTGAGTCTCTCTTTTTCTCTCATTTTGCCTAGGGGCTCATTTTTGGGTTTTTGCCCTAGCCACTCATTTACTTTTTCAAACCTCACTTGCTCACCCACTCATGCCACTCTTTTGCCTAGGTCGCCCTTTCGGGTTTTCAACCTAGCCGGACCTTTCTCTTATCAAGCATGAAATCTTTCCCTTTTTCAGTGAAAAACAAAGTACAAACAAAGCTATAAAATGAATGAAATACAAAGCATGATCAAGCTTAGTTCATACAAACATATGGGATAGAGAACACGAATAAACAAACAATGGGTTCCCCCTTGCTTGTTTTTCGCGGTGGATGGCGATAGGGTGTTCAGCAACCCTAGATGGAAGTAGGGTCTTTAGTAACCCTGGATATGACAATATAGCACAAACATGAGAATGCATAGCTAACTAGTAAGCACCAATGTTGAATCGGGATAACACCATCGATTGCAACATTACCTCTTAAACATGAACACCGGTTCTCCTTATGACTCCCCAAAAGTAAGAGGCTTCCTATCTTAGTCTCCTTCCCCTCATAAATGATCTCACATGCAAGCCCATTAAAATCCCAAACCCCTTATCAACCTCAAACCCAACCCACACACAAAACAACCAACACAACCACAACACACAATGTACCACAATAAATACCCAAACTCCATAACAATAAGGCTCAAATTAATGGAGCTCTTGGATCTCGCAATCCAAGAACTTTCTTTGGGTAAAAGAGGATGGGGGCTTATTTGTGGTTCAAAATTTGTAGCTCAAAAAACATGCAGTGGTTAGTAAAAGATGATGTGCGAGAATCTAGTGAAGATAGCTCGGTGGGTCAAGGTATGACAATATAGTGGAGCTAGAATATAGAGAAGAGAAGAGCAAAGATAGGGATAGAAATATACCTGCAGATGGTGACTCGGCGTAGGAGGAATAAAGATAGCAGCAACAGTAGCTCCAATGAACACTCACTCTCCTTTTGCCTAGCCTCCTTCACAGGTTTATGGTTAGCATTCTTCCCTTTTTTTTTTTTTTTTTTTTTTTGTTTTTTTTTGAATAATACATCTACATCTTACAAACGAAGATAAATAAAAAGAACTAAACTAAAAACTAAAAACTAACCTAAGATTATCTACACAAAAGGTGTAGACCCCCTCCCCCCATGCTTAAACTAAGCAGTGTCCTCAATGCTGAACAGTATAGCAAAGAGAACTAGACAGTAAAATTATAAGCATACAGTTAGGGGAAGTCTAAAAAAAAAAATAAAAAAAATATGTGGCCGTCAGTGACCACTGGAGGAGCCGCGTCTAAACCAGGAGAAAGACTTTCTCCTGGATCGCTTTGCCTCCATAGCGGTTTCCTTCTTTCTCTCCCTTTGGGTCTCCAAGTCGGCTATATCGGCCCTAGGATCGTGGAACGGGTTGCCCGCAGAATGGTCAAGCTGGGCCTCTTGGGCCAACATCATTTGACTCAGACGTGTATTTATGCCGTACATGTCTGAGTCATAGGAATCATGCAGCGAGTTCCTCTGATAGGTGCAGGTTTCGTGAAGGGTGTGCAGCTGATCATCTATTCGGTCCACCCTTCCTTCGACATTGTGGATCCGGTCCAGCATATCAGTACGCCAGACTCGCTCCTCCTCATAATCATATGAGGGTACCTGCTGATTGTGATACCCATGATAGGGCTCTCCCTGGTAAGGTTGAGCTACATGGATATCCTCCTCCATAGGCGCGACCTGTTCAGCATGGCCGGCCTCTTCCTTCTCTTCATGTCCCCCCGCCTCCTCCTGTATACGGCGGCCACCCAGCATATCGACACCTCTTTTTCGTGTATACCGGATGACTCTATCGGTGAGCGTGCGGGCGTCTTCATCCTGTTCAATATTAAACATATGCACGGGGGTAGGGGGAAGGTAAAGCATCTGCCCATTGGGGCAAGGAAAATACGGACCCTCGTGACCTCTGTAAACAAAAAAACTTGATATGCTTTAGGGCCGAGAAGTCGTATGTATTACCTGCGGTGGTATTTTGAGGGGCGCAGTCATCGGGGATATCAATCCCGAGACTTTGGACTAATAAATGAACCATTCCACCGATGGATATCTTCCCCTTATCGGACGTCTTGATATCCAAGCACCGAGACACAAATAAATGTACCCAATTGGGTACCGGGTAATCGGGTGTGCAAAGGGCATAAAAATGCCCTAACTCGGACTGCTGTACCTGCGTAGGCTCACCTTGACCGAAGACAGTCATGGCAAGGTACCGGTACATGAAGCGCAGTGCGGGGTGCCAGATCTTGCTAATCTTGTTCCCCCCGCGGGCGTAGGGTAGGCCCCCAGTCAAGTCGGTCCAAAACCTACAGATAGCCTCCCTTGAGGGTGTTGGGTACTCACCCTCTGAAAAACCCCACCCAAATGCAAGAGCAATCTGGGGATACGTCATACTGTATGTGCGGTTAAAAGCATTGAATGTAATATAGTAGTATGCGTACCCTCTTGATGAAACATGACGTTCTAAGGTGGACAAGAATTCTAGGGTGAGCCGTGGGTATGTGACCCCACGGTTTCTAACCGAGGCAGCTAAACCGCCCTTGCGCAGAAGTGTCATGACACCCTCTTCTATGTGAGTGACGCACAGGGGCATGTCATCTAAAAACTTTGTGGGAATGATGGTCCGCCTCTGAAGCTGCCTAAAGTTCCTTGTTTGAGATGGTGTGAGCACACACCTCAAAGTTTGTGCAGAAGAGCTGCCTTGAGCCTTGCGAGGCTCAGGTGGTGGTGGTGAATGGTCTTGGTGGACTTCCCTCCTTGGAGGGGAGGAGTCATCACCATAGGGTCGTGAGGACGACCCTTCACCGGCCTGACGAGCTCGTTTCGACTTGGATCGAAATAAACTCATGATTTGACAAGTATACGAGCTCAATCAAAAATTCAAAGTCCAACAACACAACTCAAACAACACCAAATTGAGTCCACAAACCTTAAGCTATAATCTAGGACAAGGAATCTACACAAATCTAACAATTAAATGCAACAAATCCAAGATTAACAAAGAAGGAACCACAAAAACCACAAACTATACTCAAAACAAAGCCTCAATTAGAAATTGGAGAAGAATTATACCTTGGGATCTTTTAGAATGAAGGAGATCCTTGGAGATGAGAGAATTGAAGCACTCTTGAAAATCTAGAACCTTTGGATGATGACAATGAAGAGCTTGGCTTGGGAGTTTGAGATGAAAACTCGAAACCCTTGATGATGAAGGTGAAAGAATTTGAAAATGGTGATGGGGAAATGAGGTTTAGAGAGAGAGAGGAAATGAGAGGATGATGATGATGTGGGATTCCGTTAGAAAAAGCCGAAAAAATGGATAGGGTTTCGGATTTTCATTCGAAAAAGCCGAAAAAAATGGAGATTCCGTAGAGCGACGAGCGTCATCAACAATTTCTTAAAATCTAAACTATGAAAAACACGGGTTGCCTCCCGCAAGCGCTTTGTTTAACGTCTTTAGCTTGACGTGATTCACCTCATTCACATGGGTTCCACATATAGCACCTCGGAGCCATCAATTGGCTCCCCCACATAGTAATGCTTAGCGCGGTGACCACTCACCTTAAAGGTGTTGGTCGGCCCCTGTACTTCAATCGGGCCATGAGGAAAAAAATGCACAACTGTAAACGGTCCCGACCATTTAGATTTCAACTTTCCAGCAAAGAACTTCAGTCAGGAGTTATACACAAGCACTAGGTCTCCAACCTTAAACTCACGTCTGTTAAGCCTTTGATCGTGCCATCTCTTGGTCTTTTCTTTGTAAAGCAAAGCACTTTCGTAGGCATCCCGACGGATCTCATCTAACTCATTCATGTCCAACAATCGCTTACTACCTGCAGCCTTAAGGTCAAAGTTAAAGGTCTTAACTGCCCAATGAGCCCTATGCTCTAACTCCACGGGAAGATGACAGTGTTTCCCGTAGATGAGCCTAAAAGGCGTAGTCCCTATCGGAGTCTTGAAAGCTGTCCTATAAGCCCAAAGGGCGTCATCAAGCTTGTCAGACCAATTTCTGCGGGATTTATGGACAGTTTTCTCTAGGATAACCTTAATCTCTCTATTAGATACTTCCACCTGACCATTAGTCTGGGGGTGATAAGGTAAAGCAAAACGGTGTAGCACCCCATACTTCCTAAGAAGCGACTCGAATTTATGTTCGATAAAGTGGGTTCCATTGTCGCTTATAACAATGCGTGGGCAACCGAAACGGGGGAATATGACCTTTTTGAAGAACTTGGTTACCACTCGCGCATCATTGGTCCTAGTGGCGATTGCCTCCACCCACTTGGAAACGTATTCAACAGCAACCAATATATACTTGTTTCCAAAGGAGGAGGGATATGGGCCTTGAAAGTCGATACCCCACACATCAAATATGTCAACAGCTAGAATGGGGGACATGGGCATAGCGTTGGCCTTAGGGAGATTGCCAACCCGTTGGCAACGGTCACACGTCTTGACGTAGGCCTGCACATCTCGGAAGAGAGTGGGCCAATAAAAGCCACATTGAAGGACCTTGGAAGATGTTTTGGAAGCAGCTGCATGACCACCACAGGGTAGGTCATGGCAATGTTGGATAACAGAACATACCTCAGAATCTGGAATGCAACGACGCAACATACCATCTGCGCAGGATCGAAATAGGAGTGGATCATCCCAATAGTAGTACCGGATCTCTCGCATGAATTTCTTTTGATCATGAGGAGATAGACCGGTGGGCAGTACTCCGCTAGCAAGATAGTTCGCTATATCAGCGAACCATGGTGTTTGATCGATGTCAGCAATACTCATCAGTTGGTCATCTGGGAAGGAGTCATTAATGTCAGGCGTACCTGACACCTCATCCAACACGAGTCTGGATAGATGATCGGCGACGGAATTCTCCGCTCCCTTTTTGTCGAGCACTTCGATGTCAAATTCTTGGAGCAATAAGATCCACCTTATCAGCCTAGGTTTAGCATCTCTCTTATTCATTAGGAACTTGAGCGCGGCGTGGTCTGTATGTACTATGATTTTAGATCCTATCAGATAGGATCTAAACTTCTCTAAAGCATAGACCACGGCCAACAACTCTTTCTCTGTCGTGGCATAGTTAACCTGGGCTTTGTAGAAACACTTAGAGATAATGAACGCAACAAGAGGGGGGGTGAATTGTTGTGTTGCCCTTAGGAGTATTTTTGCCCTGTTTTTCTTGCGGAATTTTTACACTAAAAATACTCAAAGCAATAAAAAGAAACTTAAAAGGAACACCAAGATTTAACGTGGAAACTTTCTTGGCCAAAGAAAGAAAGCCACGACCCACTAGGGATTTCAACTTCTCTTATTAATTTTATGTAATTACAATTCTCTATTACATAAAACTTCTATTCTCCTTCTAGGCCTAAACTTCTCTTCTCCTTCTCTAGTTCTCTCTTCTCGTTTCTCTCTTCTCTCTTTTACATAAAATTCTCACTTTTCCCCTTTAGACTTCCCAAAGTCTAAATTACACACTCATAAAATACCATACAAAGAATTTCTCTAAGATTGGATGAAAACAATGAATTGCACAAGGAAAATTAGATGGATTAATTGGCAATTAAGAACAATTAAATTTTCTCTTTCTTGAATTGGATCTCACGAAATCTTTAATGGGCACTAGACAAATTTTTCTTATGAATGTCTCTCTCCAAATTGTGCCGGTTATGAAGTCCTATTTATATACCCATAAGAATAATTTTGGCCATAAACCCTTGTACCAACACGTGGGAATCATGGACAAGAAACTTGGAGGTTACTCCAAGTACATGGTTAGGGTTAGGCTATTTTTAGTAACTCCTATTTTGGTGGAGATTAAATAGGATCTAAAATATTTCATTCTCTTAAGTGATTAGTTATTAATTGCCAATTAAAACCCTTGTGCAAGTCATCTTTTCATCCGTACAAGAAAAATAAAAACTAAAATTTATTTCCCTTATTTCTCGTTGACTATTTCTCTGACTGGTTGCGCTGGGAACACTGCATTGTCTCCGTTTGGACAGTCTTCGATTTTGACCAATCTGGAACTGTTCCATGTGACTTAATTATTTGACTTTGACTTTGACTTCGACATATAATGCTCTTTGCACAACCTTCTTAGGTACCATCGACGATTATGACAATCGGATATTTCACCTACAAAACAATCTCTAAAGTATTTTGTTTGTTTATAATAGTTTAGTCATCATCAAAACTCAAATGGGCCAACAGGCTTCATTTAAGGTTTTCCTGGCGTAGTAAATGGCGTGTAGCTTGCCATCTTTCCTTTTGTCCTAGCACTGCCCCAACTGCATAGTCACTAGCATCGCACATGAGTTCGAAGGGCAAGCTCCAATCCGGAGGTTGGATGATCGGCGCTGAAATGAGGGCCTGTTTCAACTTTTCAAAGGCATGTAGACAATCATTAGTGAAAACAAATGGCACATCATTGGCCAAAAGCTCGGTTAGAGGTCGGGCTACCTTGGAAAAGTCCGGTATGAATCTCCTGTAGAAACCCGCATGCCCGAGAAAACTGCGAATCCCCTTCACATTGATTGGAGGGGGCAGCTTCTCTATGACCTCTATCTTAGCTTTATCAACCTCAATACCCCGATTGGACACTAAATGTCCCAAAACAATGCCCTGTTGGACCATGAAATGACACTTCTCCCAATTAAGAACCACGTTGATTTCTTCGCAACGGGCAAGCACCTTTTCGAGGTTGGCTAAACAATCATCAAAGGAGTTGCCATACACAGAGAAGTCATCCATGAAAACCTCCATACAACCTTCAATAAACTCAGAAAAAATACTAATCATGCATCTTTGAAAGGTGGCGGGTGCATTACATAGCCCGAATGGCATCCTTCGGTATGCAAAGGTGCCGTAGGGGCAAGTAAATGTGGTCTTCTCCCTGTCGTCGGGGTGAATTGGGATTTGAAAAAATCCAGAATACCCGTCCAAATAGCAAAAGTGGGAGTGGTTAGCCAACCTCTCAAGCATCTGGTCTATGAATGGAATGGGGTAGTGGTCTTTTTGGGTCGCCTTATTCAACTTCCTATAGTCTATGCACATGCGCCATCCGGTCACGGTTCGAGTCGGTATCAGCTCATTTTTATCATTTTGGATGACGGTCATGCCTCCCTTCTTAGGGACTACCTGTACGGGGGATACCCACTTACTATCAGAGATAGGGTAGATGATCCCCGCGTTTAGCAATTTAAGAACTTCCTTTTTAACGACCTCTTTCATGTTCGGGTTCAATCGCCGTTGTCCCTCGATGGAAGGACTGGCGTCGGTATCAAGATGTATCCTGTGAGTGCAAATAGAGGGGCTGATTCCCTTAATGTCATCTATGGTATAACCAATAGCTTTGCGGTGCTTACGGACCAAATGGACCAAGCGGTCTAAATCGTTGCCATTGAGCGCACTGCTCACAATAATAGGGTAGGTGGAACCAGCACCTAAGAAAGCATATTTCAGATCAGGAGGGAGAGTTTTCAATTCTACCTCAGGAGGCGTGGAGCTCTCCTTACTTGCTTCCATCACCTGCTCAAGTTCATGCACCTGCAGCACTTCATTGCACAATTCCAAATCCGAATCCTCAACATACATACTCTTAAAAGAGTCTTCCCATCCCATTACCTCGGCGTTGTCTTTCTCCGTTCCTTCAAGAAAGGATTGGAGGGTATCGACCTTGCGGTCCCATGTAGACGCAAGAGGTAGATCATCGCATATATCAAGCAAAAACATGGATTCATTTGGGACGGGGGCACTTAAAACATCTCTTATAGCAAATTCAACTTTCTCTTCTCCTACGCTTATAACAAGCTTACCCCTAGCTACATCAATTAGGGTACTAACGGTCGCAAGACATGGTCTCCCTAATATGATTGGAGTCTTGACATCCTCGGGAATGTCCATGATAACAAAATCACAAGGCACAACCAACTTGCCTATCTTCAAAGCGACATCGGACAAAATTCCCTTAGGGTACACGATACTACGGTCGGCTAACTGCAAGGTCATCCTTGTAGGGGTTAGCTCGTTCACGTTGCGGAGTCTCTTATACATGGAATATGGCATTAAACTCACGCTTGCACCTAAATCGCATAAGGCTCGGTCCACTGACACATTTCCTACGGTCACGGGAATGCTAAAACTTCCTGGGTCAGCTAGTTTCGGAGGCAAGTTTCCCACCATAAAGGCGTTAACGCTAACCTCCTTAGAGACCTGCACGATCTCATCTAGCTTTCGCTCATTAGAACAAAGAGTCTTAAGAAACTTTGGGAAAGCCGGTATCTCGGACATCGCATCCAAGAATGGAAGTTCGATGGACACGTTTTTAAGCAACTTGAGGAACTTCCCATATTTCTTTTCTAACTTGGCACGCGCCAATTTTTGGGGAAATGGCACATGCTTTATCAGAATGTCGGTGACCGTGGGCTTTGATTTATCATGTTTCTCATTGGTCACGGTGTCGGTAGCATTCTCATTATCATTATGGACAGAATCATCAACAACAACACCATCATCAACAACAGATTTACCAGCAGTCAAATTATCAGCAATAACATCATTAGTAGTCACTAGTTTTTCAGAAGATACCTGCACTATGGGTGGATCGACTAGTGTCTTACCACTTCGAGTGGTAACTGCATTAACTGACTGATTTGGCTCCTTGCCCTTAGGCTCTGGTTGACTCGGGAATTGATTGGGGGCCCGAGTATTTAGCTGCTGTGCTATTTGAGCCAGTTGTGTCTCAAGAAATTTCATGTGGGTGACGCTGCTCTGAATATGATTCCGTACAATGCCTTTCAACTCATCGACCTCAGTCCTAAGGTTAGGTTGAGGGGGGTGAGCGTATTGCTTGTACGGAGGTGGTTGCTGAAATGGAGCCTGTACATGCTGTGGGTTTAGCACGTTGGTGCTAGAGTAGGACAGATTCCGGTGCTTATATCCTGCATTGAAACGGTTAGCATGTGGGTCTCCAGGAGGTTTACTGTATAGAGCGTTTGCCTCCTCGTAAACTTGGGGACAAGCACTCGAACAGTGACCTGGAGCACCACAGGTATCACAAGCAACAGAAGAATTGTTAGCATTAGAATTGGAAGATGAAGAACTTACCATACTTACCTTAGCCACCTGTTCAGTAAGGTTGGCTATCTGCTTGGTGAGAGCTTTGATGGTCTCAGATTCTGCAACATTACCCTGGGCTACTGGACCTCTCTCATTACTCCAAGAGTGGCTATTCTTAGCCATGGTCTCAAAGAGTCTTAAGAGATCCTCGGGGATCTTGGAATCCATATCACTGCCACATGCGGCGTTGATTGACGATTTATGTTAATCAAACAATCCTCCATTGAAGGACTGAGCTAGTAACCAATTGGGTATCTCGTGGTGTGGACAACTAATCTGGAGGTCCTTAAACCTCTCCCATGCCTCATAGAAAGACTCAAAGGGTTGCTGCTTAAATGTTTGCAGCTGGGTCCGGATCTGGGAGGTCTTCCTAGGGGGATAGAATTTAGCTAGGAAGCCATTAGCTAGAGCCTCCCAGGTCGTATATATACCTGCGGGTTCGGACTTGAGCCAGGACTTGGCTTTATCCTTCAAACTGAAGGGGAAAAGTCGCATCCTCACCGCCTCCATGGACAAATCTTTGGCGGTGATGGTGTCACATCTCTCTATGAAGTCAGCTATATGGTCGTGCGGACTTTCACTTGGGTGACCACCAAATTGATTCCTCTCAATCATTTGAATGAGATGGGGTTTAAGTTCAAAATTCTCGGTCCCAAAGTCCGGTTTAACTATGCAAGGGATGGAAGTTTGGGTGAGCATGGGCGCACCCATTTGGCCAAAGGATCTATTAGCATTGTTGGCCATGTTTTCTTGTTGTCTCCTAAGTCTCCTAAGTCGTTCGGCGTTTAACCTACGGGCAGTGGCTTCAATCTCTGGGTCGAAACGTTCTAGAGATCGAGCTCGCCTGGGCATTCAGAAACAAAGGGCCAAAGGTTTGGGACAACAAGCAAATGTCTAAGTAAATCACTAAACAAAACTAAATAGAATTATAGTCGCCTCCCCGGCAACGGCGCCAAAAACTTGATGAGCAAATTTTAATTTACCGCAAGCGCACGGTGTACGCGTAGTGCGGGTCGAACACAAGGAGGCTTAATAATTCTAATTCGTATGCTTATGACTAGCTAAGACAAGGGTTATACAAAAATGTGTGATGATATTCTAATCCTAAGATGCAAATAACTAAAACAATAATGAAAATGATGTATAACAGTGATATGAAAGACACTAGGGCGTCGGGTATCACCTAATTCTAACATGGAATTCAATCACTTTCATGATTGTATGCAATTGAACCATGAACATGAGAGAACGTGATCTAATTAATCTCAAGCTTCCGCTTTATTGACTAATATCGATTTAAGGCCAACTAGCATTAATCCTCAAACTTCCGTTCTATTGGCTAATACTAGAAGGAATTTAACTCAAGTATATCCCAATCCTAAGTTAAACCGATTCTCAAACTTCCATTTTATTGAAAAGGCTAACAAAGATGTTTGAATCGAGATTCATTAAGCACAAGTTCAATCATCGACTCAAATCGCACACAATCAATCAGTAGAATGTCAATCCATGCTTCGAATTAGGGATTTCACCCTAACCCTAGATAAAGAAACTACTCACTATGCATGATTATAGAAAACATGTAATAAACAATAAACGAAAACGAAGAACGAGATGATAACACAAGAAAACTTACGAATCTGAGAAATAACATAAACCAAATTGCGAAATCCAAATGCTACAAATTGTTCTTCAAAGAATGCTTGAAAGAAAAGTCAAAGAACTAAAAGAAAATTACAGAAGAAAATCAAACTAAAAACTCCCCTAAATGAAAGTGGTAACCGCCACTTTAAATAGTGGCTTCCAAAAATTAGAGAAGAAAACCGCTGAGATTTGACCCGGCTTGAAGAGCGACGAGCGTCGCTTAAGGAGCGACGAGTCGTCGTTGAGTTTCTGGAAAAAATTGGAGTTCATCATCAATAGAGCGACGAGCGTCGCTTAGGGAGCGACGACTCGTCGCTTACCTTCTGGATGTCTCTGAATGCTGCAGATGATAGCGACGAGTGTGGCATAAGGAAGGCCACTCGTTGCTTGACTCTTAAGTGCATTTTACTCCACTTTCCTTGCTTTCTCTTCATCGGGACTAGCTTGTGGCCTGGTCTCTTCACGTGACAAGGGGTCTTAGGCTAGTTCTCCAAGCCTTCACCCTCTTATAACTCCGGTATCTACCTAAGAACTCCGATTTTGCCTCAAAAGTCGCATAAATCATAAAATTGACCTTATGAGACAAAATACACACAAACCACTCAAAATATACCTAAAAACCCACTAAAACTTCAAGTAAGGAGCGTAAAATGAACACGGATAAGTGCAAATACTTGCACTTATCATAGCCCCTCTGTATGCACCCATAGGATTCACCTTGAGTCTGACGCCAGTCGTTCCATTGAAGGACAGCAGCGTCTTAACCCAAATATGAAAGAAGTTGTTAAGAAAGAAGTCTTAAAGCTGTTAAATGCGGGGATCATCTACCCTATCTCGGATAGTAAGTGGGTATCCTCTGTGCAAGTAGTCCCTAAAAAGGGAGGCATGACTGTCATACAAAATGATAAATATGAGCTAATACCGATTAGGACAGTAACTGGATGGCGTATATGCATAGACTAGAAAACTAAACAAAGCGACCCGAAAAGACCACTATCCCAATCCTTTCATAGACCAAATGCTTGAAAGACTGGCCATACACTCCCACTTTTTCTATTTAGATGGGTACTCGGGATTTTTTCAAATCCCTGTTCACCTCGATGATAGGGAGAAGACCACATTTACTTGCCCCTACGGTACCTTTGCTTATCGAAGGATGCCATTTGGGCTATGTAACGCCCCCGCCACCTTTCAAAGATGCATGATGAGTATAGAACATTGCATGGAAGTTTTCATGGACGACTTTTCCGCATAAGGAAACTCTTTCGATGACTGCTTAGCTAATCTCGAGAAGGTGCTTGCTCGGTGCGAGGAAGTGAACCTAGTTTTGAATTGGGAAAAGTGCCATTGGTTCAATAGGGTATCGTTTTGAGAAGGTCGATAAGGCCAAGATCAAGGTCATAGAGAAGCTACCCCCTCCAGTTAATGTGAAGGGGATTTGTAGTTTTCTCGGGCATGCAGGTTTTTATAAGAGATTCATACCAGACTTTTCCAAAGTAGCCCGACCTCTAACTGAGCTTCTAGCCAATGATGTGCCATTTATGTTTTCTAATGATTGTTTACAGGCTTTTGAAAAGTTGAAACAGGCACTTACTTCAGCGCCAATCATCCAACCCCCAAACTAGAGCCTACCCTTTGAGCTTATGTGTGATGCCAGTGATTATGCGGTAGGGGCAGTGCTAGGGCAAAGGAAGGATGGCAAGCTGCACGCCATATACTATGCTAGCAAAACCTTAAATGAAGCACAGGTTAATTATGCTACAACAGAGAAAGAGCTCCTGGCCGTGGTCTATGCTTTGGAAAAATTTAGATCCTATTTAATAAGGTCTAAAATTATAGTGTATACGGACCATGCCGCGCTTAAATTTCTGATGAACAAGAAAGATGCTAAACCTAGGCTTATAAGGTGGATCCTATTGCTCCAAGAATTCGACCTCGAAATAGTTGATAAAAAGGGAGCAGAGAACTCGGTTGCTGATCATCTATTCAGGCTTGTTTTGGATGAGGTGTCAGGTACGCTTGACATTAATGATTCCTTCCCAGATGATCAGCTAATGAGTCTTGCAGATGTTGATCAGACACCATGGTTCGCCGATATAGCGAATTACCTTGCTAGCGGAATATTGAGGTACGGCATGCCGCGCCGTTGCTTTCCTGATTTTGAGGTACGCTCTGTTATTCAGCATTGTCATGACCTACCATGTGGTGGTCATGCAGCTGCATCTAAGACTCATTTATGGAAAACATTGTCATCTCCCCGTGGAGTCAGAGCATAAGGCCCATTGGGCAATTAAGACACTTAATTTTGACTTAAAGGCTGCAGCCCGCAGGTAGTAAAAGGTTGCTAGACATAAATGAGTTGGATGAGATTCGTTTGGAAGCTTACGAAAATGCCTTGCTCTACAGAGAGAAAACAAAGAAATGGCATGATGAAAAGCTTAATAGACGTGAATTCAAAGTAGGAAACTTAATCTTAATATACAACTCAAGGTTAAAATTTTTCGCTGGCAAATTAAAATCGATTTGGTCAGGACTGTTCAAAGTTTTACATGTTTTTCCTCATGGCTCGATTGAAGTGCAAGGGCCGACCACCACCTTTAAGGTGAGTGGTCATCGCGCTAAACACTATTATGTTAGAGATCCAATTGAAGGCTTCGAAGTGTTGTATGTTGAACCCATGTAGATGGGGTGAATCACGTCGAGCTAACGACGTTAAACATAGCGCTTGCGGGAGGCAACTCGTATTTTCCTTAGATTTAATTTTTAGCATTTTATTATTTTTGTGCGTTTTAAGGTGTATTTAAGTTTGCAGGTCAAAGAGAACGAAAATCAAAGAATAAGAGGACAGAAGCTAAGCGACGACTCGTCGCTTAGTATGTGACGCTTGTCGCATCTTTTAAAAGGAACTCAATGGCTGGTAGAGGGATAAGCGACGATTGTCGCTCCATATGTGACGAGTAGTCGCTTACATTCTGGAAAATCAGAACATGGGCAGAAACAAAGCGACGAGTCGTCGCTTCTCAAAAATGGCATTCTAGGCCCGAAAAAAATCAGAAATCCGAAAACCTTATCTTACCAAACCCTATCCTTCCTCTTTAAATAACCCCACATCTACTCATTCTTCCTACACCTTTCATCATCATATCATTCACTCTCTAAATTAATCCTCATCATCTTCATCCCCTATTCAAGCATCATCAATCAAGGGTTTCAAAAAGCTCAGGAGAATTCAAGTTTTCAAGTTTCTCTCTTCAAGTGTTCTTCAAGTGTTCCTATCAAGGTTATTCTTTCTCAAATTCTTTCTTCTTAAGGATCACTCTCTTCATCTCCTCAAGGTATAAGATTATTCTCCATCTATTTTTCTTAAAAATTTTTACGATTGTTGAATTTAAATTGTATAGACTATTGATCTTAAATTGCTAGTTTTACATTCTTGCTCTTAAATTCTCAAATTGGTAGATTCTTGGTCTTAACTGTTAGAATCAAATTGTTGGGTTATTTTTGTTTGGTTTGATTATGATTGTCTTAACCTTATCTGTGTGCTGGCAAACTTAGTTGTTAATCTTAGATTTTTAGTAGATATAGGTCTTGATTATTTTTGGTTGGTTAAATTGTGTTGATTCGACTCCTGTCTGTGTGCTAGTAAATTTAGCTATCAAGATGAACCTTTCTCGTTCCAGGTCAAAACGCGTCAGACAGGCTAGTGAAGGGTCGTCCTCACGACCCCACGGCGATGACTCCTCCTCTCCACGGAGGGAAGTTATCCGTGATGGATCACCACCACCACCTGAGCCCCGAAGGGTTCAAGATAGTTTATCGGCCCTCACAATGAGATGTGTACTAACACCATCTCAAACCGCCATCTTCACCAAACTAAAAATGAGACCTATTCTGCCAACAAAATTTGTAGAAGAGATCCCCTTAGCAGCGAACAATCTTGAGAATTGTATCATGACCTGACTGCGAAGGGGGGCGTCTCGACGGCATATTAGGTAGGTACGGGATAGTCTACCCCCGTTTGACCTTAGAATTTTTATCTAACCTCGAATGCCATATTTCATCGAGGGGGTACGCTTATAGCTACATCACGTTCAATGTTTTTAATCGCACCTATAGCTTGACGTATCCCCAAATTGCTGACGCGTTACGGTGGGGTTTTACGGAGGGTGAATACCCAGTCCCCCCTAGGGAGGAAATATGCAGGTTTTGGGCCAATATGACTGAAGGCCTAAACTATGCTCGCGGGGGTAATATGGTAAGCAAAATTTGGCACCGAGCGTGCAGCAGTTTGAGCTAGGGCATTTTTATGCCTTTTGTGTCCCAGACCACCCGGTACCCAATTGGGTACATATTTTTGTGACACGGTGCATGGAGATCAAACACGTCGATAAAGGCAAGATCTCCGTCTGTGGTATGATCAGTATGATTGTCCTCAGTCTAGGGATGGAGCATAGAGGGAGTCTACACCTTTTTTTTAGTGTAGTTTTTATCTTTCTTTTGCATTTTTTTTTTATTATTTTAGTTTTTCTCTTTTTATTTATCCTTTTTACATTTTCTTAGGCTAGTTTCTAGTTTAGTTCATCTTTATTTTATTTTTTTTGTATGATGTATTGCTTTTGAAAAAAAAAATAAAAAAAAGAAAAAGAAAAAAAAAAAAAATGAGAAGCCATAAACTTGTTAAGAAGGCTAGGCAAAAGGAGATTCTATCCCTGTCCTTATTTTTCCTTCTCTATGTTCTAGCTCCACTATATTATCACACCTTAACCCACCAAGCTATCCTCACTTAGATTCTCGCACATCATCTTTTACTAACCATTGCATGTAATTAAGCTATACATTTTGAACCAAAAATAAGCTCCCATCCTCTTTGATCCAAAGTAAGTTCTTGGATTGCGAGATCCAAGAGCTACATTATTTAAGCCTTATAGTTTTGGAGTTTGGGTTTTTAATTTTGTGCATTATGTATGTTGTGGTTGTGATGATGGATTTTTGTGTTGGGATGGGTTTGAGGTTGATAAGGGGTTTGGGGATTTTTATGGGCTTACATGTGAGATCATTATATGAGAGAAAGAAGACTAAGATAGGAAGCCTCTTACTTTTGGGGAGTCATAAGGAGAACCGATGTTCATGTTTAAGAGGTAATGTTGCAATCGATGGTGCTATCCTGATTCAACATTGGAGTTTATTAGGTAGGCTGCATTCTTATTTTTGTGCTATATTGTCATATCCGGGGTTACTAATGACCCTACATTTTCAAGGTTGCTGAACACCCTATTGCTATCCACCTTGAAAGGCAAGCATGAGGGAGCCTATTACTTGCCTATTCATGTTTTCTATCCTATTTATGTTGTATAAATTTAGCTTGATTATGCATTGTATTTTTATTCTTTTTAGCTAAATCTGTATTTTGATGTTTTATTGAAAAAGGGAAAGAAATTCATGCTTGATAAGATATAAGACCGACTAGCTTGATAAGAGGCAGGCCTTGCTGAACAGGTCGCGCCTCAAGAGGAGGATGCCTATGAGGCTCGACCTATCAGGAAGAGCCTTACTACAGGTATCAGTATGAGCAGCAAGTACCCTCATATGACTGTGAGGAAGATCGAGCATGGCGTGATGATATGCTAGACCGTGTTCGATAGGTGGAGGGACGGGTAGAACGCATAGATGACCAGTTGCATACCCTCGACGAGAGCTGCATATACCAGTGTAACGAGCTACATGACTCATATCACTCAGACTTGTGCGATATTAACACTCGTCTGAGTTCATCGATGATGGCTCATGGGGCCCAAACTGCACATTTTGCGGGCACCCCGTTCCAAGATCCTAGGGCCGATATTGCTGAGTTGGAGGCCCAGAGAGAGAGAGAGAAAAGGAAGCCGTCATAGAAGCAAAGAAATCAAGGAGAAAGTCGTTCTCCTGGTTTAGGCGCGACTCCTCTAGTGATCATTGAAGGCCACCTGCCCTAGACTTCCCCTAGCTGTATGCTTTGAGTTTCATGGTTTAGTCCCTTTGCTATACTGTTAAGCATTGAGGACACTGCTTTGTTTAAGCATGGGGGGGAGTCTACACCTTTTTTTTAGTGTAGTTTTTATCGTTCTTTTGCATTTTTTTTTATTATTTTAGTTTTTCTCTTTTTATTTATCCTTTTTACATTTTCTTATGCTAGTTTCTAGTTTAGTTCATCTTTATTTTATTCTTTTTTGTATGATGTATTGCTTTTGAAAAAAAAAATTTTAAAAAGAAAAAGAAAAAAAAAAAAAATGAGAAGCCATAAACTTGTTAAGAAGGCTAGGCAAAAGGAGATTCTATCCCTGTTCTTATTTTTCCTTCTCTATGTTCTAGCTCCACTATATTATCACACCTTAATCCACCAACCTATCCTCACTTAGATTCTCGCACATCATCTTTTACTAACCTTTGCATGTAATTAAGCTATACATTTTAAACCAAAAATAAGCTCCCATCCTCTTTCATCCAAAGTAAATTCTTGGATTGTGAGATCCAAGAGCTACATTATTTAAGCCTTATAGTTTTGGAGTTTGGGTTTTTAATTTTGTGCATTATGTATGTTGTGGTTGTGATGATGGATTTTTGTGTTGGGATGGGTTTGAGGTTGATAAGGGGTTTGGGGATTTTTATGGGCTTACATGTGAGATCATTATATGAGAGAAAGAAGACTAAGATAGGAAGCCTCTTACTTTTGGGGAGTCATAAGGAGAACCGATGTTCATGTTTAAGAGGTAATGTTGCAATCGATGGTGCTATCCTGATTCAACATTGGAGTTTATTAGGTAGGCTGCATTCTTATTTTTGTGCTATATTGTCATATCCGGGGTTACTAATGACCCTACATTTTCAAGGTTGCTGAACACCCTATTGCTATCCACCTTGAAAGGCAAGCATTGGGGAGCCTATTACTTGCCTATTCATGTTTTCTATCTATTTATGTTGTATAAATTTAGCTTGATTATGCATTGTATTTTTATTCTTTTTAGCTAAATCTGTATTTTGATGTTTTTTTGAAAAAGGGAAAGAAATTCATGCTTGAGAAGATATAAGACCGACTAGCTTGATAAGAGGCAGGCCTTGCTGAACAGGCCGCGCCTCAAGAGGAGGATGCCTATGAGGCTCGACCTTATCAGGAAGAGCCTTACTACAGGTATCAGTATGAGCAGCAAGTACCCTCATATGACTGTGAGGAAGATCGAGCATGGCGTGATGATATGCTAGACCGTGTTCGATAGGTGGAGGGACGGGTAGAATGCATAGATGACCAGTTGCATACCCTCGACGAGAGCTGCATATACCAGTGTAACGAGCTACATGACTCATATCACTCAGACTTGTGCGATATTAACACTCGTCTGAGTTCATCGATGATGGCTCATGGGGCCCAAACTGCACATTTTGCGGGCACCCCGTTCCAAGATCCTAGGGCCGATATTGCTGAGTTGGAGGCCCAGAGAGAGAGAGAGAAAAGGAAGCCGTCATAGAAGCAAAGAAATCAAGGAGAAAGTCGTTCTCCTGGTTTAGGCGCGACTCCTCTAGTGATCATTGAAGGCCACCTGCCCTAGACTTCCCCTAGCTGTATGCTTTGAGTTTCATGGTTTAGTCCCTTTGCTATACTGTTAAGCATTGAGGACACTGCTTTGTTTAAGCATGGGGGGGAGTCTACACCTTTTTTTTAGTGTAGTTTTTATCTTTCTTTTGCATTTTTTTTGATTATTTTAGTTTTTCTCTTTTTATTTATCCTTTTTACATTTTCTTAGGCTAGTTTCTAGTTTAGTTCATCTTTATTTTATTTTTTTTGTATGATGTATTGCTTTTGAAAAAAAAAAAAAAAAAAGAAAAAGAAAAAAAAAAAAATGAGAAGCCATAAACTTGTTAAAAAGGCTAGGCAAAAGGAGATTCTATCCCTGTCCTTATTTTTCCTTCTCTATGTTCTAGCTCCACTATATTATCACACCTTAACCCACTAAGCTATCCTCACTTAGATTCTCGCACATCATCTTTTACTAACCATTGCATGTAATTAAGCTATAAATTTTGAACCAAAAATAAGCTCCCATCCTCTTTGATCCAAAGTAAGTTCTTGGATTGTGAGATCCAAGAGCAGCATTATTTAAGCCTTATAGTTTTGGAGTTTGGGTTTTTATTTTTGTGCATTATGTATTTTGTGGTTGTGATGATGGATTTTTGTGTTGGGATGGGTTTGAGGTTGATAAGGGGTTTGGGAATTTTTATGGGCTTACATGTGAGATCATTATATGAGAGAAAGAAGACTAAGATAGGAAGCCTCTTACTTTTGGGAGTCATAAGGAGAACCGATGTTCATGTTTAAGAGGTAATGTTGCAATCGATGGTGCTATCCTGATTCAACATTGGAGTTTATTAGGTAGGCTACATTCTTATTTTTGTGCTATATTGTCATATCCGGGGTTACTAAAGACCCTACATTTTCAGGGTTGCTAAACACCCTATTGCTATCCACCTTGAAAGGCAAGCATGGGGGAGCCCATTACTTGCCTATTCATGTTTCTTATCCTATTTATGTTGTATAAATTTAGCTTGATTATGCATTGTATTTTTATTCTTTTTAGCTAAATCTGTATTTTGATGTTTTATTGAAAAAGGGATAGAAATTCATGCTTGATAAGAGATAAGCCCGACTAGGTTGAAAACCCAAAAGGCGACCTAGGCAAAAAAGCGGCATGAGTGGGTGAGCAAGTGAGATTTTAAAAAGTAAATGAGTGGCTAGGGCGAAAACCCAAAAATGAGCCCCTAGGCAAAATGAGAGAAACAGAGAGACACATCGGTTACTTATTGTTCAATTTGTTTTGGAGTGGCGACATATGAAGTAGGAGATATAAGGTAGGAATTTGGGTAGGCCTCAATTGGAGGGATAAGTAGTAGATTTTCATTTTTCGTTTTCATTTCTCATATTTACATTTTTGGGAGCCATAAAGAGGTTGAAGAATCTGGATTTTTGTTTTGATTATTGATGTTTACATGCTTTTTATCTTTCATGACTATTCTTTTGGTTTGTTGTGTATTGTGTTAGGATTTGCAGACCATGTCTTGGCCTTGTTTTATCTGTATTTTCACCTTGATTTGCTCGAGCACGAGAAAAGGCTAAGCATGGGGGAGTTTGATAAGTGCAATTATTTGCACTTTTCTATGTCATTTTACACTCTTTTTACGTAGTTTTATTTGGGTTTTAGATAGAAATTTAGATTCATTTTGATAATTTTGTTTTATTCGGTTCATTACTGTGTTTGATATGTATTTGAGGCAAAATTGGGGCATTATTAGGTTTTTGGAGTGATAAGAGGGTGAAGGCTTGGAGAAATAGCATAAGACCCCTTTACTATGTAGGAAACCATGCCAAGATCATCCCATATGAGGAAAAAGTAAAGCAACGAAGCAAATTGGAGGTCAGACGGAAAGTGACGAGTCGTCACTCCTATGTGACGCTTGTCGCCCAATGATGCAGCACCCATGAGTTTTCCAGAGACTAAGCGACGAGTCGTCATTCCTATGTGACGCTCGTCGCCAATTATCAGCATGCCCAAGGTATACTTCCAGAAAGTTTGGGACGAGTCGTCACTCCATAAGTTTTACCCGGATTTTTGGCGGTTTCTTCTTGATTTTTGGAGTCACTATATAAAGTGACGGTTATCATTTTTTGTATTTTTTGTCATAGACCATTTTACTTTTTTGTTTTTTGTTTTAGTTTTTCTCTCAAATTTCTAGCAATTTCTTTTATTGTAATTTCAATTCTTTCATCGTAATTTTGGATTCTTGAAGTTTTCATGTTGAATATCGCAATTGCAACTCGGATTTGGTATTTCAATTTATGTTTTCTTCAAGAATTGTAAGTTTCCATTTGTTCTTGTTTCTTTCTTTGTTGTTAATTGTTGTTTGTTGCATGTTTTTCATGATGATGATTAGTGAGTAGTTTTCTTATCTAGGGTTAGGGCATAGTCCCTAATTCGAAATATGGATTGATATTTTATCGATTGATTGTGTGCGATTTGAGTCTACGATTGAACCTATGCTTAATGAATCTTGATTCAAATATCTTTCTTAACATTTTCGATAGAATGAAAGTTTGAGAATTGGATTAACTTAGGATTAAGATATATTTGAGTTAAATTCCTTCTAGTATTAACCAATAGAACGGAAGTTTGAGGATTAATGCTAGTTGGCCTTAAATTGATATTAATCAATAAAGCGGAAGTTTGAGATTAATTAGATCACGTTCGATTGTGTTAAAGACTCAATTTCATACAATCATGAGAGTGATTGAGTTCCATGTTAGAATTAGGCGACGCCCGATGCCCTAGTGTTTGTCATATCTTTGTCTTTACATCACTATCATTTTTTGTATTAGTTTCTTGCATCTTAGGATTATATTTTTACCATATATCTTGTTTAACCTTTGTCTTGTTTATCATAAAACATACAATATAAAATTATCTAGCCTCCTTGTGTTCGACCCGCACTACGCGTACACCGTGCGCTTGTGGTTAATTTAAATTTGACTATCATTCCATGAAGAAAATCTATTCATTCCGGGGGCCAATAACGGAACTACGGTCCCTGCCCTTATCAATGGTGTGACAACACCTAATTTAAAGTGGAAGTTACTGGAACATGACATCAATAGTGTGAGAAAATCTATCCAAGGACATCGTTCAACGCTTCATTCGGGCATCTGAAATTTGTACACCCCTTGATTCTAGGAAGAAAAAAGACACGACTGGAAGATCGCAAGAAAGGACGCCTAACCGGCGTGACTCAGACGCTTACGGGAGGGAAAGGTTTCGTTCACCTATGGGGCCTCCCAGAGAAGAAGGTCGAAGACAGGCCCAAGCCTACCCAGCGCTTGAAGTGAAGAATGTTACCGACTCTCTTTTCAATCGAAGCCAGAAAGATATTTTCTATTCTGTTAGAGGTCAGCTGCCGATCCCTCCAAGGATATCGACATCACAAAACAAGAGAAACATTGATTATTGGTGTGAATACCACAAGGAGCACTGGCATACTCTATCTCAATGCTGTGAATTGAAGAAGGTTTTGGACAAGCTGGCCGTCGAAGGTCAGTTAGATAGGTTTCTGAAGCATAATGATAGCAGACCCAAGGGTCGAAGGGATGACAATCGACAAAGAAATGAAACAGTTCGAGGCCACACAAGGAGTTGTCTATATGATTTCAGGAGGTTATTCTGAGTTTTACCCAAGTACGCGGTCTATCAAAGATAGTGTTCATACGTTGATCACCATGACCACGAAAAATAAGAAAGCGATAGATGGACAGAGAATGATTTTCGAGTGGGGGTCAAAAGATCCAGCATCCGTATTTGGACCCAGTTGTGCTCATCCTCAAAGTTGGACTAATGAATGTTAGAAGAGTTTTGGTTGACATCGGAAGCACCGCCGATTTGATTACAATGGATTGTTTGAAGTAGTTGAAATAGGACCCCGAATACTTAGAGAAACTTGATCGGCCACTAGTGGGCTTCAGAGGTAGCCGATTTTGTCCTTCAGGTACTATAGTTCTTCTGGTGCACTTTGGATAAAAAGGCAACGGCCGAACCTTGCCGGTTCGTTTTACCGTTGTCGATATTCAATTTTTGTACGACGTCATCATGGGGTTGCCCCTGATCAACAAAATCAAAACCGTCATCTCGACCCATCAAATGCTCATTCAGTAAGAGAAAGATGACGGAAAGGTGGGAATCCTTTATGGAGATCAAAAAATAGCACGAGAATGTCAAGTAAACACAGTCAAGATGGGTGCAGGGAGTAGTACAAATCAGGAAAGCCGAAAAAGAAAAGCAATGCAGGTGAAATCTGTCTTGCATGTAGCCGATGATGACACCCAAAAAACAACTCAACCGCAACCTCTAGAAGGCTATGAAGAAGTCGCCCTTTGGGGCAAGGAGAAAATTCGTTTTGGGAAGAACTTGGTCGGACCTCTGAGAGTGAGCATCATTGAGGTTATTCGGCAATATAGGGAAGTGCTTGCTTATAGCGTGTTGGCCCTCTTAGGTTTTGATGATGACTTGACTCTAAATAAACAAACATGTTTTAGAGATTGTTATGCAGGTCATATATTCGATTTTGCTAAAGTCGTTGATGGAACATAAAGGACTAGGTTAATGGATATTGTACGTTTCAATGTCAAAGTCAAAAAAGTCAGCATAGAAGATCACTTAGGAAGTCAAAAGTGGATTTAATCTCTACAGTTTTAGAATTGGTAATCTGATGAAAGTTGCTGATGGAGACAGTGCAGTGTTCCCAACGATACAAGTCTGGAGAAATACGTCAGCTAAGATATTACGTAGGAATTTATTTTTCTTTTTAGTTGATGTAAATGGTTTAAAAATTAAGTTTTTGCATAAGAGTTAATTGGCAAATTAAATAACCACCTAAATTACCTAAGACTATTTCTAAAATAAGACTCCTTATTTTTCTCCTTAAAAATAGGAAATTAAAATGGGCTTTACTTAATTAAATCTAATTAACCTATTTTTAATTATAGTCTTCATCGTAGGTTTAGGAGGTGGTTAGGGCTTTTGTTAAGATTAATCTTATTTACTATTTTTAGTAAATAAAAACTGGTAGGACATACTTGATACCCAAGCTATGCAATCAAGGAAAATATGGGTAGTGAGGGTTTCACTAAAATAAACGGTTGTTCCCATATAAATAGGAACGACTTATGAAAAAACCGGTGTGTAATAGTGCCCATAATAGAGAGAAATTCAAGAGATCACCACTTAAGAAAAATATCTTATTCTTACATTTGCCAATTAATTTTGAATATTTCTCTTATGCAATTTCTTAATTCATAATCGATCTTACATAATTTATTCTTGTTTTAAGAATTATTTTGTAAGGGTTTTTGAGAGAAATTGTAACTAGGCTTAAGGGAAATCTAGAGGGAAGTGAGAAGAGGCTTCGTATGAAGCTAGAGAAAAGAGAAGGAGAAGAGAAGAGAAAGAGAAGTTGGCCTTTTGTTGAAGAAGAGTTTTATGTAATTGTGTAATTGCCTAAAACTTAATAAGAGAATTTTGAAATCCCAAGTGGTCGTGGTTCTTCCTTCTATTATGCCTAGAAGGTTTTCACGTAAAAATCGTTGTCTCCTTTTTATCTTTTGTCTTTTTCATTTTTAAGTTTAAGTTTTGTTTACAATATTGATTTCTGCAAAAACAGGGCTAAAAATTCTTAAACTTAGAAAACAACAATTCAACCCCCTCTTGTTGCATTCGTCCATCTCTATATTTCTATAATTGGTATCAGAGCCTTGTTCTCATTTGATCAAGAAACCCTGAAAGCCGTATCATGGTTTTTTAGAGATGTTGGAAATGAATGAACAAATGGAAGAAGGTTACTCTACTCAAAGACCGCCTATGTTCGATGGTAAATTCTACACGTATTGGAAGAATAGGATGGAGATCTTCATTAAGGTAGAAAATTATC
This sequence comes from Amaranthus cruentus, assembly GCA_019425755.1. NCBI lineage: Eukaryota > Viridiplantae > Streptophyta > Magnoliopsida > Caryophyllales > Amaranthaceae > Amaranthus > Amaranthus cruentus. The sequence goes on along the minus strand of CM033465.1, from coordinate 3,263,562 downwards.
AAGTCTGGAGAGTTATCGAAATTGGAGACTTTGAGGTAACAACTACCAACTCCAATAACAAAACTGTTACCAAACCGATCACTGAAAATGAGAAAGAAGATTTTCAGAAAATGGAAATGAATGCTCTTGCCATCAAATTACTTCACTGTGGTCTTGGACCAAATGAGCATAATCACATTATGGGTTGCAAAACGGCCATGCAGATTTAGGATCTCCTAGAAGTTACCCACGAAGGAACAAGTGAAGTAAAGCGCTCCAAGATTGACTTGTTGATGTCAAAGTATGAAAGATTTGTTATGGAACCAAGAGAAAGTATCCAAGAGATGTTCACTAGGTCTACAAACATAACAAACGAACTTGTCTCTCTTGGAAGGCTTATTCCCGCAGATGAACAGGTCAGGAAAATTATAAAGAGTCTACCTCATGATGAACGTTGGAGAGCTAAATTCACAGCCATACAGGAATCCGAGGATTTCACTAAATTCAATCTGGAAGAGTTGGCTGGTTCCCTTATGACCCACGAATTGCATCTGGGCACAACTTACAGTTCCCGAAACAAAGGTTTGGCTCTGCCAGTGAATGATCAAGAAGAGTCAAAATGTGATGAAGAGGAGGCTGCCATGTTGGTTCGAAAATTCAAAAAGTTCTTCAGGAACAACAGATAAACCAATCTAAGAAACAACAAAGAAAGAGGAGCTGCGAATATAAAAACCAACTACGAATGCCATAAGTGTGGAAGTACTGATCACTTCATCAAGGAGTGGCCTCAATGGAAAAACGAGAAGGGCAAAGGGAAGGCAAGGGAAACGGGAAGACAACCGATGAAAGGAAATTTCAAAAAGACGAACTTTCGCAAATCCATGATTGCTGCATAGGGAGAATCTGTGAGCGAAGCAGAGACAGAAGCTCCATTGAGGAAGCAACAACCAATCTATGTCTCATGGCCACTTACGACGAAAAGTCCAAAGGAAAAGAAGTATTGTCTTCTAATTCATTTCCTAACCACCTATTTAGATGGAATAAACATGAATTGATTAAATATATTTTGGAGACACAAGATAAACTGGATAAAAGAACCGCCACCTGTCTCCAAATAGAAACGGACCTTAAAACTTGTAAAGACCAAGTTTTCTACCTAAATTCTTTTAGGTCTGATGTGCAAAATAGATTCTTTGATTTATTAGATCAAAACGTAGTGTTAAAGTAAACATTAGAAAAAGTAAAATAAGAAAATATTATTCTTAATGTCGACTTGTATCAATATAAATGGCTAGGCATAAATGAGAATATAAATGATAAATCTATTCATGATATTAGTACTGAATTTCAAAAGTTAAAATTAGACCTAGAATCTAGTAAAATCGAAAATGAGAAATTGAAATTTGAATTAAATTCAAGAGGAAAAAGGAAAAGGAAAGAAGTTCCAAAATGGATTCTAGAGGCTAAAACTAAGAATACTGAAGGCCTAGGATACAATAAGAACAAAAGCAAAAAAAAAAGGTCTACGTTGATCTCCCTAGTAGTAAAGTCTGTTCCTTTTATGGTAAAACTGGGCACCTGAAATTTCAATGTATAAAAAGGGAACAGCACGACAAAACGAACCAAATTTATGTCGATCGCATTTGGATTAAGAAATATGATTCATGCATAATCGACAAGGAACCCAAGGATGACTGGGTTCCTCATTCTAACAATTAGTTCGTTTTGCAGGTTCTAGTGAGGGGGAACAACTCATGGTATCTCGACAATGGCTGTTCCAAGCACATGACAGGTGATAGATCAAAATTTCTCTCACTTGAAGCCTTTGATGGAGGAACTGTGACCTTTGGAGACAATATGAAAGGCGAAATCATTGCCAAGGGAAAAATAGGAAGGTCATGTTCCCAGGCAATTGACAATGTATTTTTAGTCGAGAATTTAAAACATAATTTACTAAGTATCTCTCAATTTTGCGACAAAGGTAGCTCTGTAAACTTTACTTCTGAAAAGGGCATTATTTCTAGGAATGACACAGGAGACACTGTTCTGGAAGAAATCCGTAAAGGGAACACCTAAGTTGTGGACCTTCACACTGTTCCCAAAACCAGTCCGACTTGTCTCAGTGTTATAGAAGATGACCCTCTTCTTTGGCATAAACGTTTAGGTCATGCTAGTTTTTCTTTGCTTAATACTTTACGATCTAAAGACCTAGTAAGAGGATTGTCGTCCCTCAAATTCCAAAAAGATGAAGTTTGTGATCCTTGTGCTAAAGGAAAACATGTTAGGTCATCCTTTTAAACCTAAGAATGTTGTGACCACCTCAAAGCCACTTGAATTAATTCATATGGATCTTTGTGGGCCTATGAGAATTCAAAGTCGCAGTGGTAAGCGATATGTATTTGTTATAGTTGATGATTACAGTAGATTTACTTGGACCTTATTTTTAGTTAGCAAAGATGAAGCTTTTAATGAGTTTGTTTCTTTCGCAAATAAAATTCAAAAATCTAGTAATAATCAACTTGTCCACATAAGATCAAATCATGGTAAAGAATTTGAAAATTCAAGGTTTATGGATTATTGTAATGAGCATGGTATAAGTCACAATTTTTCCGCACCTAGGACACCACAACAAAATGGTGTGGTGGAACGTAAAAATAGAACATTAGAGAAAATGGCTAGAACCATGTTAATTGCTAGTGGTCTCCGTAGAAACTTTTGGGCTGAAGCTGTTAATACTGCATGTTATATTTTGAATCGTGTGTTGATTAGACCTATCACTTCTAAGACCCCCTATGAACTATTTAAATTTGATAAACCAAATATTTCCTATTTTTCGTGTGTTTGGATGTCGATGCTTTGTTCATTTAAATGGAAAACAAAATATAGGAAAGTTTGATGAAAGAAGTGATGAAGTAGTATTTGTTGGCTATTCATCTCATAGTAAAGCTTATAGAGTTTATAATAAGAGAACTATGTGTGTTGAAGAATCTGTTCACATTATTTTTGAGAAAACTAACTTTATGACAAGTGAACAAGAAACATGTGATTTTAAGATAGGTCTTGCTAACTTGGAAGATGATGAAAATATACATAAAGAGCAAGATCAAAGAGTAACTGAAGTACAACAGGTTCAATATGAAACAGTAGAACCTAATCAAGAGTAGGAACAACAGGGAAATCAGGAACATCGAGGTGTTCCTAATCCAGCTGCTCCCAAAGAAGAACAAAATGAGCAACATGAAGCTGAGCAAAATGTCAATCAAGTCAGAGAGCCTGTTTCCACGACTGTCCCTACAAGAGAATTTGTGCCTAAGCCGTGGAAACATCAAAAGTCACATCCACTTGACTTGGTCATAAGTGACATAAACAAAGGCACATAGACCAGATCCCAGATAAGAAACTTTTGTGCACACTTTGCATTTCTCTCAACATTGGAACCCAAGAATCACGAAGAAGCGTTACAAGATTCAGATTGGGTTGTTGGAATGCAAGATGAATTGAATGAATTCGAAAGAAATAAAGTGTGGCACTTAGAACAAAAACCCAAGAACAAAAAGATAATTGGTCTAAAATGGGTTTTTAGGAATAAACTGGACGAGCATGGAAGCAAGGCTAGTATTTAAAGGATACAATAAACAAGAAGGGATTGATTATATAGAGACATTTGCTCCCGTAGCAAGGTTAGAGGCTATCAGAATTCTAATTTCCTTTGCTGCTTTTATGAATTTTAAGTTATACCAAATGGATGTGAAATGTACTTTGTTGAACGGTTTTCTAGATGAAGAAGTCTTTGAGGAACAGCCACCTGACTTTGAAAATCCATCTTTTCTAGATCATGTCTATAAGCTTGATAAAGCTCTTTATGGGGTCAAACAAGCTTCTAGACAATGGTATGAAAGATTGCCTAAGTTTTTGATTGAAAATAATTTTATTAGAGGTAAAATTGATAAAACCTATTGTTTAAGAATAGAGCATCTGATATTTTAGTTGTGCAAATTTATATTGATGATATCATATTTGAAGCCACTAACGAATTACTATGTAAAGAATTTGCTAACCTTATGAGTGCTGAATTTGAAATGAGTATGATGGCAGAATTAAATTTCTTCCTTGGTTTGCAAATTAAATAAACGGCTAATGGTATTTTTATCCACAACAAAAATATATTAAAGAACTTCTAAAGAAATATGGTTTAGATAATGCTAAAACAAACCACACACTTATGGCTACTAATGTTCGACTAGATGAACATTCGAATGGTATTAATGTTGATCAAACCATGTATAGAGGTATGATAGGATCCTTTATTATATTTAATTACTAGTAGGCCAGATATTTCGGTTAGTGTTGGTTTGTGTGCTAGATTACAATCAAATCCCAAGGAATCACATCACACAACAGTGAAAAGAATTCTGAGATACTTAAAGGGAACAAATGACTTGTCCCTTTTTTATCCTAAAAGTGATGTCTATGATTTGAAAGGTTATAGTGATGCAAATTATGCAGGAGATCTTGTTAACAGGAAAAGTACTTCAGGTATGGTACAATTTCTTGGCTCATGTTTAGTATCTTGGTGTTCCAAGAAACAGAACACCGTTGCTCCATCCACCGCTGAAGCAGAATATGTGGCAGCAACAGCTTGTTGTTCCCAAATGCTTTGGATAAAACAACAGGTAAGAGATTTTGGTATTAAATTTGAATGTGTTCCTATTTATTGTGATAATACTGGTGCCATATGCATATCAAAGGAACCCGTGTATCATGCTAGGGTTAAGCATATACATATACGACATCATTTTCTTAAGGATAATGTTGAGCATAAAAATATAATTGTTAAACATGTCAGTACAAATGAGCAAGTTGCAAATATTATGACTAAACCACTTCCTAGGGAACAATATGAGAAGATGAGATTCGAACTTGGTAAGATCAAGCTCCACTAAAGTTTAATACAACGATTCCTCCTTGAAGCAACATGAAATTGGAAGGGATTAATCATTCACAAAAACCTTGATTGAGAGGGAGTCGGATCATCGTGGTATTGTCCTCATTTTGTCTTATGTGTTATTGTCCTCATTTTAAAAACGAAAAAAAAAACAAACGAGGACATATTTATTTGTATTTTCTTTATCTTTATTTTTCCACAAATTCCAGCATTTTATTTTCTTTCTTTCTTTTCGGATGGTCAACTTAAATTTGAGAAGGAGTCGGATCATCGTGGTATTTCGAAAATCCGTTATTAACTGCTTAATTCAACGAATATACCCGCAAACTCTTCGTTACACTTGATTGTTCACACGTCAAAACTGATTTAAATTGAAGAGTTAGAAACCCTTTGCAAACCGTCCTTTTAAAGCTTTAAAACCCACTATCTCTCACGTCACATCACTCACTCACAACTTCTTACACTCTTCACGTCAAGCACAAGCACTCATTACTTGCTCCCCCAAATCCGTCAAGCCCATTCCCTCACTCCATCATTTCTCCTTCTTTATTTTCTTCAATTACCATAAAAACCCCAAAATCATCATCATCAAGCGAAACCGCGAAAAAGAAGACGCCAAAATCTTCTCAACCAAAACCACTACAAGTTGTTCATCCTTCACTTTCCATAGACGCACCACCTTCCTCTTCTCAAGAACCACAAAAATTCAATACACCCAAATCCACCATGCATGTCGGAAACAAACAGACCCCATTCCAATCCAAAAGGTATCTCTTCGTCCAGACCCACGAAAAGGACCAAGCAGGTTGACCCAGATAGTGCTGAAGAAGTCGCCAAGGAAATGTCAGTTGGGTTCGGGCTTGACAAGTACTGGTATGAATCAACCCCATTCCTTCAATTGCACGCCATTTTACAAAATCAGGGTTGGGAAACTTTAATGTTCGATTTTTCATGTAACCCGATTTATCCAAACTTAATGCGTGAGTTCATACAAAACTTTAGTATAGAAAATGGTGTTTGTTCTAAACTGTTAAAGAAATCAAAATCGAGTTCAATAGCTTAATGTTGGGCGAATGGTTTGATGTTCCCGCCGTAGGATTTGATACTTATTATGTCGGTTCTAAGATTGTTTTTTCAGGGATTAATGAAAAAACTGTGTTAAAATTTCTTGGGATAAATTATAGGAAAAGATTTAGCCACAACTCACTGTCACCACTTCATAAACTGCTTTACAACATTGCACGTCGACCTATTTTACCTCGCAACTCTACGCGGAGTGAAGTTAATCTTCGTGACGCCACCTTAATCTATTGTTTGGATAATCATATATAATTTAATTTTCCCTCATTGATAATATCACATTTATCTGATTGCATTGAGAAAGGTCTTATGGTAGGGTATAGAGGATTACTGACTTTTGTTTTTAAGAAATTTGGTGTACCGTTGGATGATCTTCAGTTCCCTATGAGCGCAAACAATAAGATAAGTGCTAAATGTCTTAAGAAATTGCACTTAAATTTGAATGAGAAAGGGATACTGGAAAATGTTATTGAGGTTGAAAACGTTAGTTCTGATGAGGAGAAGGATGGGGAAGAAAAAGGTGAGAAAATGGAGGAAGAAGAGGATAAGGGTTAGGAGACTGTTCCTTCTGCCAATGTTGAAAAAGCAGAAGGCTTGTCTCAGGAACAACAAGAACAAGGGGAAGCTATGAGTGAGGGGGAAGCCTCACGAGAAGGTGAAGAACTTGAGGAATGAAATTTCGATGATAGATCTAGTGATGAGGAGGTAGTTATGCCAGTGAAGAAGGAACCGGTGCTCACTCCAAGGAAGAGCAGTAGGTTAGCTTCTAAGCGTCCAGTGGAATTGGATGAAGAGATTACCTCACCCTCCACCAAACAGCCTACATGTGCACTCCTTCACCAAAACCAATGACACCTCTACCACAATCGATTCCATCAACACCACCATCACCCATACATTCTACTCCACCACCATTAGACACACAAGCTTCACCTCCACATACTTCACATGATTTTGATGCGTCTGCTAACCCCTTTTCTGTTCCTACAGCTACATTTGATTCTCTTCTCACAAAGCTTAATGATTTTCAGTCTCGTTTCTTTGCTTTCCAAGATGAAGTTCGTGTCTCACTTGCTTCTATCACTGATCAGCTTACCCAGATGGAGTCCCGTCTTGGTGCCACGCTTGATTCTGTTGAAGTGCAGACAGAATATGTTGATGAAGAGACTGTCGTCTGATCCCTCCTTCTGCTACCTCATGATCATTACTGTTTATTGGCCATATCATTTGACGTTGTAACGTTTAAACAATCTTTTCATTTTGTCTTTTAAAGTACCATGCTGGGGTACAAAAACATTTGTATTTTGTTGACTTTGCTTCTATCTTCACTATCTTTTGCTATTTATTCTCTCTTTTTGGTCTATGATTGGTTATTTTGTGCATATCTTGATTGTTACTATGGTACTTGCTTTGATAAATTGCTTCTTTATTATCCATCTTTGACTAATGCTAATTAGTGCTGTGAACTATTCAAGACACTCCTTTTTGATTGATGTCAAAAGGGGGAAGAAAAGTAACAAACTTAAGAGGAAACTTGTGTGAAAATCAAAGAGTTTCAAATAATTAAAGTTTCATAGATCTGATTATTTTAAAGAGGATCATACATGTTATGCTTCTAGTTTTTGCTTAAGTATGTTTATATAATTATATCTTTTTTTCAGTAAGATTAATTTAGCAAAATTTGATAATTGCCTTATACTTTTTAATTATTCTAAAAATGTTTATTTTTGTTCTGGTTATACGTTTTATGTTCTAATATGATAAGTTACTCTTTTGTGTTTGATTATTACTAATGTTCTTAAAACTAGCCTAAACACACAGTACTCGATAGTTAAATTCTGTAGTAATTTATGTTAACTTTTTTCGGAAAATATTTAAAGACATAGGTTATAGATCATATACTTTGATAATATGTTTTTAAATATTCATCTTAGAGTAAATTGCTTAACTTGAATACGTGGTGAATTACATTGTAACGAATTGATTTACTAAGATTGATAGATAGAGTTGTTTTAATCTCTAGCATGCTCTATTACATTTGTTTTACTCTATTTTAATTAAGTTTGTTTATAAGTTTGTCATCATCAAAAAGGGGGAATTTGTTGGCCCTCCTAGGTTTTGATGATGACTTCACTCTAAATAAACAAACATGTTTTAGAGATTGTTGTGCAGGTTATATATCCGATTTTGCTAAAGTCGTTGATGGTACCTAAAGGACTTGGTTAATGGATATTGTACGTCTCAATGTCAAAGTCAAAAGAGTCAGCAGATCACTTAGGAAGTCAAAAGTGGATTTAATGTCTACTGTTCCAAAATTGGTAATCTAATGAAAGTTGCTGATGGAAACAGTGCAGTGTTCCTAACGATACAAGTCTGGAGATATACGTCAGCTAAGATATTACGTAGGAATTTATTTTTCTTTTTAGTTGATGCAAATGGTTTAAAAATTAAGTTTTTGCATAAGAGTTAATTGGCAAATTAAATAACCACCTAAATTACGTAAGACTATTTCTAAAATAAGACTCCTTATTTTCTCCTTAAAAATAGGAAATTAAAATGGGCTTTACTTAATTAAATTTAATACCGTAGGTTTAGAAGGTGGTTAGGGCTTTTGTTAAGATTAATCTTATTTACTATTTTTAGTAAACCGGCAGGACATACTTGATACCCAAGCTATGCAATCAAGGGAAATATGGGTAGTTAGGGTTTCACTAAAATAACCAGTTGTTCCCATATAAATAGGAATGACTTATGAAAAAATGGGTGTGTGATAGTGCCCATAATAGAGAGAAATTCAAGAGATCACGACTTAAGAAAAATATCTTATTCTTACATTTGCCAATTAATTTTGAATATTTTTCTTATGCAATTTCTTAATTCATAATCCATGTTAGAGAATTTATTCTTGTTTTGAGAATTATTTTGTAAGGGTTTTTGAGAGAAATTGTAACTAGGCTTAAGGGAAGTCTAGAGGGAAGTGAGAAGAGGCTTCGTGTAAAGCTAGAGAAAAGAGAAGGAGAAGAGAAGAGAAAGAGAAGTTGGCCTTTTGTTGAAGAAGAGTTTTATGTAATTGTGTAATTGCCTAAAACGTAATAAGAGAATTTTGAAATCCCGAGTGGTCGTGGTTCTTCCTTCTATTAGGCCTAGAAGGTTTCCACGTAAAAATCGTTGTCTCCTTTTTATCTTTTGTCTTTTTCATTTTTAAGTTTAAGTTTTGTTTATAATATTTATTTCCGTAAAAACAAGGCTAAAAATTCTTAAACATAGAAAACAACAATTCAACCCCCCTCTTATTGCATTCGTCCATCTCTATATATTTCTACATAGCGTTGAAGAGATGCCAGGCATACTGGACGAGGTCGCTTCACACCATTTGGACATTAAACCCGGCTACAAGCCGGTAAAGCAAAAGCTAAGACATCATGGAGTTGAAAGGGCGAAGGCCGCACAAGACAAAGTGGATCGCCTCTTAAAAGTAGGATTTATCAAGGAGTGTAAGTATTCAGATCGGCTTGCAAACATCGTCCTTGTGAAGAAACCATTAGGGAAGTGGCGCATGTGAGTGCACTTCATGGACCTTAACAACGGTTGTCCCAAGGACGACTATCCCCTGCGTAAAATAGATAAGCTGGTGGACTGTACTGCCGGTCACGTGTTGCTCAGTTTCATGGAGGCCAACGCTAGATCCCATCAAATTCCACTAGCCGTGGAGGATAGACCCCATACCGCTTTCATAACCCCTTCTGGGGTGTACTGTTATATGGTAATGCCTTTCGGTCTAAAGAATGCAGGGACTACCTACCAGCGAATGGTCAATAAGGTATTTAAAGATCAAATTGGCCTAAACTTAGAAGAATATATCGACGACATGATAGCTAAGAGCAAGAGCGCCGAAGATCATGCTGAACACTTAAGAGAAACATTCGAGACTTTGCGTGTCAATAGGATACACCTTAATCCAGAAAAATGTGTATTCGGAGTTAGTGGGGGCAAGTGCCTCGGCTTTCTCGTTGATGAGAGGGGGATTGAGGCAAATCCTGATAGGATTCAAGTAATCCTGTCAATGAAGTCACCAAAAACGGTCAAGGAGGTGCAGCGCCTGACCGGCTACGTGGCCGCCTTGAGCCGTTTCGTATCTAAATTAGTCGACCGATGCTCTTCTTTCTTTGAGGTCATAAAGCAACATAAGTTTGCATGGAACGAGGAGGCTGAGGAAGCCTTCCTTGACCTCTAAAGTCATATGGCAGAAATTACAAAATTAGTATCACCCTTGCCGGGTGAAATATTGTATTTGTATGTGTCTGTTTCGGATTACTCAATTAGTGCTGTGCTGGTAGCCGAAAGGGAGAAACAAGCAATTGCCAATTTACTACATCAGCCATGCCTTCCACGGCTCCGAGGCCCGGTATTCAATAATGGAAAAGTTTATCTTTGCATTGATAATGGCAAGTAGAAAGTTGAAACCGTACTTTCAATCTCATCCTATATTAGTTTGGACCTCGCAGCCGATGAGAAAAATTTTGGAAAGCAAAAATCAATGATCCCGGGTGGCAGATTGGGCTAATCAGTTAGCCGACTACGGTATCGAATTCGAACCATGAACGACCATCACGGCACAACCCCTTGCGGACTTTATTTCTGAAATGACTGGTTTGTTAGAAGAGGTCACCCAACGGAGCCCGACTCAAACTTGTTGTAAGATTCAATTTTGCGGCTACCAATAACGAAGCAGAATATGAAGCCTTACTACTGGGTTTCGGAATATGCTTGGCTTCGCGGGCCAAAAAAATTATCGCGTATACGGATTCGCAACTGATAGTTGGACAGGTGAATGGGGAGTATGAAGCCAAAAACGACAGCATGAAGATGTACCTCACCAAGGTAAAGGAAACTATGGTAAAGTTCAACTCGGTTGTCTTAATCCATATTCCCAGAAAGAAAAATACACAAGTCGATGCCCTTTCAAGGTTGGCAAGTTCAGCTGTCAATGATGAGCTAAGAAATATTGTTTAGGAAGTTTTAACTTGCCCAAGTATCAATGCATTCGTGGGAGGGGTGAATCAGACTGATTCCTGGATGGGTCCCTACATCTCACTCCTCCACGACAGACAGCTACCTGAGGACCCCGAGTTAGGACCGATTATTTTGTAAAAAGCAAAGTGGTTTGAGTGGTACGGCGGGGCATTATACAAGAAATCTTACACCCATCCTCTCCTCAACTGTGTCACCCCAACTAAGGGGGAGCACATCGTGAGGGAGATTCATGAACGAGCATGCGGGATTCACCAGGGAGTTCGGACTCTCATAGGTAAAATCTGAGAAATGGATATTACTAGTCGAGTCTTAAGGCCGATGTAGAGAAACTTGTGAAAACCTGTGATAAATGTCAGTTCTATGGGGAAGTGCCTCGCCGGCCCTCCAATTATCTATCCCCCATGCAAGCCGTCCTGCCATTCGACAGGTGGGGAATCGACCTCTTGGGTTCCTTTCCCTCGGCTAGCGGGTAATGCAGATTTGTCCTCGTTGCTATTGACTACTTCACTAAGTACGTCAAAGCCGAGGCCTTGAGATCAATAACGGATAAACAACTTTGCCAATTTCTCCGGAGAAATATCATCACCCGCTACGGGTTGCCCCAAGGTATCATTCTGACAACGAAAAACAATTCAATAGTGCCACGACTAGAGAATATTGTAACCGGTTTAACATTCAAACAAGGTTCTCCTCGGTCTCCCGCACTTAAACCAACGAGCAAGTCGAGTTTGAGAACAAGACTATCTTGAATGGCATAAAGAAATAGCTTGAGCGAAGCCGCGACAATTGGGTAGAAGAACTACCGGGAGTATTATGGGCCAGCCGAACAACCATGACAGAGTCTATAGGTCATACTCTATTCTCACTTGTGTTCGGCACCGAAGCTATCCTTCACGTCGAAGTCGGAATACTCTCAACTAGGGTCACTTACTATGATCAATACAAGAATGACGAAGAAAAGCCAATCAACCTTGAACTATTGCCGGAGACAAGGGCAATGCATTCTTAAAGGCCATCGCCCAAAAAAAAAAAAGGATGACAAGGCAATTCAATAAACTGGTGAAACCACGACAATTTCAAGTGGGAGACCTTGTACTCAGAAAAGTAGAGGTCACGGGCAAAATCGTTGAGAAAGGAAAGCTCGGAAAGAACTAGGACGGACCTTTCAAGGTCGTTCATGTTGTTAGGCCGGGGACGTATGAGCTGGAAGAGAACGACAAGATTTTTTCAAGGCCTTGGAACTCGGACTATTTGAAGAAGTTTTACGTCTAATAGCGCCGAAACCCAATATAAACTGGGGGCATATGAATGTAAGCTCAGTTTAGCAATGTGTTTAGCTGAAGTTTAGCTGAAATTTGTTTTAAAGTTTATTTTAAGTTTGCAATGTATTCGGCTCGACTAACCGGTGAGCAGTAGTCGGACACTTTGAAAGAATGTTAAACATTATGTAATCGGCCACGTAAGCTTATAAGCTAGAATTTTCAAGAACAATTGGCAAAGCAAAAAGCGGAGTATAATAACACAATGAAAATAGACAATGCATTAATTGAAATTGTTTTTACAAAGGTCGTAGCCTTAGAAAAGTAAAAAAAGAAGAAGAAAAAAGGGTACAAGAGGACCGGAGGCCAGCAAATTATCATCTTCCTCATCATCTTCATCATCTTCCTCATCATCAACAACCTCTCCACTGCAGCTCACTCCTCCAGCAGCTCTTCGACGGAGAACAGGGGGTCTAGCTCCTCCTCGGCACCAGGGGCCGATCGCCCACCCCTTGAGATTATCGGCGATGCCGGAGCAGGTGATGTTCGGGGGAGTAGGGGAATAGCAACAATGGGAGAAGATACGGGGGTCGGCAGCCTGGAGGGAATAGAGATATCATAACGAGCAAAATCGATATCCCTGAACCTAGGCTGGACCTCCGCCGGTAGCACCTCCTCCCATGTTTCCGCATCAGCTATGTCTTCCCCGTTAGGTCCTGCGCTTTCTAGCTCCTTCATTTCTGCGGTGACTTGACGGGTGGCCCTATCAAATTCAGCATCAGCAGCATGGGACAAGGCTTCCTAGTCCGGGGTCACTTGCAACTTCTCGTATGTGTACTAGTCCATGACCTCTCGGACACGCATACCCTGGCTGACAGTATCGGCTCCCAGGCAAGCCACGAATTGCTTACCCTCCTCGGTCCCCATCCACTCTTTGGTTATTCTTTTCTTAAGAGATAACTACTTCTGAAATACAAGTACTGCCTCTTTGTGGAAACGACACTTTTCCCTCATGGTTTCTAGAGAGTGGTGGAGACCCTTATTTTCTCGGGTCAGAGTCATCACTTGATCATTTTTCATGATCAATTTCCCGTTTAGCTCATTAATTCTCTTCTTCGACTCTTGAAGGTCAGCATTCATGACCTCTGACCCGAGGGCTGTCGTGATCTCGTACTGAAGACTTATGTTCGTTTGCAATATGGACCGAAGACAGTTTGTTATGATCCTGACCGAATAAATAAAACGTAATGAAACACGGTTAAGGTACCTCAGCCTGGAGGGCAATCAGCTCGTTTATCTTAGTCTTAGCCGGTACCGAGGAGAGCTGGGCAAGATCTTTATGACTCACCAACTAACCCATGGCTTTTCTCCAACGTACCCTAAGCTCTTTAGGGGATAAGTCGGAGAAGGCCTGGTCTAAGCAGTAGACCACCCCTGTATCTCGTCTGGTAATCTCGTAGTCGGACTCCTCGACTATAAGAGGCTGCTCTGTCTCTCTCTCCCTCGACCCCCCTACGGCCTTACCCTTGCTTTTGTCTCCGTTTGGCGGGAGTGTCTTTTTGTCTTTTTGATGGCTGGTTCGAGGGAGAAACAGCTGCTTTTGAACCACTGGAGATGGGTTGAGAAGCGTCTTCTGGAAACTTCTTGTTCCTCCCATTCTATAAACAATGCTCGGACAGTTAAGGATAGATCAAACAAAACGTACTCAGACAGTGAAGGGTAGAGCTCATACCTTGGACGGAGCAAAGAGTGGACTTTTCTCTGCCTGTGCCTTTCTCTTTCGAGATTCGACCACCATTTGAGCAAAGTTTAGAAAGTTCATGATTTCAGGGTATTTGCTCAGTTATTCTTTAAAAGCTACAACTGCAACAAACAAAAAATGGTTTAGTAGCCGAATAGAAATAGATAAATAAACTAAGATCCCGAACTCACCCTGATGGTACTTTGGACTAAGTCCTAAGGCAGACAAAAAATAGGTCGTTTTGAAGATGGGTTTTATTGACAACGAAGTTTCTTTAAACAACATTGTGTTTAAACTCCCCTAATTCTACATCTTTTGTAGCATGTTCTATGATTAAAAATTCGTCTAAGTAACTTTGAGGGACATTATTGTTCAGTTGAAGGTTCGGTTGTTCATCATGAATGGCCACGGTTTGGCCCTGTACAAAAAGACGAAGTCGTTACGGAAGCATTTCATGTTGTCCTTCAAAATTTCCACTAGCACGAAGCCTGACCGGTGCTGAAAGGTCACCCAGCCGAGGCCCTGAGCCGCCGAACATCTCCTCAATCTAAAAATATACCTAAATGCCGTTAATGTTGGTTCTGTCCCTATAGGTGTACAAATCATTATAAAAGCTATTATGCACCCCCATCCATTAGGGTACAATTCGGAGATCGTTATGTTGTAGGCGTTCAAATGCTCAACTGCAAACGGATGGAGAGGAAACCTCAGATCCGTTTCCACGGCATCCTTGTATACAACGATACACCCTTCGGGCACATCCTGTACACTATCCTTTTTCCCTGGCTTAACCAAGGAGTACTCATCGGTTAGTGCACATCCTGTATACAACGTTCATACCGTTATTCGACACCTTCCGATCAGGGAGATTTGACTCGATTTCTACACAGAAACAATTATTATATTAAATAGAGACTAGCTTGAATCCTATGCCAAGCACGGATAATAAAAAAAAAATTTAATGTGTTAAATATATCAGAATTAGTATAAACTATCATGATATTTTGTTAACCATGAAAATATAGACAAAATAATATTTGACTTGTGAGAGAAAACAAACATATCTCTTTATATTATTTTGTACCCATGTAATATAAAGTATTATAGTAATTACAATTTAATCTTTTGAATATATACTTCTATGTGTGTTTTTGTATACTTCATCCATTTTAAAATACTCGCTAAATTATGGTTATTGACTTGACAGTATTCATTTTTTAAGCTTACTATATATATATATATATATATATATATATATATATATATATATATATATATATATAAATAATTCTTTTGATTTGATTAATTGATTGATATTAGTAACTGAATTTAATAATGGAATTGACTTTTATAGCCATATCATTTAGGCGGGAAAATTTTGAACAATAGCTTGACACATGTCAATAAGATAGTTTTTTGGTTTCCCTTTTAATATATTAGTATAGATTAGTCATATGAACCTAGACAAATATAGGTCCAAACACACAAAATAATGTCACACATTGATACAGTGCAACCAAATAGGTTTAGTGACATTAAATTTTAACTACTATCAAAATAATGGTTCGGTGACGTTCATTGGCTTCGAGTTAAATATTAACGTTACGCAATGTTAACTAAATTAACGTCTCATTGTATATCAACTTAATTCAGCTCAAAAAAAACTTGATTGTTGAACATTTCTAACAAATAATAATGCAGAAAATAAACATCAAATACAAGATTATATTTGTAATGTCTCCTTTGTGTATGGCAATGCACTCCTTGCTTGAATGAACCACAAATTGTACAACACCGTAGACAAGATTAGTTTGCAACGATAACATCACTCAGAAATCTTGATATGGATTGAAGGCGACTGTGATATTTCCCCCACAAATGTACTTGGGTTATGAAATTGAAAATTCACAATCAATCACTCCAACTTATTATAATAAACTGATTGAGTAAATGATTATGTGTTTATGTAGAGATTAGAATCAAAAAACAATAACACAGTTTATAACTAGTTATAAAAGAGTACTCTGTTTTATGTTTCAAGAGAATGAGAGAAAGATGAAATCAGAATGATGTAGAAGATATGTTTGATCACCATGCACTCACTTCTATTAATAGAGTTTCGTAGCAATGATTCATTCAAATCCATTTACTAATTATATTTGATGGTTATCAATTTATAATCAAGTAAAACATTAGTTCATATCAACACAATGCTCCATTTCGTTTCATGTCATAAACAATCGCATTGTTCTAAAGTGCTCGAACGAGCACTATAAGTGCTCGAACAATACTCGAACGAGCATGAGCCAAAATCATCAAACAACAAGTTTTGAAGCAAACTGTTAGGCCAGAACAACAGTGCTCGAACGAGTCACAAGTGCTCGAACAAGCACCACTATGCTCAAACAATCAAGGCCTTGCTGCATGATTTCATTTTTGTGTTCCTTTCTTACTTAGTGACTTGTTTAAGCTTTTGAATTATGTCCTACATGCTCTAAATATTCAACATAAGTTCCCTATATATTTATTTTCACTAGAATAGCAAAATTAAGCTCAATAATATAGAAGGTGTTCATCAAGTTTTGATAGTGCCAATAATTGTGTTGATTAAAATCATAAAATTTGTAAATTAATTGTTATACGGAAATTAACGATAATGTATCACTCACAAATCACAATCACACCAAGGAAAAAGATACACGAGAAACACGAGTAAACGAACAAATGAAATTTCACGTTAGTGCATACTTAGACCAATAATTGTACCTTAATTCAATTAATTATTCACTCAATAATAATTGAACCATATAAAATGATAAAAATCTTGTAAAGTTTCAATAATTGTTGGTTCACTATTATGAATTGACAAGGCTACGAAAAGGCAATAAGAAAGATAATAACTGTTATCATTATAACCCAACCCAATTAAGAAATTCATTTATTTATTGATCTAATACATTTTTTTTTTTTACTTGCAATCTTTCAAAATACATACGTCTAGTACTTTTTAAATTACTAATATTAGTAATATATATCTAATCTTTTTTCAAATTATACAAAGTTCAGTAATTAAAACACAAATAGCTCAATATATCATATAAAAGATAATTCTCTAGAATATAAAAGGACAGTTGTTTATAGTAAAAGTCAAAAATTTGCATTTATCAATTCGACTTTCATCACTTATTGTAAACATTATTTATTTTTATAAAAACTGTTCAATCATCATAAATTCTACTAAAACAATATAAGAATCTGACAAGTATCACAATTTTAAAAGTTATTTTCCTGTCTAATTCCACTTAGGTTATTTTAAGTAGTTTTTTAATTACTTTAAATTTATTCAATTGATTTACTTGATTTAACCCATATATAATTTTTCCTTATATTTTTTCATTGATGCTTCTTTTCTCTTCTACAATAGTCTTCAATGTCCAATTTTTTTCTCATATTTTTTCTTTAATATCTGGATATTTGGTGTTAATTTTGATGAAAAAACTATGAATTATCAAAGATGTTCATGGTGACGTAAATATATGTTTATTAAAGGCGTTAATGGTAAACAAATCTAAATCGTGAACTAAACAAATCCATAGGATATTGGTGTAATTATTT
The DNA here is from genome assembly GCA_019425755.1 of Amaranthus cruentus. Classification (NCBI taxonomy): domain Eukaryota; kingdom Viridiplantae; phylum Streptophyta; class Magnoliopsida; order Caryophyllales; family Amaranthaceae; genus Amaranthus; species Amaranthus cruentus. The sequence continues at coordinate 3,245,909 of CM033465.1, read as the reverse complement.
TTAGTGTGTGTTACATTCTATTTTAATCTATATATATATATATATTGAGTTTTTACTTTGATTTTGAAAACAAAATCCGGGTATATATTGTTAAATTAAATTTAATGGTTTTTGTTGTTATAATATTTAATTTTTGTTGTTTACTTTAATTTTGAAAACAAAATCTGGGTATATATTGTTAAACAATAGTCTTCAATGTCCAAGTAATATTTTTGGGTTTTTCAAAAAAACAATAGTATAAATTGTAAGAAAATTTATTTTTAAAAATTTGACTTTTTGCTTGTTCTCTTTTAAAAATCCCACATTTCGATAAAAATCCGACCTTTTGCCTCCGTTTTCTTTTATAGAACATTTTTACTGGTGACCTGATAAATTTGAAAATTCATCATTTTTTAAAAGAGAACAAGCAAAAGGTCGGATTTTTAAAAGAGAACAAGCAAAAGGTGGGATTTTCAAAAGAGAACAAGCAAAAGGTCGAATTTTTAAAAGTAAATTTTCCTATTCTCTTTTCTAAAAAAAATTCGAAATTAACCGGTTGTTCAGGTAAGTTAGAGAGGTATGTACTATAAAAGAAAACAGAGGCTAAAGGTCGGATTTTTAAAAAATTATCGAAAGGTGGAATTTTTAAAAGAGAACAAGCAAATGGTCGGATTTTTAAAAGTAAATTTTCCTAAATCTTATCAAGCAAACTTTTAGTATTTTTTTGACATCTCTTATTTTCTTAGTCACTTTAAATATTTTCAAAAATTTTTAAGCCGCAACTTACATTTCAATGTTAGGTATTCATATTTCAACAAAAAGAACAATAATAATTCATGCTTAATCAAGGGTTAAGACCCATTTCACATCCGTTGGATTAAATTTATTGTCTTATAAAGAGTAAAATTAGATTTTATGTTATTTTATTTATTTATTTATTTTTTGTAAAAAGGATTGAAATTACAGTTTTCAGGTAAACTAATGTTTTACAATTCGGTTAATAATTATGTTTCATGAATCATGATTATCAATTAGTAAATTGGAAGATTTCTTATTAAAATAAAAATGAAATTTTGATATATAAGTTTTGTAAGATATTTTTTGTGAATCAAAAAGATTTTGTAAATCAAATATTTGATTATTATTGACATTATTAGATATATATGGTTTATCTCAAATGTATAATTTATTCTTACACAAATATTTACATTATATCCAATTATTTGAAAATTGTTCTACTATATCAAAAAAAATTCCTACTTGATAAGATCCATCAAAATATTTACTATCTTTAATTGTTTAAAGTTTTCAAATTACAACCTAATTTTGTCCGATATCTAAAAGGATACTTTTAACACATGGTCTTCAGACTTTATAAATTCAATTTTGAAGTCGTAAATAATCATGAATACAATTGCACACAAGTTTTAAATTTAGGTTTTATAAAACCGTGCATTGCACGGGAATCTAACTAGTTGACATTAATATGGAGAATGAGTTTTATGTAATCAATATGGGACAATGATATAGGTATTTAGATGAGATTATTCAGTGATCTAAAAATTAAAATTCTACTAATTTTTTCTGTAATTGATGTAGAAATTAAATAGAATTTTTTTTAACATCTAATTATTTGATATTTCATGCACATAATAATTTAAATTATCACTTGAAAAATACCATTACCCAATGAATGAATTCCACATTTAGCAAATGGGCATGAGATCCACTAATTCTTGTTAGAGACGGGTTTTATGAAAGACGCATCTCCAGTGGCTCAACCCATTATTACTAAAAAAATAACTACAAGACAATCTTGCGTTGTGTAACATATATATAGTTGGTGTTATAACCTATTGAAGTTGATTTTTAACCTATTCAAGTTGGTGTTATAACCTCTTGAAGTTGGTATTAGGAGTTGCGTGTTAACCTATTAAATTGTTGTTTTAACCTTAAGTTTTTGACCTATATAACCTATTAGAGTTGGCAATTTAACCTAATAAAGTTGGTGTTTTGACCTCTTGAAGTTGGTATTAACCTTGATGAAGTAATCAAGGTGGATGAATTGGTCTGTGTGGATGATTGCAATGAAGTGCCAGAAATAGCTGCTCGAGTGGTCGAGCATTTGGGGCACGATCGAGCTGCACACAACGTGAAGAACAGAAGGTTCTGACCAGCTGCTCGACAGGTCAAGCACATCAGGCTCGGTTGAGCGACCTGCAGTCCTCACAATTTTTAATGGGTTTTTGTGGGCTTAATCTAAGGCTTTCTAATATGACTTAGGACTATATAAGGGGTCTTGTGAGACCATTAGGGTTTGTGTGAGAGCCTTATACCAAGCTATTACTAGTGTTTTAGCCAAGAGAGTATATTCCATTGTATTAGGGTATTTGAGGGAGATTGACATCAAGGTTCAATTTTTAGCTTTGAAAGTGTGTTCTTGAAGCTTGTAAGGTGAGTAATTAATGTATTCTTGTTTTTATTAATGATAAGATACTTTGTTTGAGGGATAGGTATCATTAGATACCTCATATATCTTGTTGTTTTTGTCGTCCATTGTTGTGCTCTGTTTTTGTGTTTGTTTTTGCATCATTGTTATGTTTGTTTCTTCACCATCGATTAATCCCATTCACAATAATTAGTATCAGAACTTTATGTTAGATTTGTGGGTTGTTTTGTGGGTGAAAGTTTGAGTCTTTGGTGGAGAATCAATATGGGTGATGGTGCGAAGTTTCATATTGTTTAATTCAAAAATGAATTTTTCCAGTGTGGAGGACCACCGTAGAGGACTTGTTGGTGGAACAAGGGATTGATGATGCTCTTGAGAAGAGCAAGCCCAAAACAATGGATGAAGGAAAGTGGGTGGCCATAAAGAAGAAGGCAGTGAGCACTATTTTTCTTGCCATTGCACCCCAAATCAATTATAGCTACTTGATGGAGATCGACCCTAGTGTGTTATTGGAGAAACTTCAAAAGGTGTATGCTTTGAAGTCTCTTAACAACAATATATGCTTGAGATGGGAGCTGTATCAACTCATGAAGGAAGATGATAAAAGCATGCAAGATCACATCAACATATTCAATCAATTGGTGTGCCAAATATTGAATGCCGATGAGAAGCTTTCCGATAAGGGAAATGCCCTACTACTCTTCACTTCCTAAGAGCTATAAGAATATAGTTCAAACGTTGCTCTTTGGGAGGGAATCTCTCATTCTTGATCAAGCTTTGACGGCGTCGAGGGAGAACGATAGGTTTATGGAGAGACATGATGGGATGAAAAGAAGGATAAAAGTGAGGCACTTTATGGTGAGGGGTCCAGAGGGAGAGGAAAAGAGAAAGGGCATCAAGCAAGGGGGAAGGGTAAAGGGAGGAATCACTATAGTAACAATGAGTATTACTATTGTAAGAAGAAGGGTCACATTCAAATGACGTACAAGGAAATGAAGGAGGACCTCAAGAAGATGAAGGACTTGAAGGTTGGGAGAAGGCATGGTGAGAGTAGCGGGAGTGCCGCATTAGGCTTTGTGGATAGTGATGACTATGATGGTGCGCTTCTAGTTGATAAGGGAGTGACCCAGAGTAAGGAATGAGTGATTATGGAAGAATTTAAAACTCCGCCCTCACATACAAGTGTGTAATTATAAACTAACAATTCATGTTTTCTTTCTATGATGCGGGACAACGTACAAGTGTGTAATTATGGAAGAATTTAAAACTCCGCCCTCACATACAAGTGTCATCAGAATATTATCCCACTAGAAGGGTTGTATACACTTGAACCTTAAAAGATATTTTTTATAAATCATTCTCGGATAGTATATCACACATAGTTTAAATATTTTTAAAACTAGAATATATTTAATATTAGAATTCTTCATTTTCAATACTTAACAAGGGTTTATATCTAATACTCTTATAGTCTTATATAAATGAAAAAATTATGAAAATTTATATTACTCAATATATTTATGATTTTCAGCAATAATATCATTTATTAATAAGTAAAGGCTACTCCCAGTATCCCGCATACGGTCGGGTCTGGTTGAGGGGTTTTCTTTTTCTGAAAGATGCGGACAAATCATACCCGTTCCCCCAAGGAGGGGGTAAAGAGAGATGCGCACAGTCAATAAACCCCCAAATTGATACATGCGGTCAGTAGGAGTCAAACTCCAAACCTTATGCTCCACATGCAGATGCTCTATCCATTGAGCCACAAGCTCTTTTGATAATATCATTTATTGATTAAGCATGAATAATCTGAACATTAGATGATATTTTATTATATTAAGCTTTGGTACCAAATGACCTACTATTACAAGTCATACCAAATAATCAAACATAAGTGAAAATATTTTTTAAAACGTAAATGTATATGACTTTATTAATTTATATTACCATAATGTAGTCTAAGAAAAAAATTATTAGATACATTGATGGGTAGCCCGGTAAAGCAAAACATATATTAGTATTACAACTTTATACCTAATATATGTGAGATCAAAAATTTAATTTTTACATAATCCTAAATTCTCTAAGTTACAAGTATATAGCTATCTCTACTAACATATTGAACTGCCAAAGTCGTATTTATAAATGTAACTCATATTTTCTACCACATAATTTATTTGTTTCTAATTTGACTTTCATTGTCAAATGAATCCATGTTCGATCATTAATATTTTAATACTTATCATAAGTTTACTTATATGTTATCAAGTTTTGAATCGACTCAATAGTATTTGGAAAATGTTAGAATTTCTTCTATATTGTTTTTGAATGCAAATCAAACTTTTTCAAATTCTGAAAAATTAGTGGAAAATGATGTGTGACTGGTAAACTGTATTCATATAGAAATTGTGAGAGTTATAATTTAAATGTGAATTTATGAAAAATCTTTCTTCAATATAGATAATCATAATTATTATTTGAATATGAATTTATTTGATTTCAAAAGCAAATAAAGTACTTTAGCTTGTAAGGGAAGTTTTATTTTCAAATTTGTCAGTAATTAATTAATATTAATGCTCTAATTAATATCTTTTAAAATAAATTCTAAGCAGGCCACATGACAACATTGAAAGCTCTTCAACTCTAATTCTCCAACAGCCATGTTGCAAGCTGATTGTTGAATTAGAGTATTATTATATGATATGATGAATATCCAATTTAAGGCCCCCTCACCTGTAGTATATATAAATGCCTATTAATAAAAACCCAACAACAATTCAAAAATAAAAATGAATTTCCGCATACAAAGCTCATACTCCTCAAGTTTATTTATAAAGTTGTATATCGTCTTCTATTTCTTTGATGTGGGACAATTCATATGTTGGTAGTAATGGACATTAAACAAATACTAATATTTTTAGAATCATCTTACGGCCCGTTTGGTAAGTGGTAATAAACGGGGGTAATGGGAATGAATATCGAGTATAATTTTGGTTGAAAAAGCTCTTGACTACGTTGATGGACATGCTTGTCCAACTTCAATCATCTCATTTTCTTCATAAAATTCATTCCAATGCATTACCATTGGGAGAGGTGGTAATAGAAATTTGTAAAAAAAAAAGAAAACTTTTTTTTGATCAAATTTTCATTACCATGGGAATAATATTTGTTGTGAATGTGACTTTAGTGCACAAATTTTATGTGTGCATTCATGGGTGACTTATGGGATGGAATCATATGAAGGTCATGAATGAGTTTTAAGTTGATAACTTAATGTATGTGTTGAATGTGGAGATTAAGTGTTAAGATTAATTGTTGAATTGATTAGACACTTAATTAAGATTTTTATGATGAACTATGAAGAAATGTAAAAGATGCTCTAGTATGCAAAGTTGAGCGGAAACTGTCCAGGAGGTACCTGATGGTCGCTCGACCTTCGTTCGACCCCTGCTCGACCGAGCTAACCCCGCTCGACCCGAGCGAACTGTTCTGTTTGGTCGAGCAACAAGTCAGAATGTATCCAGTAGCTTTTGTTTCTCCGCTCGACCCATCTGTCTCGCTCTACCGATCGAGCAGATCCTTTTACAGTTGTTTTTCGACTGTTCACGTGCATGGGGAAGTTACAAATCATTGAATACCACCTGAATAATTCTCTTAATGCTGTTTATTATGCAATTTACTAGCTATATTAATCATGCATAACTCCGAGAGTATCAAGCATTATAAATAGTGAGCAAGAATGATCATCCAACACATCAAACATAAACCCCTCAGCCTAAGCATATAGCCTTTTGTTTATCTCTTACTCAATTGTAATACTTCATTGTAAGAGTGTTTTCACATTGAAATAATACAAACAAGAACCTACACACCACGTAGGACGCAACCATCATTGGGTGAACCTCCTTAAATCATTATGTCACTTTTTCCAATTTTGTTTTTCATTTCAATCGTTTGTTAGTTCATTGAGTTTGCTATATCGTTCATTAAAGTTCTTAGCATATTATCGATCCGAACAATTATTTCAATTGCTATCAGAGCCAAGTTGATTTTACGGTGTTAACTAAGTGATTGTTGGTGAAACATGTCAATGAAACTTGACAATGAGAAGTTTGATTGAAGTGTTGGAAAGTCAAAATGAGGGTCATTTTGGATTTAAAATGGTGTGCAAAGGGAAATTGGTGGTGTAGACAAAATACCAGAAGGCATGACCGCGTCAAGATGGGAAGTGATCGATTCAAAAGTGCTTTCGACAATTCATCTATGCCTTTTCAATGAAGTGCTAAGAGAGGTTGTTAAGGAGACTACAACCAAGGGGATATGGGAGAAATTAGAATCACTCTATATGGTCAAGAGTGTCACCTATAGGCTACTTTTGAAGAGTAGACTCTACGATCTACGCTTGGAGGAAAGTAAACCTGTGAAACCTCACTTATATGAGTTTTATTCTATAGTCATGGATTTATAAAACAAAGATGTCAAGCTTGATGAGGAAGACTTAGCTATTTACCTCTTATGTTCTCTACCTTCTGCTTACAAAAATTTTAGAGAAACTCTACTTTATGGTAGAGAAAACTTGAGTAGTGACAATGTGAAGAATGCCTTGACTCAATGAGATCTTATCGATACACAATTGTCACCAAAATCTCGGGGTGATGGTTTATTTATGAGAGGAAGGGCACAAGAGAAAGGTTCAACTAGTGGGAGTGGAAATAAGGGTAAAGGGAGATCGAAGTCACGGGGGCCTAACGACAAAAACAAGACTTGCAATTAGTGCAAACTTAAAGGCCACATCAAGAAGGATTGTTGGAAATGGAAAAAGAAAAATTCTAATAAAAATGAGGCTAAGGACAGAATTAGCAATGCCGATGCTAGCTACGTAAATGATAGTGATGATGGTGGTGTCTTGGTAGCCACACATGGGTACAAAGATGGTGATGAATGGATTCTTGACTCGAGGTGCACATTCAACATGACTCCTAACAAAAATTTCTTCCAAACTTTTGAAAGTGTTGATGAGGGAAATGTGACCATGGCAAACAATACAACTTTCAAGGTGGTCGGAACTAGGAGCGTGAAAATGCAAATGTTCGATGGAATGGTGTGGATTTTGACCGATGTAAGGTACGTTCCCGGTTTAAAAAATAATATCATTTCTTTTGCTACTCTTGATAAGATCGGGTGTAGAATCACTTGTGAAGGTGGAGTGATGAAGGTCGTTAAAGGGTCACTTGTAGTGATGAAGGGGAAGATGAATGGGAGTTTGTATACTCTTAATGGTTCAACTATCTCCAGCTCGGCAAACATCTCCACAAACACAATGTCCGATGAGGAAACTAAACTTTGGCACTTGAGACTTGGTCACATGGGAGAAAGAGGTATGTTTGAACTTTCTAAACAAGGTTTATTTAATGGCAAAAAGTTCAAAAATCTTGGGTTTTGCGAACATTGTGTTTATGAGAAACACAAAAGGCTTAGTTTCAAACCCGCCATACAAAACACTAAGGAATCCTTGATTATATATATTCATTCTGATTTGTGGGGACCATCAAGAAAGCCCTCCCTTAGTGGTTGTACTTATTTGTTAACTTTCATAGATGATTTCTGAAGGAAAGTTTGGTGTTATTTTATTAAAAATAAAAAAGAAGTTTTTGATGTTTTCTTGGAGTGGAAGACAATGATTGTGAAAAAGACCGGTAGAAGCATCAAGACCTTGCGAACCGATAATGGTCTTGAATTTGTTGATGGTAAATTTCTCAATATTATGCTAGTGAAGGTATTGTGAGACAGAAAACTTGTGTAAGGTGTCCTAATCAGCAAAATGGTGTTGTAGAGAGGATGAATAAAACGTTGTTGGAGAGGGCTCGGTGTATGCTAAACCAAGCAAAATTGGGGAAGCAATTTGGGGCCGAAGCGGTGGCTACGACATGCTATTTGATCAATCGCTCATCTCATACCGCCTTGAAGTTCAAATCACCACAAGAAGTGTGATACAACACTTCGGTAAATTATTTTAGTCTTTGGTTGTCCCATTTATATTCATGTAAATAATGGCAAGTTAGAACCTAGGGTTAGAAAATTAAAATTTGTGGGATATGGAGTGGGTGTAAAGGGGTATAGGGTGTGGTTAATGAGTCAAAAAGAATAATTATTGCTAGAGATGTATTATTTGATCGAAAAAGCATGTTAGTCTCTAGTGTAGAAAAGTCCATGGAAAATGTTGTAATTGATCCTATTGATGCACAAGAGGAGGTTCAACCTCCCAATATTCATGAAGGTGAAAATAATGAAGATGTTCAACAAAGGTCTCCTCCTTTGTTCACAACAAGTCAAAGGAGGAAGATCGTGGTTCCAAGGAGATACATTCACAACAACAAAACATGGAGTTTTTGGACACATATTTTTAGACACTTCAGCAACTGTCTAAAAAAAGACGGAGTTTTTCGACAGTTCATCTTAGACAATAAAAAGCGTCGAGAAAAAGCCTTATAAAGCGTCTAAGAAACTAAAACTTTAGGCGGTATTTTTTCCCCCAATTCCTGAAAAATGAAATTCAAACCTAATACCCTAATTACCCTTACTCACCCGTCTCCCTCTTTTTTTCCCTAAATGACCTCCTTCCCTAACTGGCTAACCCTAATAACTCATCCTTCTTTCTCCTTCATCAGCGAAAATGGCAATTCATCCTTCTTCATCAGCAAAAAATGGTGACTGCACAATGTATTGATGGTCTCAACCTATTAATTCGAGCACATCCCAGTTTAATTACTTCTAAATTTCGAACACATCCCAGTAAAAAAAGACCCAACAATTTTGTGCTAGGATATTGAACAATTTTGCCTATTATTTTGAGATTTTCAAAGACGAATCGCCCATTGGTATTTCTCTTTGCCTCCTACTGATTTTGAGATTTATTATTACATTTTACTGGGTTTCTTGGTTTGAATTTTCTTGTTGATTTTCGTGGGTTTGGGTTTAGAAGTTGCGTTGGTTTGTTTAAAAAAATCATATTTAGGTTTTTAGGTTTCTTTTGATTTGTTGAAATTGAAAAAATCAGACTTAGGTATATTTTATAAGAAATTTTGATCGGGTTTTTATGTTAAAGGTGATGGGTGGAAGAATTCAAAGGATTTTGGCATTCAATGTATTAGGGTTTTGTTGATCTACATTGTCAATTGTTGCATAATCGGTAATATTAGTGGGTAAGTTTTATTTTTCATGTTGTTGGATTTATTAGTGTTATGGAAAAGATAGTTTAATTATAAAAATTCCTTTGTGATGGATATCTTTTACAGTTGAATGTTGATACTTTGCTAATTATATTGCCATTTAGTTAATACAGTTTATTACATATACATTTTTCAAATTCTTGATTGTTTCTTCAAATTCTAGATGAGGTTCATTTGATGATATTAATTTCATTGATTGACTTTTGAAGGTTCGTGCACTGTCATGTTCGGCAGTCAGGAACATATTTGCTTGGACTCACAGAGAACTTTAGTATGGACAATTGATGGTGGTAATGAGGTCTATTTGATTTCATCTACTCAAGTATATGGCCACGAGTAAGTACTTTTGCTGTCTATTTATGCATTTGTGGATAGAAAACTTGATTCTTTCGTCTGTTGAGGGAGCTTAGGTAAAACTGTGTAGCATGAAACAAGAACTCCTTTAAGAATGAGAGGACCATACCTCCTGAATAGCATGACTTCAGCCCACATGGGGACACAAAACTTCTAACAACATAATTTGTATCTTTTTTATTTGTTTATAGAAAAAATTTAGTTAATTATCTATCATTATTGGCGTGTGGCCCAATATATGCTTCATATAAGTACCTAAATTCAATTAGAGCATACTTTGAAAACCAACCAAGAGATTGCTTCTACATGTCAAAGCCTAACCATCAAACTAAATTTGAGATTCATGTTTGGCAATTGAAGCTTAATACTTGTCAGAATCTTTTCTTCCTTCTTTCTATTCCTCTCTAGATCATTTTCTGAATGTTTGGCAAATGTATTAGCTTAATATTCCTATCACTGATGCAATGAATCTGGTATACTTCTTGATCTTTTTGATAGACATTTTTTTTATTATGAACAAGATTAGGATCATTACCTAGATCTTTTGGAAGAGAAGAAACTTCTCGGAAGGGTCTCTGAAGAATGCTCTTAGAACAAGCCCGCAACAAATCAATTTCACGCAAGGTGTGGTAACAATTTCTCCTATCCAGCCACAACAACAAAATATGGAGTTTTTTTTATAATTTTCATAATCAATGATTTGTTTATTCAAGATATGAACTTGTGAAACTAATTTCATGTTATTTTGATCTTGATGTGTTAGCTCATTGGTGAAGTAACATAATTTAGGCAAATGATGAAGGCGATTCAGACCACCTAAATGTAAGTCAACCAAAAATTTAAACTTTTGGTCAAGTTAACTCTTTGATAATGATGATGGTTGAGTTAACTCCTTGATTTGTTAAAATCATTATGATGATGATGATAATGAAAATGGTATGATGTGTTTTTTATTTCTTGTATATAGCAAGTTCAATCATGGACGCTAAACTATATAGCCCATACACCTTTCAATATGGTTGACGACTGAAAGCTAGCCCTATATGATATGTTAATGAGTATGATTTCTTGTTTGATCCTTGTTGAAATCAATTTCCACATGTTTGATGTAGCACACTTGCAATGCTTAAAGCCTCTTGTGTCAATGTTTTATGTGATGATGGTATGTTATAATGCTACTACTAATTATGTTGGATAAGGAGATTTAGCTGATACTTGTATAATATTGTGGATTTAGAAGATAAACGATTTATTTAGTTTATATTTAATTTAGTTGTAATAGTTTATTTTTGATATTGGGAGAAGTTTCCACCTTTTGAGGTTTGATGCATTTGTTGTATGCTTTGATTGTTGGAATTTATTGATGGTTGGGTTTGGATTTGCTATTTTATTGTTTGCAGGTGGTTTTAAAATTTTTGGAATGTTTATTTTACAAATGAAACTCTACCGAAATTTCTACAAAATTTTCTCGATTTTTCTAAAAAAAGTCAAATTTTTAATGATAAGGGGTTAAGTGTGTTAATGATCATCACTATTAACTTGTTTGTTTGTATCGTTCTTGTTTTTATACCTAAAGTAATCATTAACCTTATTTTTTTGCAGGTTTTAACTTTTCTTCTAGTAGACTTAGCTTGGAATGAAGAAGCAAACTTGTGGATTACTTTCTTAGATTACTATTGAGCTTTTTCTATTGTCAATTGTCAAGAAAACCTCAATACAAACTATGTCTGATACCCTTTTAGATTTGTTCTAATGGATATAGATATTTTGATATTTGAGCCTATATATTGTCCATGGTAATTTGCACCATATTAATTGTGAGTTGCTTATTATTTTAAATATAGATTTTTTTGTTGATGAGTAAAAAATTATATGCCATGAGCTTGATGTGAAAAATTGTACATTGCCTTTTAAAGGAAAAGTACCCAAGCAAATTCACTAATAAGCAACTAGGTAAAGGGATTTTAGACACTTTTGGATGTCACAAATCTAAACTATTATGGTTAGATTTTTAGTGTTTTTGACCCTTTAATATGTCTAAAACACAAATATTTTAGACGCTTTAAAGTGTCTAAAAAACCACAAAATATTTTAGACGCATTAAAGTGTCCAAAATTCAACTATTTTAGACGCTCTAAAGTGTCTAAATCCACTTTTTAGATGCTTTTAACTGTCACAAAAGAGGTGATAACATATGAAAAAGTAAGGCGGCTAAAGTCTTGTAATAGGAAAAAGCGTCTAAACGTAACCAATTTTGGACGGCAAAAAGCGTCTAAAAAATTATTTTAGACGCAAAAAAGAGTCTAAAAGCTCCGTCCTTAGCGTCTAAAAACCCACTGTTTTGTTGTAGTGATTGAAGAGTGTGATTGAGTTTCATATGCTCTCAACGTTGGTAGCAAAGTCGAAAGGTTGCATGAACCAACGTACAAGGAGACTATGGCATCAAAAGATTCAAGCAAGTGGTTGATAGCCATGAAGCAAGAGGTGGAATCGCTTACAAAGAATGAAACTTGCGATATTGTTGAAGCACCAAAGAAAAAGAAGATCATTGGGTGCAAGAGGATATTCAATAGGAAGGAGGGTCCTTCTAGTGGTGTATGTTCCTCCCATCATACAAATTTTAGAGTGGTGGCAAAGGATACTCTCAAATTGGGGGTGTCGATTTTAGCTTTGGTTGCGATGGAGGATTTGGAGTTAAATCTATTAGATGTAAAAACGACGTTTCTTCATGGAGAACTTGAAGAAGAAAGTTTTAGGAAGCAACTAGAAGGTTTTGAAGTCGCCAGTAATAAAGGTCATGTGTGTAGATTGAAGAGATCATTGTATGAGTTGAAGCAATCACCAAGGCAATGGTACAAGATGTTCGATTCTTTTATGATTTCACATGATTTTGTTAGAAGTTCTTATGATAGTTTTGTTTATCTTAAGAAACTTGAAAATGATCCTTTGTTGTATTTGTTCTTGTATGTTGATGATATGCTAGTAGCAATTAGTTCTTTGTTTGAGGTGGAGAACTTGAAAGTGTTGCTTTCAAGTGAATTTGATATGAAGGA